>VWZT01003597.1:73719-84016 GCA_013397055.1 Pachycephala philippinensis | reverse complement strand
AAAAAAAAAAAAAAAAAAAGGAGAGAGGACTAATCTGATGCCATCTGCTCAGGACAAGGTGAGAAAAATTCTGCCAGGCTTTTATGTTCACCCCTGTCCGCTGGGCTCAGGCGGGTGCCCATTCCCACTTAATTCCACGCTGTCACCTTGGCTGCTGCCCCTTGGAACGGGCACAGTGAGGATGGAGAGAGGCTGGAGAGAAGCACTGAGCTGCCCTCAGCAGATGGCCCTGATGCCTAAAGAGGCCAACCTAGAAACAGAGACTGGACAGGAGGAAGGGAATAAAGGTGGATATTTATTTGAAAGGCCCTCAGAGGCACACCCTGGGCAGGCCAAAGGCTGCACCCAAGATGGACCCCGAGTCACGAGTTCTTCACACTTTTATAGCTTTGGGCCATTTGCATCTCAACCCAATTTCACCAATTAAACTTTAGCTAATGATGGAATTTGCCCTCAGCTTGCCCCCCTTCTCCAGATGCTGGGTTACACATTTTGGGCCTAGGCCGGGCTGGGTGTCCTTGGAGAGCAGCCTGGAGAGGCTTTGTTCTGTCTGTCTCAGCATGAGAGAGCAGCAGCTCCCAGGCGGCAGGACACTGCAGAGTTACACACTGGGAACACAGAATTTGAAAAATATAAAAGTTAAAACCGAAGGCATCAGCCCGGCCGTGCCCAGCAGGAGCCCAGGGGTGGCGAGTGCTGAATGGATGCTCCCTGCCCTGCTCCTGGCAGTTCCTGCTGAGGGGCCCAGGCTGTGCAGGCCATGGGGACACTGGAGCTGTCACCCCTGGAGAGATGGATCTCCAAGCAAAAAGCTCCCCAATTCGTGTGAGGAAGCACAGCCTCGGCTGCGCTGTTCCTGCTGGGGATGGTGCAGCAGGAAGGGAGGGGGAAAAGCTGATCCTGCAGGAGTTTTGCACAGAAAAAGGGACACACACCAGTGTCAGCCTGGAGGTGGCTGTGTCCAGGTCACCAACACAAAGCCCATGAGCTGAGCAGGGCAATTCCAGAGCTGGATGTCACCGTGGCAGAGCGCTCACCTGAGCATGGCAGCAGGGAAGGATGGATGCTCTGTTGGTCCTTCAGAGGTTTTAGCTGCTCCCAGCTCCACAGGAGGAGGCAGATCCCGATGCTCCAGGATGTGGGCATGGCCAAGCAGAGTTATTCCCTCCCCCTGGCTCTGCTGGGAGGGGAGCTGTGACAGCTTAGAGTGAGGAACTCCCCCAGTCAGTGCTCACTTCCCACAGTCTCTGCTACTCACAGAGACAAAAATCACCTTGATCATGACAGTGAAAGAAAAGGGTGCAGCTAATGAGCTCTTAATTGGGTGGGATTGGCACTCAGACCCTGCTCCAGGCTTTGGAAACCAAAAGGAACGGACTTCCCATGCAGCCAGTGACATCAGCTCTGGTCTTCACATGGGCTGCCTGGAATGAGCTTCATTAATGTTTTCCTTGGTATAATCCATCATCCCTTCAACAATGCATTTCTGACAGTTAATTAGACTCCACAGAGTGGAATAAGTAGCGCCGTGTTTGGAATTATAATCCAGTCCTGAAAAACAGATTGTATGAGGCATAGCAGCAGCCCAGGCTCTTGGACATCTTAAGGAGTTTGTATTCCAAAAGCTTGGTAAACTGTGCTGAGTAAATTCTACAGAGTGTTTGCCCATGGCTTCATTGCAAAGAGGAGTCAGGAATCTCTGCTCATTAGCAAAACCCCAAATAAACAAACCCATACATAAGTAAATTCCGGCCTTCTGAATGAAGGTGAACCCCAAGTGCCATTACCTGCCCCGGGGGACACTACGGGTGACACTCAGGCCATGAGAGGTGGAATCCCTGTCAGATTTCCTGCTGATTTCAGTGGGGTTGGACATGAGAAGTCAGACTGTGTTACAGGATGGAAAATGCTGCAGTAGGGACCTGCTTCATCTGAATTACCTGGGGCATTTGGGGTTTTTTGGAATGGTGCTGTGATTTACTGGGTATTCAGAACAAACCCAGGAACCTGGGAGTGGCTCCTCGATTATAAAAATGATCACACTGAATAATAATACTGAGACTGGATTTATAATATTGAAGGCCTGGCCAGGTTAGGAAATCCTAAGACAGGAGAGCTCCTGGGGATGCACAGCAAGGGCTGGAATGTTAAAGAGGAGGCCAGAGCTGGCTCTGTGATGGATGGCATGAGGCAGCAGAGATGTTTTTCCAGAAGGTGTCCACTTGCTTCAGACATGCACCAGCGCTGTTACCTCGAGGCCCCGGGCACAGGCAGCCTGCTGTGACAGCTGGCAGTGCCACTGAGTGTGACAGGAGAGCAGTGAGCTTCAACAGAACCTGGACCACTGCTCCCCACACCTGGCATCCTCTCCCTCTGTCTTCTCACTCCTAATTGGTTTTTAATTTACTGCTTATCTAGGCAGCGTTTGAAAGATGGCCCAGACCTCTCTGGATGCAAATATTCCCTTGAACATGGCTGTGAATCTTTGGTTGGAAAGCTCCTACAGCCATCTGGAAGTTTCTTTGGTAAAAGGAGAGCCAGTGCCTTCAGCTTCTCCCTCAGCCTGTCCCTGCCCAGCATCCCTGGTGCTGGGCAGAACCTGGGAGAGAGGGATCAAATCCTGGCTTTTCCCAAACCACAGCTCTGCCTCAGAGCCACAGCAGCTGCCAAGGGCATGGCTCCGGCTCGCAGAGCTGGATTGAAGTCGCTGGGCAACTAAACCAGGGCTCCCCAAGACCTGAGGATGAGCTGTGCAATCCTTGTTTGTGGGCCAGGAAAAACATGATTTTAAACTCCTCTTATTTCCTTCTTCAAAGGAATCTGTTCCCCTCTGAGGCAGCACTGCTGCACCTGTGAATGAAACCACAGATCACAGAGAGACACTTTTCTGGGCACAGAGCCTGCTTCTGATGTCCCTCCTTCCCAATGGTCCCTCAGGTGCCAGGTAAGTGATCTGTCCTGGTGAAGCACAGCCTCCCCTGTGTTTGTTTAGAGGAGCAAATTGCAGCAGCCACCTCCAGCAGCTGCAGTGTTCACGCGTGGGCAATAACTCCGCACACAGGCTGGAGGTGCAAAGTCCTTTATTACGCAGCCCGAATTCCCTAAATACCCACCCACAACAGGGTAGAACATAATGGAAACAGGAAAGATGCTCACCACAGTGTCCCCCCAGCACCTGGGGCAGTGCACAGACATTGCCTGTTATGGGAACAGGTAAACAATGCCCTAGAAGGTCACAAACCACAATCATCACCGCTCACAGCTCCAGCCTTGTCCACAAACCACGATCCTCTCTCCGCCCATCCCCGGTGAGCTGGATCCAGTCCCAGGGCCACCTCCGGGCCCAGGAAAGAGGCTCTCTCTGCGGCCTTCAGGGCTTATCTCTCTATCACCACAGAGTGTAACCCAACAAGCAGTTGCACTTTTTTTTGCAAAGTGCTCCCTGAATCCAAGCAGGGAACAGGATGAAGGCTTTCAGGGTGCTTGGGGTGATCTGCACACACACAGAGAGAGTCTGGAGCTGCTGGGATACATCAAATCCTCTCTGTGTGCACAGATCAGGGGTGCAGCTCTGAAGGGCTTTGGTGGACATTCCTGTGCCACTGTTAGAAGCTGATCCGAGAGCTGGGATCAGCCACTTCCCACAGAGCAATTCACTGGGAAACCCTGGAGCCTTGGCAAAGGGCAAAGACCCCACAGCCTGGAAAAGAAAAACTGACAAAGCAAAAAAAGGGCACATTTTAACATTATAATTTGCTACAATGGATTCTCTGGCCAATTTCCACATCTCCTTAATCTGAATTGTTATCACCGGGAGGCCAAGAAGAACCTGAGTTCTGCATTTAGACTCATCTTATTTTTTATGTATTTAAAATATATTAAAAATACTTTTGTACTAACAAACACAGGCCTCAGAAACTGACACCAAGACATCAACTGAGCTGTTCTGCGAACCTTAAATGAGACTGCACCCTGAACTTTGAATCATTTATTTTTTTAAAATCTTATGCTCAACTTGTAGATATTTTTATAGCAATGCAAGCTGGAGTGAAGAAAGTGAGAACTGGAGCAGAAGACTGGATACACAGCTCCCAACGCTCCTGATAGTTACTCATTGATTATTTTGGGTGTAAATTGTATTGATTATGGTAATGAGAAGGCTCAGGGAGAGGTGACAAGGCCGGGGACAGCTCTCCCAGGCCAGCAGGGGAATGTCTGAACGCTGTGTGCAAATCACTGCTGGAATTCACAGCACCACGAGCTGCTGCACTTCCCAGCCCTGAACATCCCAGTGCATCTGGAGCATTAAGGAGGGTCCTTCATCAGAGTAGGCTGTGCATTTTTTCATGGAAAAGCAGAGGAAGAGCTGCTGTGCCCCAGGAGTGACCCTGAGGAAGCCTCTGCCAGAGGCAGCACTGAGCCCAGCTCTTCCAGCAGCTCTGACAAAGCGAGCTGGGGTTTTGCAGCTCCCTGGCCAAGGGCTGTGACACACAGAGCTCCTCTCATCAATCCCCAGTGCCTCCAAAGCTTTGTTTTCCTGCTGGGGGAAACCAATTTTCCAATGTAACCTTTGCCAGCTGTGGATTGATGAAGGGCTGATATTGGAAAAGATATGAACTCCCTTTGCCAATCTCTGTGGCGGCTCCGGGGAGAAGAGGCCGGCAATTTTTCACGAGGATGCTGTGGGGACAGGGACATGAAGGATTATCAGCTGCTCAGACACAACCCTGCGAGATAGCAAATGAAAGGCAAGGCAGAAGTGGAATTCCTTGGCAGATATTGGATTTCTTGTGTGTTTTTCTCCTGCCTCCCAGGATATCTGATATTTCTCAGCGAGCGGGAACCCAGCTTTCAACCTCCAACATATTAACAAGAGAGGGGTTTAGCATCTGCTCTGATATTTTAAGCACAAAAGAAGAAAGACCTGTAGCTCTGTCTCGACAATGCTGGTAAATACTCTGTGCCTGCTTCTCTCAGCCGAAGGTTACACAACATTAGTGCAGAATGGAAATGTCCTGTCAGGCACAGACAGGCAACTGTGGCTGCTGCACAAATTCTTTCCACGCTATAAATATAGATCTTCCCCCGTAATTGCAACACAATCTCGATCTGCCTGTGGTGATAAAGAAAAAAAAATTCAAAAAAGCTGTTTAATTTAATTAGGGTCCATTTGGAAACCTAGCAGCATGAAATAATTTGATTTACGGAAATAACCCTCGCTGGCTACAGACAGCATTTCTTTGTGTCTTATCTTGGGATAACAGCAACTGCTACATTTCAAACCTTAAACTGTATAAACAGTGTGACCAGAGAGAGCCCTGAGAACATTTTAAATGACGTCAGGGTATTGCCACTTATTCAGCTCCTGTCCTCTCCCAGGCAGAGATGCTGAAAATGCTGCTGGAATAGCATTCACCCCTGAGGGAATTGTAGCAGATTCCTGTCCAGCCTCTCCACTGCAGTTTGCATCCTTCCCAAAGGAAGCAGCTCCCACTAAAAGCTCCTTTTCTGTGGGTGAGGCCGCTGCTGGCTCAAGGGGTAATGTTTTATGAAGAATGCCCTAAAATTGTTTGTGGGGTATAACATTAAAACCTTTTCATTCATCCTACAGCAGGTGATTACTAGAGGTAAAAAGATGTAGGACAGAATGAAGATTCTATGGCCAAACTGGTTAATAAAAGTGGTTATTATTTTTTTTTGCCAAAATCTTGAGAGGAAAATACTTCCCTCCTTTCCCCAATTTCCTTTGAGTATTGTTTTTCATTTGTTTCCTTACTGCTTTGTTTGTTTGGGTCTACTTAAAATTGAAAAACCTGAAGAGAATAAAACATTATCTGATATACAAAAAAGAGCTTTTCTTTGTGTCTACTCACATTTTCAGCTTCCAGTACTTCTTGGAAAAGCAGAGAAACAAATGATATAACAGCAAATTCTTCTGTTGCTTTGACATTTTATTTCTTCCAGAAGCAAACTACGAGAGAGAACAGAACCTTTCATTGAAGGTAAGAGGGAGCCAGCTGATTATTTAGGTGATCTCTTGTATATCCCAAATGTTACATTTACCACGATATCCAAACATTTATCTCTGCTAAGTCCAGTAATTTCATTTAAATTAAAGCATTTCCATTCCTTAGGATGGACAAGACACAAGAGTTGAGAAACTTAAACACAAGAAAGAGCTCTTTTAATTTGACTTTAGTAATGTAAAGGTAGGAAACTCCCACCATTTTTACCTTTCAAAAGGAGCAGGACCTGCTTCTGAGTAACAGAACTGAGGAAAAAAAAGAATGAATGTGTATGGGAGAGACTCTTTATGTGTAATATAATGATAAATATAATTAAAGCCATAGGAACCTTCTCAACCACAAGGCAGATACACACAAAAATTACAAAAATCCATGAAAATAGCTAGTGTGTGCATTTCTGTGCACAGGTGTTTCCATGCGTGAGATGGAGAACCCAAAGCTACGGACCTGCCTCTGTGTGTGAGGGAAAGGCAAAGGAAAAGGGGATTAAAGGTATAAAAATGCCTTATGTAAATAAAAGAGTGATAGAGAAAAACAGACTGATGCCTAAAGAGGCCAACCCAGAAACAGAGACTGGACAGGAGGAAGGGAATAAAGGTGGATATTTATTTGAAAGGCCTTCAGAGGCACACCCTGGGCAGGCCAAAGGCTGCACCCAAGATGGACCCCGAGTCACGAGTTCTTCACACTTTTATAGCTTTGCTCCATTTGCATCTCAACCCAATTGCACCAATTAAACTTTAGCTAATGATGGAATTTCCCCTCAGCTTGCCCCCCTTCTCAAGATGCTGGGTTACACATTTTGGGCCTAGGCCGGGCTGGGTGTCCTTGGAGAGCAGCCTGGAGAGGCTTTGTTCTGTCTGTCTCAGCATGAGAGAGCAGCAGCTCCCAGGCTGCAGGACACTGCAGAGTTACACACTGCGAATGCAGGATTTGAAACGTATAAAAGCTAAAACCTAAGGCATCAAGACAGGACGTCACAGGAGAGAGGTGGGAATTAGCAGCCCTTGGGACGGGTGAATTGCTCCTTCTCCTTGCTTCCTGCTCCCGTAATTTTTATTTTATGGATCACCTGTCCCTCCTGAAGCTCTCAGAGCAACCGCAGGGATGTCCCCTCCCCAGGCAGCCCCATCCTGCCCAGTGTGAGCCAGCAGCAGCCCAGAGGGGCTCACCCAGGGCTGCTCTCAACAGCTGCACTCGGGCAGAACAAAAACCTGCAAATTCTGTTTGGGCAACACTGAGCCATCCCCTGCCTCTGCTGCCAGCCTGGATGGCACCGAGCGAGGCAGAGCTGCAGACAGCCACTCAGACATTATTATTAATTATTGGTATTTACGCTGTGATTAGCATCCGGCAGGCTCAGCCAGGGAACGGCTTCCACCGGGGCCAGCCCCTGCTCTGGGGCTCTTCTGCCTGAACATACCTGGAGTGCTGAAGTGCAGCCACTGCCTTGCTGGATGTGGCTGGTTCCTGGTTTAAAAAGGGGAATTAAAAAAAAAAGCCATCAGCCATGCAGTGGTTTCCCATGGGGGAAAAAATGGGAAAATAAAACCCAAACAACCAGTCAAGAATTGTATCAATACCTGCAGGCCGGACTGGGGGTGATGGGACTGGGACAGACTTTGGTTTTCAGTGGTTCAAACTCTCTCCCAAGGAGAATTCTTTGGAAGAAGGTTCAGATGAGGACCCAGATGAGGATGCAGCCCAGAGCACGCTGGTGCTCTTTGTTATTTCTATTCTGGAAGAGCCCAGAGGCCTTGATCAGCATCAACACAGCCACACCATGAGCTGGGCAGCACAAACATTGTCCAGCAGTGATGGGCACAGGGGTGGCTGCAGCTGGGGTGAAAGTGGACACTGAAGAAGGGCTGAAAGGGGACTCCAGGCCCAGCTGGCAGGCAGTGCTCATCCCACATGTCCCCTGTCCTTTCCCAACTTCCCAGCAGCTTCCCAGACCCTCTGGAGCAGGGCAATCTCAGCCTGCCAGCGTGGCTTGTCCCTCCCCGCCTCCTGTCAGGCTGCATCTGCACAAACCCGCGTTTGTCTGTGACAATAGCCCGGTTTTCTCTCTTTATTTATCTACCTGTCGACTCCTTTTGCAGCCTCTCTCTGGACAGGCACGGAGCAGGAGACAGGAGCAGCTGCTGTGGCATGCACTGAATGCCAACGAGCTCGGCGGGGTGTGCGAGCTGAGGAAAGGTCCCTTTGTAAACATGCCTGGTGATCAAAGGGCTGATGCTTGCTGATATTTTCAACATTAATAATCTCCCAGCTGCCTCCCTCGATTCTCTGGCTCCCTATTTACCTCTCCTTCATGGTACACGGAATGGCAGAGCTTAAAACAATCGGCTGGCTGGAGGGAAGGGAGGTTGTTGGGCACAGGAATTCACCTGAAGGAAAAAAAAACGTATTGGTATTGCACAGAAAAGCATCAAGTAAGTATTAAAAAATCATTGTATTGTCATTTAATGTGCCTGGCACGGACTGAGAGGCATCTAGAGATATGTACACGCATACAAAAGTAATGTATATTCACAGTCCAGGTACTGCACGTGTCCCTGTGCCACTGCTCCTCTCCTACCCGCCACTCAGAGATAGATGGAGTCAGGGAATCGAAACATAAGTGCTTCATCAATAAAACAGAAAAATCACTGCCAAAAACGAACGCCCAGGCAAGGTGCTCCCAGCAGAAGGCAGGGAGCTGGCTATTTTTGTGGTGGTTTGTCTGTTTGCTGAGGAGCAGCAAGGAGGAAGCCAAGAGAGGAGCTGAGCAGAGGCAGAAATAGCTCCAGCAGCACCGCTCTGAGTGACAGCAAAGGGAGAATATT
Organism: Pachycephala philippinensis; assembly: GCA_013397055.1. NCBI lineage: Eukaryota > Metazoa > Chordata > Aves > Passeriformes > Pachycephala > Pachycephala philippinensis. The sequence continues at coordinate 75,162 of VWZT01003597.1, read as the reverse complement.
TGGGCCAAGCTCTGGCTGAGACAGACCCGAAAATGCGAGGAGAGGAGATGTTTTCCATGGCTCAGCTCCTGCTGTGCTCCGTGGAGCAGGACCTGGAACGTTCTTTGTCAATCACCGGGACGGCGTCAGAGCATCCCGGCTCCGGGGCCAGCGCCTGCTCCTAATGGATGTCCTTTTGCTCAAGGAGAAAGCTTTCATAAAAGCTGGTTATAAACCCTGCATACACTGGGAAAATGTCATCTGTCACTGAAATACAGCCAGCACTGGCGTGGAGAGCAGCAGCCCTCGGAGCAGCGCTCTGCCAGCCCGGCAGAGGAAAATGTGCCACATCTGGCTGGGACTGCAGGGATGGTGTAAAATGAGGGGGATGGTGTAAAATCCAGGCAGAGCACAGCAAACACTCAGGTGAGCCTTGTCTCAGCTGGGCTCTGTGCTGGCTATCCAAGCCCATCCTTTCATTCCCAGTTTTCCAGCAGCTGCCTGTGGAAAACCTCGGTGCTGTCCAGGATGTCCTGAGTCCCTGGGTGTCCTCTGGGTGTCCCCTGGGTGTCCCCTGTCCCTTCGTGCAGCTGCATCACTGGGAGCTGTTGGGACAATCTCTCTCTCCGCCATCAGCCACTCCAGCTAGAACTGCAGCCAGGCTCTCCAAAGAATGGGGGAGTCAAAGGTATCAGGAACAAGGTCCATTTTTAATCCATTAGAGCCTGAAAATGCCACAAAAATAGGACTAACACTGAGTTGCCAGCAAGGGCGGAAATTTATCACTACAAATATTTTGCTTTCCTTCTCCGTGGTACTTAAGCACTTTCTAAACTCAAAGGTCAGGGAGAAACCGCTGAGAGGAATCACAATCAGAGAAAATATTTCCAAAGGGGGAGAGTCTTTCTGCAGGAAACACATGCCCAGACTGACAAGGAAGCATGGCTGTGGCTCTGCATCATCCCAGGGCTGTGCTGTGTGCTGGGAATGTGCACTCCATTTCCAGATTCCATTTTAGCTGCATTTCCTGCACTAACCCACAGAGAATTCCAGGCTATCTCAATGCCTGCTTTATCACCACATCCCCAATATGTGCAGAGTAGGGTGATGCTATCTGTGGCTGCAATGTTGCATTGTATTGCTGGAGCTGCACTTTAGGTTGGGATTTCACTTCCTTCCCTCCCTCTCTGCACGAATAAATTCATTTAAATACAGCAGGTGTCATGCTGGGGCATCAGATTTTAATTCCTGATCCACGAGGGCATGGGCATTTCAGAAAGGACACCAAAAACTTCTTCTTTTTGGTGTCTGAGATAGCAGAAGAGCACAGATAACCAGGATGGATTCACACCATGGGGGCTGCAGAACTGGCAAAGCTCTGGCCAGGGGTCCTGGAATTTCTCCTTCTGCTAAAGACAGGGCTGGAAGAACTCAGAATTATCCTGCCCAAGCAGCAAATCCCTT
>VWZT01003597.1:0-70568 GCA_013397055.1 Pachycephala philippinensis | reverse complement strand
CCCTTCCTCCCTTCCTCCCTTCCTTCCTTCCTCCCTTCCTCCCTTCCTCCCTCCCTGTTTTTGACCTTCCCACACCTCTCCCCTTTCCCCCCAGGCCAAGCTGAAGCTGAAATTGGTGATGCTGATTCCAGGACAGGTGAATGGGGAACGTTGACAACCAAACCACACAACTCTTCTGCATAAAACTTAACGAGTCAGGCCACAAAACCCACGAGCTGGGCTCAGTCCTGGGCTTGTGACAGCGTTACCAACCCCAAAAGAAGCTCTGGGGTTAGTCCAGGACTCGAGCATCACAAGCCTGGCGTGGCAGGATCTCTCTTTGCAGGGTGAATATTGAATATCCCCTCCGAGAGCACAGAGCCCTCAGTGCCAGGCGATGTTCAGCACGCTTTAGGCTGGTCAGAACTCCAATTATTTTATTCAATAACCTTCCCCTCCTCCCACATTCCGAAGCCTACAAGAGAAGGAGCTATTTCAACCCTAAAGAGGGCATGAAATGGCATTTATGTTTTCCCAAGGCATTGAGGTGGAATGGAGGAACATCCCGGTGCCTGAAGGAGGAGGTGTAGTCAGGGAGAGGAAACATGGACAACAAATTGCATCTGCTGGCTCCAAAGTGGGCAGAGATGTGGCTGCTCATTATCCAAACTGAGCTGAGCTGCCTGCATCCTCTGCCTGTGCAGCAGTATCAGGAGAAAGAATGATGAAAACATAATGGGAAAGCAATGAAATATGACCAAAGTCTTGTAATGATGAAATATAATGACTCGTAATGAAGCAGAGGTGGGAGAAAAAATAAGCTCAATTCTTGTGAAACACAAATAAGAGACAGGAAGAGTGCGAGAAGGAAGGGGGGAGTGAGGGAGAGGAGAAAGGAAGCAGCAGCTGGAAATGACTTTTAACTTTTCCACTTAATGTTTTAAAACCAAAAAGCAATTACTGCCAGGCTGGCATTGCCTTTCTGCACATTAATTTCCTATTATGAATAAAATTAATGAGTTTAGCAATCTCCTCGTCCTCCCAGAGTTGTGCTCTCCATTATTGGTGTTAATAATCCACCAGGGACTCCGACTCCAGAGCTCAGTGCCACGGCCTGGTTTTGTGAAGTTTAAAAAAAGAAAACACTGATAAGGTGGGGATGGAGATTCCAAGAAATGGAAAGTGATAACAGGACCTGAGCTGAGTGAAGAGTGAAGGTCATTCTTTATTCACTGACCCCTGTGGTTCCAATCAGTGGGACCTGATGAGGGGGATTCTTGTAGCTTTGTCCCAGTGGAAATCAGGAACCAAGGTCAAACCACCCCAAATGTTGCCTGGCAGATTTAGAGCCCTTGGAAGGCAGGCAGAGCAGGAATATCTGGCTTCTCATCCCTGATATTGGAAACCAAGATATCAGGGAGGGGACACAGCCATGGTTTAAATGGCACCCAGGTGGCACTGGAGGGAAATTTCTCCTAGCTCTGGAGAATCCCACAAGGCCCAGGTGGTCCCCACTGCTCCTGTGTGGGATTTCTGTCTGCAATCAGACATTTAGAGCTGCCTGATGGCACAGCCTCAAATCCCAGGCTGAGAGCAGCATCCCAAATCCCAGCACTGGGACTGAGAGAAGCTGCAGAGGAAGGAACGCTGGTTACTGAGGGTGCAGAGCCATGGAATTCCTTCCCTAAAGGCCAGAGGGCTGGAATATGGAAAATTCTGCGGTGGCAAGTGAAAAACCCGGATTCAGCAGGGAAACCTGGCTGAGATGGCAGCGAGACATGAAACAGGAGCTGCAGATCTCGCTGTGAGATTTATCCTGATGCCGTGCTGGGAGGGACCTGCATGAACAGGTTGGCATCGCTGCCAGAACTCCTTTTCCAGAGGGTGAGCCTCCTGCAGAGCAGCTGGAGAGGTTCAGGATGTTGTGTCCCTCAGAGCACTGCCCTGGCCCTGCTGTGGGATGGGGCTCAGCAGGGAGATTGCTCCTGGAGAGCAGCCCCCAATCCTCTGCACTCCTGATGGGCCAGCTTAGCTCACACGGCAGGAATGATGAGTTTGCTGTGCCCAGGCTGGTGCTGATGCCTAAAGAGGCCAACCCAGAAACAGAGACTAGACAGGAGGAAGGGAATAAAGGTGGATATTTATTTGAAAGGCCTTCAGAGGCACACCCTGGGCAGGCCAAAGGCTGCACCCAAGATGGACCCCGAGTCACGAGTTCTTCACACTTTTATAGCTTTGCTCCATTTGCATCTCAACCCAATTGCACCAATTAAACTTTAGCTAATGATGGAATTTGCCCTCAGCTTGCCCCCCTTCTCAAGATGCTGGGTTACACATTTTGGGCCTAGGCCGGGCTGGGTGTCCTTGGAGAGCAGCCTGGAGAGGCTTTGTTCTGTCTGTCTCAGCATGAGAGAGCAGCAGCTCCCAGGCTGCAGGACACTGCAGAGTTACACACTGGGAATGCAGGATTTGAAACACATAAAAGTTAAAACGTAAGGCATCAGTGGGAGCAGCTTCCAGAGCACTCATGTGAGATTTCCTCCCCCAGCCAGCAGCCAGGAATCTGTGGGACAGACACAGGACACAGGGCTGGAGCACTCCAACCTACAGAAGCACCCACAGACCACCAGGGCAAGGGCTTTGCATCACACATTTGGGCAACATCTCACAGCTGCAGGATCCTTTATTAAATATGATTTCACTTGCAGCCTCCTCTCCACAGCTTGGGCAGGATGAAGGTCTGAACAGCCCGAGCCTGTCTGGCTGCCTGACTGAACAAGGACTGGGCTTTCTAAACATCCTCAGAACAAGACTTTTAACCCAATTTTCATGTTGTCAGCATGGCACTGTCCTTAAATCTCGTGTCCTCACCACGGAGATGTTTACCTCTGTGAAGTGAACAAGCACAGCTCAGATCCTTCATGGATCACAGCACAGAAACACATTTTCTTTACAATCCCTTCTGGGCAGAGGGCTCCTGATATAAAAACCCCGAGTTCACCAGGCAGTGGCAGGTTTAAGTCACCTCCTTTGTCCTCTCTGCACATTAGCATTTAAAACCTACAACAAAGAGGCTGAGAGGGGAACTTTAATAAAAACATTTTTCACATTTGTTTGAGGTGTTTATATTGCACTTTCTGCACAGATTTAAACAGCACTGAAGCTCTCAAACACTCTTTTTCTTTTAGACAAATTGTCTTCTTCCCTCAGCTCCGTTATTTCCTAATCGTATGGAAATTTCACAGCCTCCCAGATGCCAGACTCCCAAATGTCACCTTCTCCAAGCTGGAGAAAAGCAGGTCCCAGCCCCGAATAAACCCAGGTTGGCACTGACTGGGGCTGCTGGGGCAATGGCACAAACTGGGTTTGCTGAGGCTCAATCCCAGCGTGAACAGAGAGGTCTCTACAGGCAGAAATTCCCACTCCACTCCAATGTTTTCTGCTGCAAATGGCAGCTTTTTTGGGAAATTTGGAGCAATTTCTTAGTGGCAGAGCCCAGAGTGGGAGGTTTGAGGCATGCTGGTGGTACAAGGTGTGGAGTGAGCATTTGTTGCCCTCCTGCAGAGGGTTTCAGCTGCCACACCACCACCTTCCACCAGCTCTGATCTATTTATGAAAGCATTCAAAGCTCACAAACACTCCATTCCCATGGACACCTCTGCTGGAAAACGTCTTTTCCCTCTCCCCTGAGTAAGCAGAGTGCTCGAGGAGCCATCAGACAGGAGGCAAGATGAGAGCTGGGTCTCATCCACAGAAAATCACAATTCAAAGCACGGGGACCAGGAATGCTCTGCTTTACCCAGGAAACATTCCAGGCAGGAGCAGCCTCGTGCCAGCTGCTGCCCAGGGTGGGCAGTGCCAGTGGCTGTAACTCTCCCTTGAATTGCTGCTCCTCATTTACAGTCCCTCTGCCAACAACCAAGAAACAGCAAAAAAATTCTTGCCCCAAAATGCACCGAAATATCCATTTAAAGCTTTGGCTGAACGGGAGGAAATAGAAGCGAAAATAAAATGAAAATATAAATAAGTGTGGAGAGGAGTAAGGAAGCCTCCCATCAGCAGTACACTCTTGTTTCTTTTCCGTTTCCAGAGGTCAAATGCTACTTTTATTCCTGAAAATGCCATAAAGTGCCAGCCACTAGGACACAAGAAGCTTTTAGTACAGCCTGGGATTCAGACACGATGCCAGAAATGGACTTTGCTACCACAGAGATGCTCAGTATTTAATCCTGTGCAGCAAAAGTTTGTCCCAAATGTTCTTGCACCCCGTGATTCTGGGCTGAATCTAATGGAAATGAGGAATTCAAAGCAATTTGCATGTTTGTCTTCCTTAGGGTCAGCCCAAAATCTCTAACGATGATAAATTAATACAGAAGATTCTGCTGTGCTCATCAGGGGAGTTTTGAAACCTTGCAAACCAAAGCAAAATTAACTCTATCCCCTAGAAATCATTTCCATCCTCGGGAGCTCTCATTCCACCCAACCCAAGCTAAAAAAGAAGAGTCTTGTACTTCTGAGAAGAGGCTGAGTTTGGAAAATGGGGATTTCAGCTCAAAGGAAAATGTGGAAGGAGTTTTAGTGCCCAGGTGCTGCTCCTGTGAAGGGACCTGGTGCCTTGTCCTGCCTTTTTTTAGGAAAAGAACCCCAATTCTCTCTCCCTCTGTAGCTTCCTTACACTTGAGGGGGCTGAGATTTGGTCTAACTGCAATTTCCTGCAATTTTAAACCCTATTACCCCCTCAGCGTGGTGCTGCATAAACCCAAGGCAGGGCCTTTAATTTTCTAGACAAAGGTATTATTTGAGCTCCTTTCACGGCCTAATTATTACTTAGCAAATATCATGTTGTGATGAGTATTTATGGATAATTCTCAGATAATACCTAATTATATGGTTAAAGCTCATAATGATGGGAAAGCCTCAAATATTCAGAGTCCAGATTTTTTAGACTATCTCAGAACTCCTTACATTTCAAAGCACTTGTAAGTTGAGGATTTATGGGGTTTTTTTTTGTTTTTTTTTTACTATTTCCGGCATGTAAAACAGCTTCTGCTACAACATCTCCCAGTGCTCACTGGAATTTGGATTCACAGGTAGGCTTGGACAGCTTTGAACTTCTGAGTGACCTGACATAGCTCTAAACCTGATTAACTCGCCAGAGAGCCTGAGCCTGTGGATAATTTATGTGACTGAACAGGCAGACCTTTCAGGGAATGTGCTCCCAGGGGAAAATGGTCGCTGCTAAATGGAGAGCCAGGCTTGACTCCATTGAAATTCCTAATTTTCAAAAGCTCATGATGGGACAGGAAGGGCATGGAGAAGAGAAAGGGCTGCTGGGGAGAATTTAGTTCTGTTTCTCTCAGTCCTTGTGGATTTATTACTGCTCTGGCTGTGGGCACTTCCCTGCCCTGCTGGGACCTGCAGGGTGTGGCTGCCCCATCCCTGGGAGGGTCTGAGGCCAGGCAGGATGGAGATCTGAGCAACCTGGGCTAGGGGAAGCTGTCCCTGCCTGTGGCAGTGATGCCTTAGGTTTTAACTTTTATATTTTTTAAATCCTGTATTCCCAGTGTGTAACTCTGCAGTGTCCTGCAGCCTGGGAGCTGCTGCTCTCTCATGCTGAGACAGACAGAACAAAGCCTCTCCAGGCTGCTCTCCAAGGACACCCAGCCCGGCCTAGGCCCAAAATGTGTAACCCAGCATCTTGAGAAGGGGGGCAAGCTGAGGGGAAATTCCATCATTAGCTAAAGTTTAATTGGTGAAATTGGGTTGAGATGCAAATGGAGCAAAGCTATAAAAGTGTGAAGAACTCGTGACTCGGGGTCCATCTTGGGTGCAGCCTTTGGCCTGCCCAGGGTGTGCCTCTGAAGGCCTTTCAAATAAATATCTACCTTTATTCCCTTACTCCTGTCTAGTCCCTGTTTCTGGGTTGGCCTCTTTAGGCATCAGCAGGGGGTTGGAATTGATCTTTAGGGTCCCTCCCACCCCAAACCAGGCTGGGATTGTGTGAAGCACTGCCCAGAGCCCAGCCCCAAACACAAACTGGGTTTTCTGTGCACTGGAGCACAGCTGAGCCCTGACCTCCATCGCTCCTGGAGCTCACTCATTAAACCACCCGTGACATCCCGGGCAGCCCCAGGTGAAATTTGCTTTTCTCAGGTAACAAACAAGCTCTTGGCTCCCAGACTGGAATGTGAGTCAGTGCCTCTCCCAGCAGAGACTGGAGACATCATGATTAATTCACTGCTGGCTGCCTGGGTAAATGGCCACATAAATACAGAAGAAATGGTGCCCAGACAAGACAATCAGACACTGCAACGTGGGGAGATGGGGGAACACAGAGATACCTGGAGAAGGGGAGGCATGAGATTGTCAGGGCTGTTCTGAATGGAGCAGAAGTTGACAGGGACCAGCAGGGAGCGTTTAAGGGAGAGCAAAATATGTTCAGAGCAGCCCTGTACCTCCCTTCAAACCCTGGCAACGCGACTGCAGCTAAATCCCTGTGTTTCATCATTATTAGTGAGCCTGATCTTGTGACCACAAAGAAACGGGCAAGGCCAAAGCTGTTTTTGTCACCTTCTGGTGTGGCCTTGTGCAAGTGTCAGGGGATGCAGGGAAAGCAGGAGAATGTGGTGGAAACACAGAATTTGTGCCTGAGAAGGCCTTGGTTCCACTGGCAGCACCACCTTCGACTCCAGCAAGTGGCTCCCTATCTCTCAGCCTTTTATTTACCCCTGGAAAAGGAGTTTAACAGACTTCTTCACCAAGTAGTCTCAATTAATTAGCATTTGTAAAACTGCTCTGAGATTCCCAGATGAAAGCCCGGCCTGGAATGGCAAATTGCTAATGATAATTAATAGTTGTTCATGGTCTCTTTGCAGAATTTCAAATTATTTTCTGAGGGGAAGGAAGTAGGGATGGAGGCTCTCAAGGCAGAGATCACTGACAAACCTCAGGACAGCCATCCCTTCCTGCCTGCTCCTCCTTCCTCCCCAGGATGGATGGGGAGAGCTGACCCCCCTGGTGAGCAGAGGAAGGGAAGGTGATAAAGGGCCCTGGATTCACCACACGTCCTTGCTGGGGCAGGGGGAGTGAGGCAGGAGGGGATGAGCAGGGCTGCTCCATCTCCCCCTCACACGGCTGCAAAGGCAGCCCTAATTAAACAGATGTTCTTAATAATGCTCTGACAACTGTCCCTGCTTTAATTTGCTTCGCAGTAAAGATAAATATAACAACATAACACTGCTTTACAAGGGGAGAAGAGGGAGCTGAGCTAATAAAAGGCAGTAGCTTACACGGTATATTATTGCTTTTCTTTCTGCTTGTCTAGCGAATATTTACCTCCTCTGGGAGCAGTTTTCATATTTATTTGATCTCTCCTCCCAGCTAAAGCTGACTTTGTGGTACATTGCAACAGGATTAATGCTGGGGCCAAGGGTGCACAGGCATGGCAGGGGTCTCCATGGAGATTCTCCAGCCTCAGGGAAGATCCCAGCGGTGCTGGAGCCAGCGGAGCTGTTAAACACCAGCAGGGGATGGATTCCAGGCTCATGGAGCAGGAAACTCCTGAAGCAGCACCAGGAACACAGGAGATGGTTCTAATGCCTAAAGAGGCCAACCCAGAAACAGAGACTGGACAGGAGGAAGGGAATAAAGGTGGATATTTATTTGAAAGGCCTTCAGAGGCACACCCTGGGCAGGCCAAAGGCTGCACCCAAGATGGACCCCGAGTCACGAGTTCTTCACACTTTTATAGCTTTGCTCCATTTGCATCTCAACCCAATTGCACCAATTAAACTTTAGCTAATGATGGAATTTCCCCTCAGCTTGCCCCCCTTCTCAAGATGCTGGGTTACACATTTTGGGCCTAGGCCGGGCTGGGTGTCCTTGGAGAGCAGCCTGGAGAGGCTTTGTTCTGTCTGTCTCAGCATGAGAGAGCAGCAGCTCCCAGGCTGCAGGACACTGCAGAGTTACACACTGGGAATGCAGGATTTGAAACATATAAAAGCTAAAACCTAAGGCATCAGTTCTCAGGCTGGTCCTTGGACCAAAGCAGGAGTTTCTCCATGCTGGCAGGACAAGAGCAGGACCAGCACAGAGGAGAGCATTCCTGAGCTCCTGGGAAGGTGTCAGGGCTTCTGTGCTCACACCCACAGCCCACAGATTTGTGCTGAATTAGTCCAAAATAAGACTTCTGCACCTCCTTCCCCGTGTGCACTAGGTGAGACTGTCACATCTCCTAGGTCAGACTCTCACATCACCCCCTCCGACCATCCCGAGCAGGACTCAAACCCCAGGAGGTGTGGAATACCCAAATCTCCATCCAGCATCACATCCACACCTCGAGACATGGCGTGACACAATCCTGGGGCAGGATATTAAACAGATCCTCCCAAGTTGCTCTTCACTTTGATAATAACTCTGACAAGTCTTGTTAAATATTAAATCATCCTTGGCTGAGCAACATTCGTGTTTGCCCAGCTTGAATTACACAGCAAGAAAGAAACCAAGCTCTTCCAAGTGGGAGAGCAGTCTCCAGGATCCAGAGGTGAGCCTGGATCTTTTTTTTGTTCAGGGCATTCAAAAAAGGACATTTCCACAAACAGGAACAGACCACTCCACTTTTAAAAATAAATTAATGCCTGAATATTCTTCTTCTAATATTCTGTGAGCAGCCTGGCCCAGAGAAGAGAGAGGGAGAGGCCCTCTGGATGAATTGTTATCCATATCCAGGTTATTGTGAGGGAGCCTGGTTTTGCTTCCCAGTGTCTGGACTGAAATAGCCTGGAGAGATGATTTGGCACCTCTGCAAGTCCTGCCTGTCACTGCTGCCTGTGCTCTGCCACATCAGCTGCTTCCCCAAGCTGCTCCCCTGGCTGTGGAGCTCCTCCTGGCAGCTTTACTCTGGGCACAGCCTGGGGTGGGCTTAGCTTGAGCTTAGCTTAGCCACGACCCTGGGTACAGCTCTGCACCTCCAAATCAGACAGGAGCAGGACGTGGAAGTGTCTGTGGCACAGAGCTCTGCTCCCACACTTCGTTACCTACTGTTCAACTATTTAATATTTGAAAGCTCTATTTGTTATGCAATTTGTGGAGCTGTTTATGGCACAGAAGCCCTTAGACAATAAGCTAAAGGAAAGAGCAGGGGCTGGCAGCTGTGTACATTGCCCTTTGTTGGGATTAATGAGCCTTGTTTGCTCTGTGCCTTTTTCCAGATCTCTGAAATGTCACATGTCACCCAAATTGCCTGGCCGAGATCACATCATCAACCTCACCCCACATCCACCCCCTCCACCTGGGTGTCTTCATCCCCATCCAGACTTTTCACCGCAAACCCCTTTCCACTGCTGGACCTTGGAGCGGAGTCTCCAAACATTTTCTGTGCTGGGGACTGCAGTTCCCAGGAATGGACTTGTTTTAGGGGTAATGATTGCTATTACCATCCTTACACCCAGAGCATTCCTGGAGCTGCTACACCCGATGGAATCAGCAGCACACAAATCCCCACCATGGCTGAAATGGTGCAGGACAAGGCTCTGCAGACCTCTGCAGCTGCCAGGTTCCCTTGGTCCCTGCTCTCAAACGGGGACAAGGCTGTTCCTGTCTGCTGGAATCACCAGGGATAGACTGATGGATGCTCCAGGCTTGCACCAGCCTGGTCTGGTTCTTGGCAATTTCCTCGCACAGCTCCAGGCTCCCTGTTCATCCAGGAGCTCTTCCAAACACTCCCCACCTGCAGCATCTCCCTGCTGCTGCTCCAGGTGTCCCTTTCTAACATCTGAACTTGTCCCAGCTCTGATGTCCTGGGTGCAGTGAGGAAGAGGAGCTTCAAAAACCACCCTGCCCCATGCCCAGGCACAGCTCAGCCCTGTGACAGAGCAGGAGCCAACCCAGGATTGCAGGAGCGGCTGAATTATTTCGTTGCCCCCTAAATCAGGGGGTTGGAGTGGCCTCTGCACAGCAACAACCCTGGCCACAGGTTAATGACAGAATGTCCATGTCCCTTCCCGTTCACAGATGATTTTTTCCTGCTCCCAACATCCCCCTCTCGCTGCAGCCGGGCTGAGTCAGAGCCTGAAGGAATCTGAGCCCTTGTGGAGGCTGAATCACGGCCTCCCACACTCCCCAGTACCCAGAGCTCTCAGCCAGCGCTGGGAACAGAGCTCTGGGTGCTTTACCAGAGCCTCCATGGGTGGGAAAGCCTGAACCAGCTCCTCAGCTCTTTTTTTAGCAACATTTCAATGATTTAATTCCTGTCTCCCTCCAGGTAATTGTCCTGTTTCTCCCTATGGGCTGGCTCTGATGCCTAAAGAGGCCAACCAAGAAACAGAGACAGGACAGGAGTAAGGGAATAAAGGTGGATATTTATTTGAAAGGCCTTCAGAGGCACACCCTGGGCAGGCCAAAGGCTGCACCCAAGATGGACCCCGAGTCACGAGTTCCTCACACTTTTATAGCTTTGCTCCATTTGCATCTCAACCCAATTTCACCAATTAAACTTTAGCTAATGATGGAATTTCCCCTCAGCTTGCCCCCCTTCTCAAGATGCTGGGTTACACATTTTGGGCCTAGGCCGGGCTGGGTGTCCTTGGAGAGCAGCCTGGAGAGGCTTTGTTCTGTCTGTCTCAGCATGAGAGAGCAGCAGCTCCCAGGCTGCAGGACACTACAGAATTTGAAAAATATAAAAGCTAAAACCTAAGGCATCAGCTCATTCAAACCTCTCATGCTGGTGTCCTGTCAGGGGTGTGGTGGCCCTTTAGCACAGACCTGCTCACCTCTGTGGGGATCCCATCCTGCCACCCTCACAACTGAAGGGAAAACCCTAAAAATGCCCAGCCACGTGTTCTAACTCTGCTAAGGGATCCTGGTAATGAACAGTCACATCTCTAAGTTAATCGAGGGCCTCAAAGAGTTTTATATGGATAAATAAATGCAATTCCTCTAATCCCAGGCAGATCCCCCAGACACACAGTGCCACACCGGGCTGTTTCTCTTTTACTGGCCGTGCTGTCCACATGCAAATCCCTTACAGCATCTCCAGGTGTGGGGTCACAGTGGTCAATGTGAAATTCACTCAGCATCTTTAACTGCTATCGAGTTACTGGCGGGTCTGACAGAGTTCTGCAGAGCCCTGCTTCCAGCTCAGCATTATTCAATTAGCCCATTTTGCTGATTGCCATCTGGGTCACTGTTGTCAGGGTTACAGCTGGCTCGGCTCTCACCCGGAGATCATATCTGAAAACACACCTGGGGACGGGGGGATATTAAAAAATAACAGACCTTCAGTGTAACATGATTTCCAAACATTCCCGCAGCTGCTCGGCTGATCCTGGAGTGGAGTGCAGCTCATTAATTTAGAGCACCTCAAGTAAAGTTGAAACAAAAATGTGTTTTCCATGATCTCTGTGCTGACACTGGGAGTGGGAAGCAGAGAGGGGTGGCCTGGATGATTTTACCTGTCTGTAGTGAGTTGTACACTGTAATTCACACAAATCTCGTGATCCCGAGGGATTGTGTCTGCCTGTGCAAGGCTGATTGTGGAAATACCACATCTGGAGGGGCTGTGGGTGAAAGGGACTGTGCTTGTGCTGTCTGTGTGAAAACATGAATGGAAAAGGAAGGAAGGAAGGAAAGAAAGAAAAAGAAAGAAAGAAAGAAAGAAAGAAAGAAAGAAAGAAAGAAAGAAAGAAAGAAAGAAAGAAAGAAAGAAAGAAAGAAAGAAAGAAGAAAGAAATATCGAAATATTTGTGCTTTGAATATTACTGCTTGTGAACTCGGCATTGTGTGTCTGACTCCAGCAGGACAGCACTGCCCACAACAGCCTGGGTGTTGGAAAGATTTAACCTGCAAGTTCACTCTGTAAAACTGTAAAAATTAATGTGAGTGCAACAAAATGGGGCAAGAAAGAGTGAACTGGCTCCTGTGGGTTTGGGATTGTGCCACTGCAAGCCCAGGTGTGACTGTGCATTTGTGGAACAGCAGCTGAAGGAGGTCAGTCTGGGACAAGGCAGTTTCAAAAATAGGCTCCTCAGGAGGCCAGAGCTGCAGGTGACAGAGCACTGACACCACTCACAGCTGCAGCCCCAATAATCCTGTGTCACAGGAGCACAAAGGGGCTGAGCTGAACTCACACCACCCTCAGCCTGTGGCCACGGGGGTGAGGGCAGCAGTTGTGCGAGCGCTGATTGTGTCGCACTCCAGAGACAGAGGCAACTTCCAGACGAGCTGTTTGTTTGCTGAAAACCCTAAATCCTCATTTCCACAGAGTTTACCACCGGCCTGAAGTTCCCAAGGGCTGAGCAAAGCCATCAGGCACAGCCTGGAGCGCAGCAAAGGCAGCCCACACCTTGGAGAGGTGAGTGGGCACCCAGGGATGAGCAGGGCTGAGCTGCTGACCCGGGACAAAGGCAATTGCTCTGAACAACTGCAGAACGGAATGATGGAAGCTGGCCCCTATTTCACTTCCAAGGAGAGATCCAGCCAGATATTCCCTGCTCTAGGAGAGAGCCTCCTTCGCTGCCTGCAGAGGCCTGAGCCAAAGACCTTAATTGGAGATACAGCAGGAATAATAAATGCCAATTAGGTGGCATTTCCCAAGCACCCAGTGCTGCCTGGCTGTGTTTGGAACCAATTTTCACTACAGCTGAACTGGACAAACACAGAGCATGTGTGAACCGTCCCACCAATTAATTCCTCTTGGAACCATCCCACCAATTAATTCCTCTTGGATCCTTCTTCCCTGGCTGTTAGAATTTCACACCCCAGACAAAACTGGTCCTGTGCATTTAATCTACAGGGTCAGGACAAAATTCCAGCTGATGTGACAGCCCCATGCTCACTGGTGCCACTGGGGACCATGCCATACAGGGGAATGACCCAGAAGCATTCCAGGAGTCAGCAATGCTTCCAGGAGGAATTTCAAGGACGTGCCCCTGCAGATGGGTGCTACAGCTCCTGGGAACCTGTCTGCAAAGGGATAATCCAGTTTCCCAACAGATCTGTGCCACAGAGGCAGCAGAAATCGCTGGGGAATGGCCCAGAGATTAGCCGAGGCCTCCACGGGGTCTCTCTCTCTCCTGCACAAAAACTGAAATCACTTTACCCACCCCTGAGATGCAGCGAACTGCACCTTGGGTGGAATGTGACAGCTCTTTAAGGATGATGCTCCACGGGCTGAGATAGGAAGTGAAAGGAGCTGTAACCATGCACACCCAAGGGGAGCAGAGCTAGGAGCAATATCAGCCTGAAACGGGAACTCTCCCAGGTCGCTGGTACTCACACAGCCAGTTTTGTATCTGAGGAGTGGCAGGGACTGATACCACCCTCTGTGAGCATCCCCCTGTGATGCCTTAGGTTTTAGCTTTTATATGTTTCAAATCCTGCATTCCCAGTGTGTGACTCTACAGTGTCCTGCAGCCTGGGAGCTGCTGCTCTCTCATGCTGAGACAGACAGAACAAAGCCTCTCCAGGCTGCTCTCCAAGGACACCCAGCCCGGCCTAGGCCCAAAATGTGTAACCCAGCATCTTGAGAAGGGGGCAAGCTGAGGGGAAATTCCATCATTAGCTAAAGTTGAATTGGTGAAATTGGGTTGAGATGCAAATGGAGCAAAGCTATAAAAGTGTGAAGAACTCGTGACTCGGGGTCCATCTTGGGTGCAGCCTTTGGCCTGCCCAGGGTGTGCCTCTGAAGGCCTTTCAAATAAATATCCACCTTTATTCCCTTCCTCCTGTCCAGTCTCTGTTTCTGGGTTGGCCTCTTTAGGCATCACCTGTGCCAGGGACCTGATTAGAGGCACTTAATACACGGTTCCTATTGAGCAACCCCCCTCCCAGCAGTACAGAAGCATTTGGGTTGAGAAGTCCTACCCTAAACGCTGATCAAACTCGACCTGCTCAGCTCGGTAACAGCAGCTGCATAAAAAATCTCTCTCAGGTACCAATTTTGCCTTTCTCTATCCCCTGTCACGAGCTCATCAGTAAACAGCTAAGCTGCAACTTGATTAAAAATGTGAAAAAATATTTTCTCCTCTAAAGATTTAATGCAGAGCTGTTTTAAGCTCCTTCCCACAACAGGCTTTCACAACTTGTTGGTTGAAATCACTCACACAGAACGCCGTCTATCCAAACACAAGCTGTGCTGCCCAGTCCAATTTCTGTTCCTCCCACTAACACATCAATTTATCTCAGCATTCCAGCATCTTTTCGATGATTTTAATACCTGGCAAAGATTTATGCAGAGGTGACTCATGGTCAAGTATCAACAAGCAATTTAGAAGCAGCATTTCCAAAGGGATCCTTGGAGGAGGCAGAGATCTCAGTTTATGAGGGTTTGATTTCTACCCTCTCAATACAGAGCTTTCAAAAGAGAAAAAAAGGACAATTAGCAGATGCAGAACTGAAAGTGGAATAACTCAATAGCTGTGGAAACACAGACTTGGAGAACTAATCCCTGTCTCTGAGTGCACAAACATCCTCCAAGAAGAACACCTAATGCATTTATTTGGGATTTTTTCACTGCTACTGCCGAAGCCTCTTCACTCCCTCGCTGTTCTGACCATGTATGACTAATGTACAGAGGTTTGGGAGCCTCCAGGACAGATCCCTGCAGCAAACACTGTCTATCTGACCACAGAATTTAATGAAAACTCGCTGGAACGAAATATTTTTTGAGACGAGCGTTCTAGGGGCTGCCGCTGCCCTGATAATGATAAAAGAAATCATGTCCATATTGGGTTTTCTGTTCTCCTTTGAAATGTAATCCCGGGGCTGTGTGTAAAGAAGCAATTGTATTTGAAAAAGAGAAATGGGACCGTGTAAGAGCAAGCTTTGAGCAGCTCTGGGCACAGGCAGAGGAGATTTGAGTTGGAGTCTGAGGCAGAGGAAAGGAGTGACAGGGACAGAAGACAAAAGGTGGAGAAAGAGGAACTCAATGGAAAAACAAAGCAGACGGAGTGATGGAAGTAGAGAACAAGAGGAAATAAATATTAGAGAGTTGTCTGCACTCATCTATGTACAAATATCTATATATTTACCTAGCCACATTTTGTCCTGTTTTTCTATCCCCATCTGTCTCTGTGACCAAACCCCTTCCCTGTCCTTTCTCCTCTAAACTCCTACTTCTTCCCCTCTCCACCCTCCTCTGTTTCTAACCTTGCTCTTCCAGTGCCTCTCTGCTTCCAGTGAGAAGTTCCTCCCTCCCCTCATCCATGCAATCCATCACAAACCACATTTAGAGCTCTCTGGACACAATGGAATTCCAGTTCCCTGGTACATAAATAATTCCTTTCCATGTAATCTCAGGATTATTCATTTCGAAGGGAGGGCAGCAAATGTATAGAATTTTTATAAATGCTGGCATTTTAAAAATAAATGAATGGGGTGCAACAGGACTTTATTAAAATACAAAGAGATTAGCAAGGTCTCGTTCCCTTCAATTATTAACAATGTACTTGTTCTCCAGAAAAGTACCCATGAAAATTTAAAACAGATGAAAATGGTTGTTCACTTAAAACCGCTCTGTTAATCTGTGAGAAATGTTTTATTCAAAGGCATTAAATGAATACTGCAAGGTTTGATATGAGATAATCCATCATTCATGTGGCACAAACATGGGGATCGATAAAGTGTTGTGTCAGGAGGAGAGGAGAACACGGCATCTTCGGAGGATTTCTGCACAGGAGGCTTGTTTCAATTCATGGGATGGCCAAAATCAATATTAAGTCATAGATTTTACAAACTGGATGCCTTTTTGTTCTTCCATTTATAACTCTGCAGTCTCAGCTCACATTCTGGAGCTGAAACGGCTGAAAGGAGAAAACTCTCAGAAGCTTTGGTATAAATTCCCACCAAAGGCCAGGAGACAATTTTGGTATTGAGTTTAGGGATGAGCAAATCACTGGGGGATTTTGGATAATCACTGCAAAGTGAGCCCAGAAGGAAATCTGGGGGTGGCTTACAGGTTGTGTTGGATTTCTCCCCAAAACCAAGCTCAAATTAAGATTAAAACATTTGCCCTGGGCGTCCTTGGAAGGTACAAGGAGTATGGACAGGATGCTGCTGCTGCTTGAACCAAACTGCTTGAACTCCACCTCGAAGCACTTTGTTCTTATTGCTTTCACTGTTTGCACCAGAACAGGGTCACAAGAGAATCATCAGCACCCCGACCATCAGAGCACGCGGGTGCTCCTTTGTTCTGAGGAAAAAAACCTCAAACAAACACAAAAGAAGGCCAAAACGTGGAAAACAGAGGAAATCCATCTAAAAGGAAAGTGTTGTAGCAGCTCAGCTGTGAGCACAAGGGGTTCTTTCACCCAGTGAGGTTATTTTTGACACGGTGCACACGGGTTTGTTGGAACAAAGAAATTCTTGTGAAGCACCATTTCCTTCCGATGGAAATGCACAATGCTCAGGAAAGATGTGCCAGGAACTAGAGCAAGCCCAGGGGCCCGGAGGGTGGAATTGGGCTGGAATTGGGGTGGAATCAGAGGGTGGAATTGGGGTAGAATTGGGGTGGAATCGGGGTGGAATCAGAGGGTGGAATTGGGGTGAAATTGGTCTAGAACTGGGCTGGAATCAGAGGGTGAAATTGGGGTGGAATCAGAAGGTGGAATTGGGGTGGAATCAGAGGGTTGAATTGGGGTGGAATCAGAGGGTGGAATTGAGCTGGAATTGAACTGGAATTGGGCTGGAATCAGAGGGTGGAATTGGGGTGAAATTGGTCTAGAACTGGGCTGGAATCAGAGGGTGAAATTGGGGTGGAATCAGAAGGTGGAATTGGGGTGGAATCAGAGGGTTGAATTGGGGTGGAATCAGAGGGTGGAATTGAGCTGGAATTGAACTGGAATTGGGCTGGAATCAGAGGGTGGAATTGGGGTGGAATCGGGGTGGAATCAGAGGGTGGCATTGGGGTAGAATTGGGGTGGAATCGGGGTGGAATCAGAGGGTGGAATTGGGGTGGAATCGGGGTGGAATCAGAGGGATACATCCACTGGATCCTCACCTCCTTCCTCTCCGTGTTTCCACAATTACTGTGCTTTCCAAGGTGAGATTAGGGAGGAACAAGGCTGCTGATCTAAGCACACAGATTAGTTTTATCTCCCCGGGATAAGGCTACTGAGCTGCTGATAGTCTGTTATCTGTACTCCTAATGAGCGGGGCTGTAAGGGAGAGGCACCGGGCTGCAGCCAGGGGCCAGAGTGAATTCTAAACAGGGCTGGGACTCTTCATCTTTGCCACCAAAGTGGGCACAGAGAGGCCAAAAACCTCCCAGAGCCAGGGGCAGAGGAGGCTGCCCTCACTTTAAGCCCAGGAAAATAAGAGTTAAACAGAGAGGAGACAGCTACTCTTTGTTTAAATAACAAAACAGGTGTCAGAGTACTGAAATACAATTAATATGCAAGAAAAGACCATCTCTCTTCATATCTCTCCGGAACTAATGATGGAAACAGCAACTGTTGTGTCAAACTGACTCGAAAGCTGAAGGAGCTGTGAAAGGAGATGATAATCCATCCTGTGATTCTATGATAAAAATGGTTGTCTTTCTGGGTTAATCTGATTATTGCAGAGGTTTGCTGGGTGAAACGGGGTCTTGCCAATCTGTCCTCCCACATCCCCAGCATTACCCAGCTCTTCATCCTCAGCTCATGGAATAATTCCTTCCTGGTGCACAACAGCCCAGGTACGTGGCTGAAGTGCAAAAGTTAGGGAATTACTTCCAGGGAAGATGAAAATTCTTTTCCAGTTTCTCTGGAACAGCTCAGAATTACTCTGTGCAGAGGCTGTGAACTGTTTGCCCTCCCAGAAACCTGGGCACAGCAGCAGCAGAGAGAGAAGAGCTCAAAGTGCACAGAGCTTTCAAGTGCCTGCAACAGCTTCTGTGGCTGATTAAAGAAGTGTTCACGTTAATCATATCTCGTGCTTAATGAACTCACACAAATTGCATCAAGCAGTGAGCCTTTTATGTGAGATGCTCCCCCGTGAGACAAAGCTCTGCAAGAAAAACAAAGCCAAAAGGACCGTCTGAGGTATCCCCATCCCTCACTGCACGACAGGTCTGGGAAGGGTAAAATTAACACAGTGTCTCAGAGCTACCAGTGAAATTCGTATTACTGAGTGCTACACACCTTCTTCTGGGGGGAAAGACAACACAGAACAGGAAATCAGGGAAAAATACAGCCAAGAACAAGGAAAATGTAGCCGAAACCAAGGCAAATATAACCCAAGAACGGTGTAAGCAACATAAGAATGCCCATTTGATCAGCGTTTTCTTCATGCGCTCAGAGAATCCTCGCTCTGGTGAGGGGTTACCTTATAAAGAAACATCTTCAACCAACCAGTGAGTGCTGGTTTTTATCCTGACCTTTCATCATTCCTGGTATGTTCATTGCCAGCCTACTCCTGGCTCTGTTCCCCACTCCCGGCATGAATTTGGATAAATTTGTTTCATTTTCTCCATGCTTCAGCTTCCTTTCAGTAACATTTAACAAGCTGAAATCACCAGTATGAGAGCAGGACTTTGAAGTTCCTGGATGAAGGGGAGAGACTTGCTTCTGCTATAACAGATGACCAAATTTGTGAATGAATAAACCTAGGGTCAGATAACATATTACAAATAGACTTGTAAGAGATAATGGGGCATTTATTTATAGAGCCATCAGAAGGCCAGACCTGGTCTTCTTGTAAATGGAACCAACAGTCCATTTCTTTGGGCTCTGGGCCAGTTCATACAAAGGCTGACACATTATTAAAGCCAGAATAGGTCTATTTTCCATTTCTCAAGGCTGCCTTTTTCATTACCATATGTTTCTGCTTCTCTGTCTAGCTTTTCTTTATTTTCTTTTTTTTTTATTATTTGCAGAGCTCAGACACGGCTCTGCAATCTATTACGGCGTTCATCAGCCACAAAATCTGATCCTGGAAGGATCAGAGAGAATTTCTTGTGCTTCTTGTCACCTTCACACAGGCTTTGCTTGTCAATTTTTGCCCTGGACACTGGTGGCAGAGCAGTTTTTCACTTGTTTTTCTTTCCTGTGGCAAGGAACCACCAAATTGTCAGAAATCTGAACACCTGATCCCCTTTTAGGGTCAGTGAAATGTAAGGATCTGTGACCTGCAAGGTTTGCAATTTGAATTTATGATCCCAAATGAAGGCTCAGTGCTCAGAGCACCTAAGAATCCTTTCTTTCCCAGCCTGCTGCTGTGGATCTGCCCAAAAGCCATTGCCTGAGGATATTCTGGCTCTCATGTTTGCCTCGGGATCAAAAGCATCCCGTGGGCAAGGCTTGTCAATAATCACCGAGCTGCAGGGCTTGGCTTGCTCTCTCTTTATCAATTTTGTCTGTTTTGCTGATGAAATTGCCCTGGTGAGCAGGAATAAGCCCATCAGACAAACACAACACTTTGTCTCCCATATCTTCTCCTCCTGGGGATGTGAGGAGTGGTGGAGGTTTTGCTGTTTGGCCCTCTGGAAGCAGCTGGGATTTCTGCCTTGTGGAGCACTTTGCCTGCACACCTCAGTTGTGTCTGCTTGGTGATGGAGCCCCAACCCTAACTCATGGGGACAGATCCTCTGCATCACTTTGGTGACATCAGTGATAGGAAAATGAATAAATCTCTGAATTTTAGGCTGCGAAAGCTGCCATGGAGGACCCTTCCTAAGTGAGAACCAAAGCATCGACCTCAGAGTTAAAACATCTCAATGGCCAAGGAAAAGCGAGCAAGGGGAGAAGCATTTCCACAGCTGCAGTGTGGAGCTGAAAGGGCTTCAAAGAATCTCCTGAAGCTCCTGAATCCTCTCAGATGGGAATGGAACAGGAGCTCACAAGCAACTTTGCTCCTGTTGATGCCTTAGGTTTTAGCTTTTATATGTTTCAAATCCTGCATTCCCAGTGTGTAACTCTGCAGTGTCCTGCAGCCTGGGAGCTGCTGCTCTCTCATGCTGAGACAGACAGAACAAAGCCTCTCCAGGCTGCTCTCCAAGGACACCCAGCCCGGCCTAGGCCCAAAATGTGTAACCCAGCATCTTGAGAAGGGGGCAAGCTGAGGGCAAATTCCATCATTAGCTAAAGTTGAATTGGTGAAATTGGGTTGAGATGCAAATGGAGCAAAGCTATAAAAGTGTGAAGAACTCGTGACTCGGGGTCCATCTTGGGTGCAGCCTTTGGCCTGCCCAGGGTGTGCCTCTGAAGGCCTTTCAAATAAATGTCCACCTTTATTCCCTTCCTCCGGTCCAGTCTCTGTTTCTGGGTTGGCCTCTTTAGGCATCACTGTGGCTTTTACAGTTTTGCTGAAATCCTCGTAATTTTTCCAGGCACTTGTGCTGCAGTGCAGCGATTTCAGCCCGGTCACCAGCTGAAAAGCAGCCTGGTGGCAGCGCACTGTGGGTCCTTTGTTTGCTTCAGGGAGGATTTTTTCCTCGTTACATTCTTATCAAAAAAGAATTATGCTGCGCAATATTCCCAGATTTAGGGAATCTCTCTGCCAATTCAGCTCAGCCTAAGCCAATCCAATCTACCCATCCATATGCAAAGATATTCAGCAGCCCACTGGAGAGCTGGGAAGTGAGAGTAATAATTTTCTGACCTGCAAAGATGTTGCTGTGAACAAGGTTAACTGAAGGAATTCATCTTCGCTGACTAATGTTTTCCTCGTGAGGTTTTCAAGGCTGAGGACTGGGCTGCCTGGGCACTGCATCATTTTTATCATGGCACTTCTTCATTTTTCGTTTTTCTGTTGGCACTCGCCTCTTTTCCCTCCCTCTCTTTTAATTTTCGACCCTTTTTGTAAATGGTCCTGATTTATTTTGGCCTCTCCACACCTCCCTCCCAGCCCTCCTCCCTGTTTAACTCTCCATAGGAAGAAAAAATGTGAAGTAATGGAGCTGCTTCCACCCTGGCCAGGCTGTGCAGTCAAAATTGGTGATTTGGAAGAGCTCAGATGCTCAGGGGCCGCAGAGGTGTTCAGACAGATCTGAGAGCTGTCATTTCCTTCTCACTCCCTGTTCCACACACCTCCGCTGGCGAGGGCTGCCTTGGAATTCTGATTTCAGGTCCTTTTTCATTTTTAGGTGCACACAGCTTCACGTTACAGAGCTGTGCTTGCTGCTGGAAGGTTGTAAGTGCCCGAATTTTCAGGCACTGCAAACAGCATAAGGCTTAATTTTCCTCTAAATAAGCAAAACTGGCAGCCTGATAAATTCCAGTGATTTCCATAGGGACGGGACTACCACCATTTGGGGCTCTTCCAAATGAAACCTGATGGGTGAATTCCATGCAGGGATTCCACCGGGAGCTCGCTGCGTGCTTGAGGACCTTTCATCCTGGACAGAAACACTCACAGGCCTTAAATGCTTTCACTGCTTTTTTACAGGCACAGAAGGTCTTAAAATGACTGTAAAGAAACTAAAACTGGACTGAAAGAAAGGAGAGTGGATCACACATCAAACTGTTTGTCCTGAACCCTTGGCTGATGAGAAATTTGGACATTTAACCCCTTCCAGGTTCATTACTTCTTGGCCAGAAGAGATTCAGTGCTGAGAGATGCAATGAATTACAGAATTGCCAAGACCATTTCCTGTTCCTTGCCATAAAGATTGGGAATATTGGCTGGCTGACTGCTCCAAGAACATTCTGTTGAGCTATCTAACAACAGATTGAGTTTAAAAAGTTAAATTTCCAAGAGCTTTGCAAGCAGAGTAACTTTTTAAAGTAACTTGCCTTGAATTTCTCAACAAAAAAAATAATCTGCCACTCGCCAAACTTTGCTGGGACCTTCCCCGAGTTTCCCTCAGCCTTTCCCTCTGTGAATGATTTTCCTGTCAGCCTTGGCAATGTTCCCACCCTCTGTTACCTGATGAAGATTTAGCAGCTCAACAGGACCTGAGCTGAAACCCAATCCCTGCCTCACAGCTCCCCTCCATCCTCTGGATCACCCCAGCTCAGCTCAAACCCCCAGCACCCCGTGGGGTATTTTGGACAAGGACGAGTTAAAAGCACAGAGCTGAAATTCCACTCTTGCCTGCCTGCCACGGGAGCAGATTCAGTGCCTGGGATAATTCCTGGGGATTGCAGAGCAGTAACCCCGGGATGAACCGAACCCAGGAGCCAGATGATGCCACGGGCTGTAAATCCCCCTCGCTCTGGCTCCACAATATTTATTGTCTGGGCTGGTGAAGCAAGGAGCAGTGTCACATGGCCCTGACACAAACGGGCTGTCAGGAAGCCGCCTGTCTGCTGGCCTGCTTGGCTAGGATGGGAACTCGAATATTAGCAGCTTTTATCTCAAAAAGGGGAGGGAAAGCTCCATTTGCAGGACAGAAGGCGTAATATTGAAATGATCCATCACAGCTGATGTGCCCAGATGGCTCCGGGAAGGAGAGGGACAGGGGATGGATTGCCCAGTTCACCACATTTAAAGAAACAAAGCTGAGGAGTAAATCCTTGTGCTATTGGGCCCTGATTCCTGAGCAGGAGATGCACCTTTTGGAAGCAAAGAAGTAAAACAAAACTGACAGTTGAGGGGTGTACAAAATATTTCCTCATCTTGTTTTAATCCCAGCACAACTCTGATGAACAAGACTAAGACCAGGTAGAGAGATGGACAAAGAAAGAGTTAATCTTCAGTGCCTGGACTGACCTCAGCAGAGGGCTGGTCACGCACCCTGGTTAGATTTTCACACGTTCCCATTTTCTTGAAGTGGATCTAGAGAGCTGATCAAACGCTCTGGAAAAAAGCTGCCATGGAGCCCTGGCAAAATTGTCATTACTTGTCATGCTTTATGTGCTTTTTAAGTAATTTCCTGCTAAGGCTCTGGTATTAAATAAAACCATCCTAAGCACCACCGCAAGGTCACTCTATATATTTAATTCTTCCCATTAAAATTCTTCATCTGCCACGTCTGTTGATTGGTTTGTCTGTTTAATTAGCTACCATGGCTGTGTGAGCTGGGATTCTGTTGTCTGTCAGCGTGACAAATTAGCATATCCATGATGCAAATCTCGACTTTAGGACACCCATCACACACAAATGTTAAGTGACAGGCCCCATAATTACACAGCAATCGCTCTCTCCCTGCTCCCGGGTTCCTGCTCCGAGTCCTCCTGCCTCGATCCGTGTCAAAGGAATGCCTACAAATAATTGATTTCAGGTTTAGATCTGATGCAGGCACAGAACGTTTTCAGCTCCCTTCCAGACTCCATTAAAGTTCAGCACGTCCCAGGTCGCAGCCAGGTTCGGAACGGGGCACTCCAGAGCTATCAGCCCTCATCTTCCTGCTGCTGCCCAGGATCCAGGAGCAAACACAGGAGAGTAACAGCAGGAAATTACTGAATTATCAGACCGTAGGATAAGCATCTTCCTCACGTTTGGATGCTGACTGATAACCTGAGGCACAGCACTGGTGCCTGAAGAGGCCAACCTAGAAACAGAGACTGGACAGGAGTGAGGGAATAAAGGTGGATATTTATTTGAAAGGCCTTCAGAGGCACACCCTGGGCAGGCCAAAGGCTGCACCCAAGATGGACCCCGAGTCACGAGTTCTTCACACTTTTAGAGCTTTGCCCCATTTGCATCTCAACCCAATTTCACCAATTCAACTTTAGCTAATGATGGAATTTCCCCTCAGCTTGCCCCCCTTCTCAAGATGCTGGGTTACACATTTTGGGCCTAGGCCGGGCTGGGTGTCCTTGGAGAGCAGCCTGGAGAGGCTTTGTTCTGTCTGTCTCAGCATGAGAGAGCAGCAGCTCCCAGGCTGCAGGACACTGCAGAGTCACACACTGGGAATACAGGATTTGGAAACACATAAAAGTTAAAACCTAAGGCATCAGCACTGACAGGGGAACAACAAACTCGGGAAGGGGCTCCTGAGAGAGCAATGAGCTCTGTGCTAGGGCTCTGCAGCTGTGGGATGTGTCGATAACACCTGGAAATTGGCTGTCCCTCAGAAGGAGATGCTCCAGGTGGAACGGGGAATTGTTAATCTCTGTATTTTTGCCATCATTTATCCAGCAAGGGAAAGGAATTGTTTGCATGAGGGAGGCCCACCACAGTGCTCCCCTCTGGCCTGGAGTCTGAGCTGGGCTCCTTTGGGTTTGCACCTCGTGGGCAGAGCTTCAGATGAGGAGAGCTGCTGCAGGAACTGTGCCTCACCTCTGCACGTCCCTGTAAAAATAGGGCAGTGCTTATCCTGGCCATGTGGATGAGGATCCTTTATTTAGTGAAATAATTAGGACTGAATCTTTCTCAGCACAGAGTTACACAGACTCAGGTTATTATTTCAGCACTCTGGGACAGAACCTCTGGTGCTGATTTCCCTCAGCGGGGGCTCGATGCTGATGCTCTGACCCCGTGACAGGTCCCTGTGTGCCCTGCCTGCAAACCAACCTGCTCTGAGGTGTTTCCCTGCCTCCAGTGCCCCTCTGTTCCTGCTCACCCCTGGCTGGCTGCTCCCTGAGCCTTTCTACTCCCCTACAGAGCAAGCATTGAAGGGAAGAAAGGGATATTTGAAATCTGCCGTGTTCTGCGAGCTGCCTGAGTTCCCCCAGCACCGAGGGGTGTGGGGGTGTGTGTGCAGATGCCTTTGCTCCCTCCCGGTGCCTGAGCTTCCCGAGCACGGAGCCAAGGATTATTCCAGTGGAATTACAAGAGCCGAGGCAACGCCGTCTCTGCAGAGAAAACAATTTCACACAAGACTACACTGGGTTAGGACGGGGAGCAGGGACACAAAGGCAGGCAGGGAGCAGCTGATCACTCTTTGGCTCGCCAGGGTGAGGAGCCAATTAGGGTAAAACATCAGCCAGGGTGATTATTTTTTTAAGGGACAGAAATCCACGGAAGTGTGAGGTGATTTGATTCCACATAACTTTCCTTGCTGGTTTAATTACCATTGCAGCCCCGTCCAGCCCCTTCCTGGACTCTTCAATGTTGGTTTTCACAGGTCCCACAAAAAGCTTATTCTGCCTGGATGTTGGAGGATGGGATGAGATTCACAGGACCTGTGGAAGCAGGAACTGGGAACCGGTGCACTTTAGCTACTAATTCCAGCTGATTTTGGACAAAATACACAGTCTCTATGGTTAAGGAGCCTGATGAGAGAAGGGATGGGTTCTGATGTGGTTTTGTGGAACCGAGGTCAGCAGGAAACCAGACAGCAAACAAACAGCTGGACAAGAAATGTCGAATATTTGACCAGAGCAAATACAATCCTTACGAAATAAGGATTTCCTTATGAAATATCTTGCTTTTACTATGGACATAGGGCTGCTCGGAGCACAACCTTGGAAAAGACTGATAGATCTGTTTTGGGTGGATTTCCCACTCAAGCCATGCATGATGAGCACAGTTTAAAACATGCAAACAATTTCTTCTGACCTAAGGTGGTTCAGAGGGACAAAGAGAGAAGCCCACAGCTCCACCCAAAGCCCTGAGCTGTCTCCCATTTATGCTCTGCAAACACCAGCAGCTGCTCAGCCGTGGACTTCACCCATTCTCCAGGAAATTCCCGGAGCAGAACTGAAATCCCAGCACAAGATCCAGTGGCACGACAGGCAGGTGGGATCAGCCTGGGCAGGGACAGGCTCAGAGCACAGCCTGGCGGTGCTGCAGATGGTAAAAGGTGTTTCACAGGTCTCAGCCTCCTTACACCTGCCGAGGAGCAGCATTTCAGTTGCCTGTGCAGCCTCAGCCTGATTCCTGCAAGCAGTTAATGCAGACAACTTGAGATTAAACTCTCACCACCCACAAAAAGGCTTAAAGAAACCTCGAGTGAATCAATTCCCTCAGTTCTGGAAGGGGAACGTTAGGAACAATTCAAGTGAAATCAATGAAGTGTGAAACAAACAAAATAAATCAGCATTTATGTGTATAATTTTTTTTCTTCCTTCCTCTTATGAAGTGGAATACGTTTGGAGAAGCACCTCTCTTCCCTGGGGTTCCCAGGGCTTCCCACTGCAATGAAGTGCAGCTGGAACACATTTGTTGAGTGTGTGTGTGTACAAAGCACAAATTAAAGCTTTGAAATGGAAAACCACAAGGCAACCGATGACCTACAACAGCACCGAGAGCTCAGCAAATGGAAAACACGCAGGGACCTGGGGGAAATCTGTTTTATTCCTCTATTTCTTGCACTGCTCCCTGCCCAGGGTGACTCTGATCCCACATCCACCCTCTCCTGTGAAGGGAAGGCAGCACAGCCCGGGGGGCACAGAGCTGTTTTATATCTTGGAGAAAGCTCAGCTCTCTCCTCACTTCCTCCTGGCTCTGCTGGACTCGTGTGAGCTAAACCCTCCTCAGGTTTTCCATCTGGAAAACGAGGATAAGGATCCTGATCTTTCCAGAGGTGTTCACAGCAGGAGGACAGGATGTGTAGCCCCAAAGCTTGATCTGGGTGCTGTAACCCAAATAATGGCACCAGAACCATTCTGTTTCCCTCCCTCCCTGACCTTCCTCCCACCCTCCTCTCACTCCAGACCCTCCGTGCTCTCAGCTCCTGATCCCACATCCACCCTCTCCTGTGAAGGGAAGGCAGCACAGCCCGGGGGGCACAGAGCTGTTTTATATCTTGGAGAAAGCTCAGCTCTCTCCTCACTTCCTCCTGGCTCTGCTGGACTCGTGTGAGCTAAACCCTCCTCGGGTTTTCCACCTGGAAAACGAGGATAAGGATCCTGATCTTTCCAGAGGTGTTCACAGCAGGAGGACAGGATGTGTAGCCCCAAAGCTTGATCTGGGTGCTGTAACCCAAATAATGGTACCAAAACCATTCTGTTTCCCTCCCTCCCTGACCTTCCTCCCACCCTCCTCTCACTCCAGACCCTCCGTGCTCTCAGCTCCTGCAGCTTCTCAGTCTCCAGCCAGAGACTCTGCCAACAAAAATAAAACATTTCAGCACATGCCCTGTCTCCCCCTGCTCTCCCCTCCCACCACCCTTCCCCTGCAGGAGGGGAGGATCAATACTGGGAATGCGCATTCCCAGCTCTCTCCGGCGCAGGGGAGGCTGTGATGAGGCTCTGGCACCAGTGCTGGTGTTGGTGATTGATGGGGGTGTGCTGGGCACCGGGGGAAGATTGGTTTCTGGGGCTGATGGATAAAGTCTCTCATGCAGCGTGAAACAGCTGGGCAGGAGAATAATGGGCACTCTGATTCCTTCCAACAGCGAATATTTAGCAAGAAAAGCTTGCAGAGGATTTTCCCTGATTAATCTGTAATTATAGAAGCTTGATTTTAGGTGTGAATGCCATAAAGTCTTCGTTAAGCAAGGATGCCTGAGCAGCTAATTAAGGCAAAGGTACCTTTCTGGGATGTCCCAAAACCATTCCTTGGTGCTGGCGGGATGAGCTGGACTGCTCAGGCAGCCTCAGCAAAGGGAACACCCAGCCTAAGACCCCGATTAAGGAGTTCACATTCCCTGGTTGCAGAATGGAATTAATGATCGGATGGGAGACAGATAATGCTGGGATTGGGGTTTCAGGGTGTTTTCATGTATATTTCATAGACCTGTTTGCTTTTTGATGTTCAAAGCTCTTTGATTATTCTGTTTAATCCTTTTTCTAGGTGTTCTTCAGTGTCAGCTGCAGCCCTGGTTTCGGGTTGTGGGGCAGGTGAGCTGTTCTTGCACAGCCACACGTCATGCAGGAGACACCAGGGCAGATTCAGCCACGGTTTAAATTGGTGACAGCAGCACAGGAGGGGCTTTGATCTGTCAGTGGGGCCACTTCAAGTGTGGAAAGGACTGGGCAATTCCTGGAGCTGAGGAAAATGGAAAATACTTGTTTCAAATTTACTTTTACAACCTAAAATTCCGCAGACAGATGCCAACCATGCCATCGACGTTCCCCATGCAGTGGCACGAGGGATTGCCCACCCAGCACCTGAAAGGTCTTTGATTGATCTAACACTCACTTTGAACTCAGACATGACCCTGGCAATTAGAAATGGAAACAGAATTTCCACCCTGCCCCTGGCCGGGGTGAGCTCTGAGCAAACAGGAACTCAGGAGCTCGGTTTCACTCAGCCTCAGAGCTGCCAAAGCAGGAGGAATTACCAAAATCAACAAGAAACTAATCTCTTTAATCCTGGATTTTTTTTTATTTTTTTTTTAAATAAGTTTAAATAATTGATACGCTGTCAGAAGCAGCCTGAATCCATGGAGGGGAGATTAATATTAAATGAGAATGCTTCTCCCTGTCTGTGAGGGGAAAGGATGGCAAAGTCACAAAACGAAGTCCTCTGCTCACCACAACTGGCCTAAGGTGGGTGAAGGGCTGGGGGAATTGTTCTGGAGGTTCTTCACCCCGGGATTCAGGCACAACCTGACCAGAGGTGAGCAGGGAAGGCGTCTCCTGGCTCTGCCAGCTTCGTTCTTACAGGAGAAAGGAACCAGGAAATGCTGGAAACAAAAGGCAAGAGGATAAAAACTCTCTGAAAATCTTTATTAATGATCTCCCTGTGCAAGCTGGGCTTTATGGGCACTTGGCAGTGCCCCCTGTGCCCATTCTGCTGCACTGCCCTGCTTCCAGATGACGAATTTTTGCTTCCCTGCTGTGCTCAGCCTTTTTCTGTTGCATATAGGTAAAGCCTTATAAAATGAAGGCCTTGTTGCCTTTGTAAAATCACAGCTCAGGCCTGTTCCTTCAGCTGAATAGAGAAGGACTGTGGGGAAGAGACACAGCTGAATTAGGGGTGGAAAAACATGCTGGTGACCATCGAGTGCTCACATCGTGGTGTGTGGTTGATGCCTTAGGTTTTAGCTTTTATATTTTTCAAATCCTGCATTCCCAGTGTGTAACTCTGCAGTGTCCTGCAGCCTGGGAGCTGCTGCTCTCTCATGCTGAGACAGACAGAACAAAGCCTCTCCAGGCTGCTCTCCAAGGACACCCAGCCCGGCCTAGGCCCAAAATGTGTAACCCAGCATCTTGAGAAGGGGGGCAAGCTGAGGGCAAATTCCATCATTAGCTAAAGTTTAATTGGTGCAATTGGGTTGAGATGCAAATGGAGCAAAGCTATAAAAGTGTGAAGAACTCGTGACTCGGGGTCCATCTTGGGTGCAGCCTTTGGCCTGCCCAGGGTGTGCCTCTGAAGGCCTTTCAAATAAATATCCACCTTTATTCCCTTCCTCCTGTCCAGTCTCTGTTTCTAGGTTGGCCTTTTTAGGCATCACAGCCTTTTCCCTGCCGTGTTCGTAATGCTGAGGAGGTCACTGCTGCTATCAGAGCTGCCACGTTGCTCCCTCTCTTATCAGTCATGACACAGCTCTGTCCTCACCGAGGGGCCTCATCACAGGAGAATCTGGAGCCTCTCATGTCGGTTAAAAGCCAGCAGCTCTGTCTTTGTCTCAGCCTTATCTGCCATTCAGAAGAGGGATCATTATCTCCAGTATACCCATAAAAATAACTGCTGTGACATTACTCAGGGAAACAGCAGCCTCTCTGACAGGTAGCAATGCCAGGTCACAAAACTCAGCAGAAATAAAGAGAAAAGGAGCATATTTCACTGCAGAATCCCAGGCTGACACTCGGGAGAAGTGCTGGAACGGCGCCTTGGAGCCTTGTGCCAGAGGGAGCGGGGCTGTACAAGGATAATGCTTCCCTCAGTGTTTAATATAAATAGGCAGAGTTTTATTAACCTGCCCCCCGAGGTACCCAACGAGGATCATCTCAGAGGAGAGAAACAATAAGGAAATGAATAACAACTGACTGTATTACACATGCAGGGTGGTGATCAATACCACTCCGCACTAAAATTGCAGTTGGCATCCAAACACATCTCAAAAGGGAAAAAAAAATCCCAGCAGTAAGAACTCATTCATCAACAACCTCATCTTTAGAGGCACTTCAGCATTATTAAATGTTTTATTCAGCTGGGGGACTTTTTGGGCCACAGGGAGAAGACGACAGTGGCCCAAAGACTCAGCTCTCAGATACAGAGCTGCAAAACCAGCCCAGGGTCCTGTGTTCAGTGTCCCAGGGATTAATTAATGCCTGGAGGGGTCACTCTGTCCACACCACTTAGCAAAGCCTCCAGTCTGAGATTCCCAGATCCAGCCCAGGGATTGTGCTTCTGTAGTGCTGCTCTTTTGAAGAACTAAAGATCAATCAGACAACACAACAAACCCTGTGTTAGGCCTAATGGTTGTGACCAATCACGCTGAAAAGTGTCCCTCAAATCAGGATTTCTCTTGGGCTGCGAGGCAATGCTGCCTCTAAAACCACAGAAGGCATCGATGGCAAGGAGAGGGAGGGTTATTCCTGATCAGTAACACACTGAGGGGCTCCTTCCCAGCTGAAATACTGCAGAAAAACGGGAAATGCATGAGGAACAGGGCACAAGTTCACTGTGAAAAATATTTCACCCAGGCACTGCTTCCAGGCCCTGTGGTTTTGTGGGATATCTCAAAGACACGAGGGCCTGTGCTGCAGCCACGTTATCTGCCCAAGCCTCTCCTGTTCACTGACAGTGCTCACTTCAGGCTGGAGATCAGCTCAAGTGCTGAAATAGCTCTTGTGGGACAGATTTTGGGTTGCAGAGTTTCCAGTGCTTACAGATGTAGCGTCCCTGGCAATATTTGGTGCTTTTTCTGAAAACCCTTCATTCCCAGAGTCATTAGATCACCTGGGAGGTTCAGCTTTCAGGCAGCAGAGCTTGCAGACACAACCTCCAGAGATTTAAAGCTCTGCAGGAAAACACTGAAAACCATGGCTGCCTCTTCATCACCTTTTTTTTGTTAATTTTAGGCTGAATGTGATCAGATGAAAAGCCTGACTCGTGGTTTTTCAACACTTCAGGCTCGCAGATGCAAAGCCCTTCTCACATTTTGCCACGTGCTCGTTAAATGCATCCATTAATCACAGCCCATGGATGCCACGAAGACCAAGATTTGGGCTTTGAAACAACCTTGTCTCTCCTCATTTCCACCCAAAAGCAGAGCCCGGCTGTCCTGAAGCAGCGCTGAAGTCGCACACACTGAAAATTCTGTGACTCCAGTAGGAGAATAATTGCCTGCTCTCTCAGTACTAATACATTTTTGGTTTCTGGTTGGCTGCATTTGCATCTGGCTTTGCAGGCTGCCTTCGCCCCGAGCGCCCTTATCGGATTTGCTCGGTCTCATGACTTACTGCGTTTGTTAAACCGAGTTCTAAATAACCAAAATCAGCCCCAGGAAGGCTCAGTTTGCTGGAGCACAGACAGGAGCACGGGGGAGATGCAGACAGCCCAGGTGTGATGTGGAGAACCTGGAGTTCACTCCGGGCTGGGAGATGCATCCCTGGGAGCGTTGGAGCTGCTCTTCCCTTCCTCCAGACCGGCGACAGAGCCTTGAGCACAACCAAAGCCCACGGCACAAACACTATAAATAACAGTAATGGGGCCACTGCTGGTGACATCAGAGCAGAAATTAGTGAGGCTGGCAACGGCAAAGCTGCAGCAAACTGAAATATTTTCACCCCAGCGCTTTCTGGAAAAGGTCTTTTATCTCAGAGGCTGAGTCAGAGGCAAGGAAGGGGGCAGATGCCTCGCCCCCACTCAGCCTGCTCCTGTGGGGCTCTCTCTTGTGGCTCACAGGAGGGGTTTGTGGGAGCCATTTCTGACCCCCCACCTCACAATTTCCATTCGGTGACGACGTGGGAATTCAGACAGCCCAGGAGAAGTGCTTTCTGTGGGTATTTTTCACCCGGCTGAGTCACACCGTGGGGTGTGCGGAGAGGAAGCGGTGCCAGGCTTTAATAAATGCAGTGTCACGACACTCCCGAAATGACATCTCCTCGATTTAGCAGCGCTGCAGTGCTGCCCCCAGAGCCCCGTTTCCCACAGCATCCCCTGGGAAGGGGCCTCGTTGTTGCTGCTCCCAAATCAGGACACCCCATCCCACATCTCGTGTCAAGCAGAGCTGGGACAGCCTGCTCAGGGCTTCTCCATCTCAGGGCTTCTCCTTCTCAGGGCTTCTTCTTCTCAGGGCTTCTCCTTCTCAGGGCTTCTCCTTCTCAGCAAACACCTCCAGCACAATCCCAGCAGAGGTGTTTTACTGCCAAGGTGCCATTCTGTTGGGATTGAAGCTGCTCCCAGCCTCTGGATGGGATGGATGATGATCCTCCTGGATGGTGCAGCCTGTGGAATAAAACAGTCTGTTAATTTTACAGCTCGAGCGAGAGGATGAATTGTGTAAGAAAGCTCTTGGAAGCAAACCAGGGTTCACTGAAGTGGCCCTGAGTGCCTTCAGCACAGTCTTGAAATAGCCAGGGAGCCAGGAACATGCAGATTGAGCAGGGAATGCTGCAGCACAGGGAACACTTCTGCACTGCCACGGGGTGAGGGGGACACAGGTGGCTTCATCTGAAGTGGGCAGGAGCTGAGGGCTGCCGCACCTGAGCTGGCAGCTCATTTTCTGGGGGCTCAGGCAGGTCCTGCTGACTGCACCGAGGCCTGTGCTGCTGCAGCTTTGCTGGTTTTTGGTGCCCCAGCTCTGGAGCACAAAGATAGCTCGAGTACATCCAGATGTGCTGCAGACAGCCCCAGCTGCAGCATCAGCACGGCTTTTAATAGCCCTCGGAGGAAGGCAGAAGTGCTGACGTGAAACTCCCTCAGTCAGCTGAGCCCCTCGAGGTGAGGGGCACCGGCATCTCCTGAGCCTGGTGCTGGTTCCTGTCAGCTCCCAGTATGGGCCAAGAACTGGTTTTTAGTCACCCCACAGTATGGATATGAAGAAAGGCCTCAGGCTGGGAATTTCTTTAGCCCTTGCAGTACTTTGTGAAGATTCTCTTTCTCATGTGAAGAATTTAAAACAATGTTATAGTTCTGTAAATCTCTGCACCTGCACCTGCTTCTCAAGGACTGTTGTGGCTTCAACCAGAAAAACATCCAGAAACGGATGTCTCAGAACTGGAGCAATCACCCCAAGGGGTGGGTGTCCGAGTGACCAATCATTTTATGCCATTCAACACACTTTCACCTATTAACATATAAAAGTTGTTCAATCTTTCATTAAACTCTCTTACTTCAGATCAATTTCGTGATAGCATAGACTCTGTCAACTTTACCTCCTTGGCAGCAACAGCAACACCACAGTGCTCGGATGCTGGCACAGCAGGGGCAGGCAGTGGGAATCCTGATTTCCAGCCATCCCAAAAAGGATGGGGTGCCCAGCCCACAGAGGTGGCAGAAGCCCTGTGCTCCCCAGGCAAAGCTGTTCTGCGATGCCTCCAAAAGAAGCAGGAAAAAAGTGGGAATCCCGGTTTTAACCACCCAAAGGATCCCAAGGCACCCATGAAAATAAAGGACAGAGGGATAATCAGTGACCTGGCCCTTAACTGGATCAGCCATCGACCCTTTCTCTGGGAGGTTTTCATTGCCCTGAGACACAGCCTCAAACCACAGCTCGAAAAATTCTCTCCTCCTTTGGGTGAACTGGCATTATTTGTGCTGCTTGTCCCTGACTTGTTCTGCAGTTCAGGTGGCCTGGGCATGCCTTGGCAGAGCAGGAGAGGGAGCAGAGGAGGGCTGGCTGTGACCTTTCCTCCCAGCTGCTCACAGCAGCTGTCGAGCTGTTTGCTGGAGTCCCTGACAAGACAAAGCTGCCCTTTTCTGCAGGCTGAGGCTGGGGCAGCAGAGCTGGAGCTCCTGTCTGCACTAAAAGGGTTTTATATTCTGTTCCCAGGCAGAGAGGACAGCGTGGAGAGCATCAGCAAGAGCCTGGGAGGGGCCAGGGATGGCAAAGAAACCATGACTTGACACCACAAAAAGATGAAGAGCTGAGAGGTTCATGTAAAAAATTAGGAAATGCCAATTAAAAGTTATCAACTTGCCATTTATGCTTTTAATATCCTGCCTGGTGTGTCTGGTTTGACATGTATCCTGTGACAGAGAGTTTGGGAGTGCCCAGCCTGCCTGGACAAACATAATCCCTGTCCTGGAGAACCTCTCATCCCAGAAAACCGGGTAGGTGATGCTGGAAAAGGAGAGAGGCTTAGGAAAGTAAATTATTTTCCCTCGGGTCAGGAATAAAACCTTTCTGCCTGTCCCCATGGTCACCACTGCTCCTTCTGCTCTGGGCACCAAGAACAGGCAAAAAATTACTCTGCTTCCAGATGGATTTTACCTTTTATGAAGTTTAAAGCAGAGACAGAAGAGACAGATAAATTCTCATTCCCAGGCTTTTTCAGACATGGATTTGGACCCAAATGTTCCCCTCCCAATTCATGTCTGCATTTCTCAGCTTAGCTCGAGTTCTGCAACAAGCCTGCAACAAGTCCCAGGTCTCTGCTTGCGAGTTAAAGAGAAAATTTTAGTTTTTCCCCTCAGTTTTATCTGCCTGCTGCTGTCCTTGGTGCTGGATCCGTGGATGCAAAGCTTCGTGGCCGGTTTATGTGACTCGCTGGCAGCCAACAACAGCCATAATACACTTTGTTGCAATGAAATGCAGTTTGTAGTGAAATCTATTATAGTTCAAATATAAATTAATTATAATCCCTTCTGCTGCAGTGAACCTTCATGTATAATTAACATTTATTGTGGGGGGAAAAGGGAAGGAAAAATCCCCGTCTGAGCGTTTCAGTAATGATTTCCATGTCCCTGATGTCTCTCTCAGAAAGGAATATTATGGTTTACCTGTCCCCCTACGCAGGGCAAGGCACAGCTGCTTCCAAAAGATGCTGCTGCAGCATGAAGGAAACACGAGCAACTTCCCAGCACGCTGTGCTCCGGGCTCCAGGAGTTATGGACAGCAGCTCTTTGCCAGATTCTTGAGAAAAAAGTGGTGAGGAGAGGCAGATTCAAGGGTATCAGTAAATTCAGCACTGATTAAAGATGTTAGACTCAGATAGAAGTGTCCAGAGCCATGCTGGGGCATCCATGGGGCTTTAAAATCCAAACTTGCCTCTATCCCATGGGCTTTCAAGTTCAAATTTGCCTCTGTCTCATGGGCTTTAAATCCAAATTTGTCTTTACCCCATGGTCTTTAAAGCCCAAATTTGCCTCTATCCCATGGGCTTTAAAATCCAAATTTGCCTTTACTCCATGGGCTTTAAAATCCAAATTTGCCTTTTTCCCCCCCATGGTCTTTAAAATCCAAGTTTGCCTCTATCCCATGGTCTTTAAAGCCCAAATTTGCCTTTATCCCATGGGCTTTAAAGTCCAAATTTGCCTCTATCCCATAGGCTTTAAAATCCAAATTTGCCTTTACTCCATGGGCTTTAAAATCCAAATTTGCCTCTATCCCTTGGGCTTCAAAGTCCAAACTTGCCTCTATCACATGGGCTTTAAAATCCAAATTTGCCTTTACTCCATGGGCTTTAAAATCCAAATTTGCCTTTTTCCCCCCCATGGTCTTTAAAATCCAAATTTGCCTCTATCCCATGGTCTCTAAAGTCCAAAGTCGCCTCTATCTCAGGGGCACAACCCAGCTCGTTCCCCCAGCACGGAGCTGCTCTCCACCACCCTTGAACACAACATTTCCACTGGAGCTGAGCTCTCTGGGCCTGGCAGAATTCAGTGTTCAAGCACTGCAATTCCAGCACTGCAATTTGCAGGCACTTCCACAGCCCAGCTCAGGATTCCAGCAGAACTCTGCCTGCTCGAGGACTTCCCAACCCAGCTGTGAACAGCTCTTGTGAGAATAGCACAGAAACAGTGATGGCTCCGTGGCTGAATTCATTCAGGGCAGGGGTCAGCACAAACAACAGGAAGCTCAGGCTGGGAAATGAAAATTTGGAGGCTCCTTCCCCCTTCCGACCAAGCCTTCTGCTCCCAATCTCTAATGAGAGTCAATTGCTGCTGATAAATTTTACATAATGGCTTTTTGCTTGTTCTGCAAATTAAGCAGAAAAATTGCCTATTAGAGGGAAAACTGGGGCGATTCTTAAAACTTGGTGTAACCTATTTAGCTGCTCAGGTCAGATGCAGGGTGGAATCTGAGGCCTCCTTATTAATTTTCTGCAGGGAGCAGCAGTTTGCAGGGCTGAAGCAATGCCTGGCTTCAGAGCCCCAGCCAGAGCTGATTCCAGGACCACATCAAAGCTGCTTGGGACCGGAGGGGTTGGATTAATTCCTGTGCTGCTGCTCAGGTGCTGT
Organism: Pachycephala philippinensis; assembly: GCA_013397055.1. Lineage (NCBI taxonomy): Eukaryota > Metazoa > Chordata > Aves > Passeriformes > Pachycephala > Pachycephala philippinensis. The sequence goes on along the minus strand of VWZT01003597.1, from coordinate 34,547 downwards.
CCTCTCCTCCCTTCCAACCATTCTCCTGCTGGCTGATGGCTCACCCACACAAGATGCGTTTATTTGAAGATGGGAAATGCCAGGTTTGATTCTCAGAGCCTTTTTTTTTATAGCCAGGACCTGTCAGAGCTTTCCAGAGCCCTCCCGACCCGGTGCTGCCCTTCCAGCAGTCCCAGAGTGACACGGGCTGAGCCAGGATTGTTTAACCCCTGGAAAGCACCACAGATGGCAGAACTCATCTTTTGGGGGATGTGAGCACCACCTCCTGACTCCTTTCAGTCTGGGGCAACTTTTATTTTGGCTGCAGATCTGAAGGAGTTCAGGCTCAGCCCCAGATATTCAGGCCTTGTTAAAAAGTCGCCCCCAACCTCTTTTATTCATCACAGTGGTATATTCACTTTCCATACACTCTCCAAATTACACATTTGGCCCTGAGTCCTTACTTTCCCCGCAGCTGGCTCATTTTTCTTCCCCTATTCAGTGTTTAAGAGGCCATAAAACACGAGCAGTGCCTGGATCATTGAGCGAGATGAGCTTTAAGGCCCCTTCCAACCCAAGCCAGGCTGGGATTCTGGGATTCCTGCACCAGTTTCGCCAAAAATTGGGGTTTGTCTGCCCTGCCTGCCAGCCCTAAACACCAGCACACCTTGTTCCAGCACATTCCTCTGCTTGCATCCATCCTGCCTTTGCCACCTCATCCATAGGAATGATGCCTTAGGTTTTAGCTTTTATATTTTTCAAATCCTGCATTCCCAGTGTGTAACTCTGCAGTGTCCTGCAGCCTGGGAGCTGCTGCTCTCTCATGCTGAGACAGACAGAACAAAGCCTCTCCAGGCTGCTCTCCAAGGACACCCAGCCCGGCCTAGGCCCAAAATGTGTAACCCAGCATCTTGAGAAGGGGGGCAAGCTGAGGGGAAATTCCATCATTAGCTAAAGTTGAATTGGTGAAATTGGGCTGAGATGCAAATGGCCCAAAGCTATAAAAGTGTGAAGAACTCGTGACTTGGGGTCCATCTTGGGTGCAGCCTTTGGCCTGCCCAGGGTGTGCCTCTGAAGGCCTTTCAAATAAATATCCACCTTTATTCCCTTCCTCCTGTCCAGTCTCTGTTTCTGAGTTGACCTCTTTAGGCATCAGGAATAACCAAGCACAGCTGAACTGGAAGCAGCCGATTCCAGGAACCCACTGACCACAGGATTTCACAGCTCATTCCCTGCCTCAGCCCCAGCTCCCTGGAGGTTTGTTACCTGTAAGGAATCCTCACTTGAACCCGGGGTGTGCTTTTCTTTCTTCCTGCTCTCAGAGTGCTGCTGGAAACAATTCCGAGTGTCTCAGCTAATCAATGGTATCTCGCAGCCAATCTCATGCTCCTGACACGTGGGAGCCTTTTGCTTATCCCTCTCCAGCTGAGAAAGAATTACCCAGAAATTTCCTCCATCCACTGTCAAAAAATAAAGGAGGAGAAGGGGGCAGGGGAGGGGAAGAAAAACCAAGATAAAAAGATCGCCAGAGCTGACCTTGGTCTGCTCCAAAAGGTGTTTATCCTTCAAGAGCAGCATCCAGAAAATACAAAAAAATGAGTGTTACCTGGAGCTGCATAACGAGAGAGCAGAGCCCCCCTCAGCATGAACAATGATCCTTTGGCAGCTCCTGCAGCCACCGGGGCTCGGGGGAACCTCAGGGATCCTCAGGGATCCTCAGGTGGGGACATAAATTGTTGGTATCTCTGGATTCTGGCTGAGTCTGAGCCTGCTCTCTGAAATATCCGAGCCTCTCCCCTCTGCGTGCACACAGAAATTAACTAAATAACCTCTTCTGGCACTAAATTACTGCTGCTCCTGGGAGAAAATGGTCTTAATAGCCAAAGGGAGGCGGTGCTAGAAAAGATTTTATTGACAGACATGTGCAGAGGGACTCGGAAATGCGACAAATTTCTGAATTCTTTCAACCAAAGAAAACATATTAGAAAAAAATGGACCATATTCTCAACATTTTTCTCTTTTTACACTAATCCCTTCTCTTCTCCATCACCGAGATCTTTTATTTTCTAAATATGCCGAATTGTAAGAGAATGGATCGCCCTCTCCCCCGCTTCCTCCAAAACAAATCAATGTTTCATTCAACCTGAAACACATATTTCCTCCTTTGTTTTCCCTGCACCCCTGGGAAGGTAACAAATGCTGCTTTCCCCCAAAGTGTGCTTTCTGCTGTTCAGCACATCGCTGCCTGTAAACGCCGCTTATTTACACAGCTCCATTTATTAGGTTTTTTATTTATTTTTCCTAGGGAAATCAATGCACGACCTGTTGAGTAGCTGGGAAGGAGCTGCAGAGCTGCTCTGTAGTGGCAGCTCCGTGTCCCAGTCCAGCTGCAGGTTCCTGGCTCTGCCTCTCCCACAAACAGCACTCAGAGTGTTGGAGCTCATTTGTAGGGCACGGGGAGAAAAGGCTCGGCATTTTTGGGCTGGTTTTTGACAGGTTTTGAGCTAAACCCAGCATTTACTCTGATTTTTCCACCTCTGGCTGAGCAGAGGCTCACTTATGGTCATTCCCTCCTGCCCCATTCCTGTTTTTCTTCACCTATGGATCAGTGCCTCTCCTGAGCTATGGGAAAGCACTTTAATGCTCTCCTCTGTCACTGAGCACACCCCTGTGCAGCCAAAATTCAGTAACCCAAACCCCACAGATCCTGTTGTATTTATGCCCACCCCACACCTGAGCCCTGACTGGAGGGAGGATTCCTGGACAATTCCTGGCAGCCAGCCCTGCTGATCCCACAGGATCTCACCAGGAGCGGCCTCCTGTTTGAATCACTCAATGAATTAACTTTATCAGATCCACGGGCACAGAACAATGGCAGGAAAGTGAGAAGCAGAGCTTAGGAACCATCTATGAGAATGAGCCAACTACTTCATCCTGAGCTTTAATTAAAATGGGCTTAGCCACTTTGTTTTATTTATTTTTTGACAGCCGCCCTCCATTTTCTGCCTAAATACAATCTACTCCCATTTTTCAGTGCCACTGCGGGGTCAGCGACCAAAGCACAGAAATAAAAACCACACTACTGAGTTACTGCAGTTTCCAAACGCTCAGGGTTTTATTGCCAGCAGCTAACTGCCTTCCGAGAACATCTGCTCCCAGCTCCAAGTGCAATCTCCAGCACAGAACGAAGCTATAACCCAGCCTAAGGAGGCCAAAGAGACGGTCCCTGGCGTTAGAGACTGACTTGCTTCCATCAAAGTGTTATCACCTCCTTTTCCTTTTCTCTCCTTCCGTTCACCTTGGCGCTTCCAGGCTTTTCCCTTCCCAAAATGTGTTTCCCCCCAGGGACCTGCACTTACCTCGGGCTGGAAAGGGAGGAAACTGGAGGCAGTTCTGGTTTTGCAGTGTTTCACACCACGACCCCACAACTTCACATTAAGCACGTGGAATTCAGCCCTTCTCTGTTCTGGACATGCCAGAAGGAGGAGCAGAACTCCTTGGGGGTTTAAGTCCTTAAGGACAGGGAGGAAACTCCCTCTCCCTGGCTTCACACTGTGGAGAGAAGGCTGGAGAGGGAGGAAACTGGAGGCAGTTCTGGTTTTGCAGTGTTTCACACCACGACCCCACAACTTCACATTAAGCACGTGGAATTCAGCCCTTCTCTGTTCTGGACATGCCAGAAGGAGCAGCAGAACTCCTTGGGGGTTTAAGTCCTTAAGGACAGAGAGATAACTCCCTCTCCCAGACTTCACACTGTGGAGAGACTCCTGAAATCTTCACTGAAAAGAACCAATCTGCCTGATTTATCCCGGGGTTTTTAGCCCAAACTGTCCCTGCCATCATTTTCTGAACGGGCTGAAGGTCTGTGTGATGACAGCAAAACACCTCCCGGTGCTGGAGGAGCATTCCAGCCATTCCCTCCTCTCATCCCACATTACAAACCCCAGCAGAGGCTGGCCAGCTGGCAGGAGCCTTCACAGGGAGCTGCAAAGCCTCTTCTTTATTTAAAGGCTGTGGATGCTGAAAACAGAATGGCATTTCAGGATAGGATTCCTGACATAATGAGCGAGCTGGCAGTAAATAAAAGACAAGATGAGAATCAATAGCTTGTGAAAGAGGGAAGGAACATCAAAGGAAATGGGAGAATACAGGGAGGGAAAAAGGTAAAAAAACCTCTCTTTTTTTTTTTCTCTCCTCACAGAAACTGAATTTGTAGGGGTTTGGGCTCAACCCAAGGCTGAAAGCAAACCACAGCACAACTGTCAGTGGTTTCACCACCCTCTGGATCAGGTTCTGTGTTCTTTTGCTCTGACTTCCTGCCCATCCTTGTGCAATAATCCAGGGGATACCTTTGGAGAGCAAACCCCCAATTTCCTCCCGGGTTCTGAGCAGAGCAAACCCGGGCTGGGCAGGCTCAGCTCTGCCATGGAGCAGCCCCAAAGCAGCCCCGGGTTCTCTCCTGACACCTGCAGGTGCTTGGAGCAGGGCAGGGCCCCTCTCCCCAGCTCAGTGGTAATTGCAGTGAGCTGGAAGGTTTGCAATGAAAGCAAACACGGTAATGGAGTTAATTTTAGCAAACCACTGATGAGCAACACACCAGCCTCCTGTTTTACCCTCATGACCAACCTCCTAATGTGCCTTCTCTTGCTTTATTGAAATCATTAACAACCAACCCGCTGTCCTCCTTTTGGAAAACACATTCCTTCCAGATTCTGCTCCGCGGGGATCTGAAAGAGCTTTTCCAATCAACAATTCATTGAATGAAGTCTCCAGAAATCTGCTCTTGTGTTCCCATCCCGAACTGACCTTGAGCTATTTAAACCTAGATGGATTTCAGTTCCATAGTCCCACCAGATCCTCCTTCCCCGCCCTCCACCTGGGATAAGAGAGGCTTTTCAGAACATGTTAGAGGAGGGCTGCTAAATGATGCATTGAAAAGAGCTGCAGGGAAAAACAACTTTATCATCTTGTGGCTTGAGCAGAAGGGGATGGGGTTCCTCAGTGCTTTAAAAGATAATGAAAAAATAAAAAACCCAGGCAGAGAGCAATGCAAAAAGGAGAATTAATACTTTTTGATGGATGAATAAAAATGGGTTCAACAGAGAGCAAGGTCCCAGGAGAGTCCCAGGCACTGCCTGTTCGGATTAATGCAAATTCCACACTGGTATAACCTTTCCTTGGAAGATGAAAGGGTAAAAGGGTCCAGCTGCTGAGAGGATGTGCCAGGAAGGAACCTGGGAGTGAGGTTCTGGAGCAGCTACTGCTCAGAGTTTGGATTCAGCGGGTGAAATAGAACAAGTTCTGTGATGGTCGAGGCTGTGGTGCCGTCAGTGGTCCCTGTGCTGGAACTGAGCATTTCCAATCTGGATTCTGGTGCAGCTCTTTGTGGCAATGGCTCACGAGCGTGGGATCTCCTCAGATCTGCTCCCAGGCTCCAAGAGTCAGGTCTGGGATGTTGGGAGAGCTCCGAGGGAAGTGATGCCTTAGGTTTTAACTTTTATATTTTTCAAATCCTGCATTCCCAGTGTGTAACTCTGCAGTGTCCTGCAGCCTGGGAGCTGCTGCTCTCTCATGCTGAGACAGACAGAACAAGGCCTCTCCAGGCTGCTCTCCAAGGACACCCAGCCCGGCCTAGGCCCAAAATGTGTAACCCAGCATCTTGAGAAGGGGGGCAAGCTGAGGGGAAATTCCATCATTAGCTAAAGTTGAATTGGTGCAATTGGGTTGAGATGCAAATGGAGCAAAGCTATAAAAGTGTGAAGAACTCGTGACTCGGGGTCCATCTTGGGTGCAGCCTTTGGCCTGCCCAGGGTGTGCCTCTGAAGGCCTTTCAAATAAATATCCACCTTTATTCCCTTCCTCCTGTCCAGTCTCTGTTTCTAGGTTGGCCTCTTTGGGCATCAGAAGGGGCTCTGCAAGTCCCCATCCTTTGGTCTGAGCCACTCTCACAAGCTGCACTGCACTCCCCTAAAACTGCTGCCCCTGCCAAAACACTGCCAGGAGGGTGATTTATCCACAGAGCATCAGCATGAGGAGCGGTGCCAAATGCCCCATGCGGGGTCCTGGTGCCAGCTGGGCAGTGCTGCTGTGACAGGAGCTGTCACTCCGAGCTGCAGCCAGGAAATGCTGCTCCAGTCCCTTGCACGAAGGTTCCTGATTTGCGTGACCCCGTGTGATGGATCACAGGAGGAGATGCTGTTGGAAGGAAAGGAAAAGAGGGAAAAAAAAAGGGGCAAAACCTTCCCAGCAGCATCTCCCTCCCCTGCTGAGCCCTCCTCCCCTCTGCCCTCAGGAACGTGAGGCTACATCACTGAAAAGCAGGGGTCAGCACCTCTCAGTGGGGAAATTCTCCTTAATTCAGACCTTTCTCAAGTGCTCATTTATCCACGACTCTGCCCTGCTGGAAGAACAACCAGCAGAGGAACAGATTCTGTTCCTGAACCACCCCGTATCTGGAGCTATTTAGAAACTTCAGGAATTTAATGCAAATATTCAAGGAAATCCTGAGGTAATGTGGCACCCTACCTCCGGGCCTGCAGGAGATGCTGCTTTATATTGCTCTGAGTCGCTGCGCTTTTGTGTTTGACAAATATTTATATAATAAGATATTAAAAGCCAAAGGTAATAACTGCAAGAAATGATGAAAGTACAGAGCTGGGTACAGCCAGCCAAGCCAGGAATGCCATTATCAACCTGCTTCCTTATTCCCTTCCTAAAAACATAAGTATTTCAAATCTTCCTTAGCGGGTGTGAGAATTAAGGAGCCAACACATTCCAGAGAGGAGCAGAGTGAGCTCCTCAGACAATTCAGCAGATTATGGTGCAGCAGAATGAAAGGTTATAAATCCCAGTGCCTCTGAATCACCTCCTGCCACAGCCTGGTTATTCCACAAAGCTTTGCCCACATCCTCTGATTTATTTCCAGGCTTTGAGGCGCTCCCAGAGCCCAGCCCACAGCTCTGCCCCAGCGTGGCTTTGTGGCCCTTTTCCCTCTCAGCTTGCTGCTGGAATCGCTCTCAGTGCCTCTCTCCTGGCCCCATCGTGGGTTTGGGGTGCCAGGTCTATTCTAGCACAAAACTTTAAAAAAAATCCAGCCAATGCTAAGCAGTGTTTTCCACGTTCCCACTAGGTTTTCTTGGGGTGGATCCAGGTGAATTTGTGAGGCTTTCCTTCTATTACAGTGTCCTTAAACCCCATGTGCTCAGGTAGGTTTTTGAGGTTTTCCTTCCATCGTATAGCCCTCAAACCCCTCACCCCCTGCCCAGCAGGACACTCCTCACCACACAAGCTCACCTTGCCCACCAGATCTTTTCTGCTCACTCCTGCAGACAATCCTCCTCCACATTTTACCTCAGAATATCCTGAGCTGGAAGGGACCCACAAGGATCATGGATCCAGCTCCTGGCCCTGCACAGACACCCCAAAATCCCACCCTGGGCATCCCTGGAAGTGGTGCCCAAACGCTCCTGGAGCTCTGGCAGCCTCGGGGCTGTGCCCATTCCCTGGGGAGCCTGGGCAGTGCCCAGCACCCTCTGGGGGAAGGATCTTTTCCTAATATCCAAATATCCAACCTAACCCTCCCCTGGCACAGCTCCAGCCATTCCCTGGCTCCTGTCCCTGCTCACAGGGAGCAAAGATTGGAGCTGCCCCTCTGGAGGAGCTGCAGACCCCAAAGAGTCTCCCCTCAGCCTCCTCACCACTGCTCCCTTTCCTGTTTTCACCCCACATCCCACATGTTTTTCCCCAGAATTCCTTCTCCTGGCTCAGGGCACCTCTCCCCTGCCAGGCTGCAGCTCTGGGGTGCCCCGAGAGCGCTGGGGGAGGTTCGGATGCCATGGGGGTGCCCCACGGAGGTGGCACTGCAGGGCTGGGGAAGGATGGAGGCATCAATCACGGCGCTGTTCCTAATCAGCTGCACCCCGGCTGGCGAGCAAATGGCACCTCATTTGCAAAGCTTTCGCCCAGCTCCCTCATTTGCATAAGTATTGTTTTCCATTATCCGTGGTGATTCACATTAAACTAATGGAAATTCATCTGTCATCGGGATAGATCTCAGCAAAGGGCAGCTCTGAATTCAATTAGGGACTATTTGCCCCTCTCCTCCTTACCCCACGCTGGGTTGGGTTGGAAGTGAGCTTAAAATCATGGAATTCCAGCCCCTGCCGTGAGCAGGGACACCTTCCATGGGATCAGCAAATCAAGGTGCAGTTTCCCATGGAAGCTGCCTCTTGGTGAGGTTTGAATCCTGCCTGATCTTCTCCTGCAGTGGAAACAGAATTGCCTCTGTTTCTACATCAAACCTGAACTTGGAGGTGTCATGATGACAGGATGAGTAATTCTGGCTTCAAGATAACTTGGGCTTTTACCAAGACTCCTTGATTTATGATAAATACTCTCTTTTATCCTCGCCATGACTCCATCATTTTAAGATCACAGTTTGTTATTTGAAATCCTGGGCTGTTTAAGGCCAGTTTGGGTTATTAGAAGGGAAGAGAGTAGTTCTGGGTCAACATCTAAGACAAGAAAAGCAGTGGCAGAGAGCTGAGCCCTTCCTGTCACAAGCTCCAGCCCCTGCCAGTTTCATGCAGCGTTTTTGCATCTGCAGGAATCAAATTCTGGAAAAACACAATTATTGCACAGAATTCCCCTCAGTTTACACCATAACTGTTTTAGCTTTATGCAGGACTGTTCCATTTGCTGGCAGGTTGTTGTCCTGGCTCTCCCAGTGTTGCAGAATGGATCCTTTTTTGCTCCAGAAGGAGGAATTCAAACATGGTACTTTGTGGAATGCTGGGATCCTCCCAGGCAATATTCACTGCTGAAATGCATCATCAGGCCAGGCTGTGCTGCAGGGAGAAGGGGACAACTGTGGGGTTGCCTGATCCCTTCTGGATGCTCTGGGCTGGGTGGGGTGGGAGCTGAGAGGATGAACAGAGCCCCCCAAGTGCTGTCCCTGCCCACAACCTCGGGGCTGTGCCTCCCCAGGGTGCATCCTCCCTAAATCCCCTTCCACCACCGGCACGTTGATGGCTCTTGGGGAGGTGTCACTTCCAGACTCAAACGAGCAGTGACACACCGAGCAGCAGAAGGTAAATGGCTTTTAACAGGATAACGTGTCAGTTAAAGGCTAAATTATTTCCCTGCTGTCACTTCCCTTTTCTTTGCTGCCTGTGTTTTTGGCTGCTGCTGACAGTGGCTGAGAGAAGGGCTGCCCTTGGCCCTGGGACACGCTGATCCCCTCTGTGTGTGCTTGTGGTGGAGCCACAGGCAGCTGGAGCTGAAATCAGCTTCCATCCTTTTTTTTGGGATGCAGACAAGTGACTTGTGCAGGCAGATATTCCCTCCTCCAATGGAGATGGCTTTCATCAGCAGTCAGATTCTTGGGGGGTCTCCCAGACAGATCTGGCAGGAAATGAATCTTTCTTGAGCTGTTTGTGGTCCAGATTCATAATTTGGGCATTCTAACCCAAAAAGAAATATTGAGGTGTAAATACAGGCCTGCTGTTCCTGCAGGAGTCCTGGGGGCAAGAGATACCCTCAAATATTCCTACAGGACATCGGGATGGGAAAGGCATCCTTGATTTCCTGAGGCTGGGTGCTGGTGGCTGGAATCCGCGGTGCCAGCAGCTGGATGGAGCTGGTGCCAAGGTAAATGCTGCTGCTTTAGATCTTTACTGAGATGTTGAGGGGAAATTTATGTGTGCCAGCCTCCGTGAATTATCTGGGTGAGTCATTACACGAAGGCAAGTGGTAAAAGCAGCGTTAGGTGCCATAAAACTGATGGAAACCAGAATGTTAAGGAAATTCTGAAAATGAATGTATTATTTATACAGTGGCCTTAACACTGAAGGAGCTGCACTTTCTAGGCAGACTAATTGTTAAGGAGCAGCAGAGGGGGGGAATTTACCTCTGGGTTCTGCAAAACCAGAACTTTCTGCTTTTACTGCCTGGGTCTGGTTTGAAATGTGTCCTTGTGGAAATGGCCCTGTGGTTCTGTTTGATTTTCTCCCTTCCAGATGTCTCGAGATCTGCAAATCAAGCCAGGCCTTTTCTGTGTCATCCTCCTTGGCAGTAAAGGCACTGCAGGGCAAAATAGGCTTTTATCTGCACTTCCAAGGTTTTGCCGAGATTTAGGAGACTCCTTACTGCTCTCCTATATTTGAGCAAACTCTGAAGTGGCAGTGAGTTAAAGGCACTAAAATCAGTCAGTATTTCCTTCAAGCTTTAGTGGATTTTATTTGGAGTTAGACTAGGTAATGATGGCTCTGTTCTTACCCAGTTTAGTACTCAGATCTTTCATCCTTTCTTTTAAAAGCCTTTGTGGGAGGTGCGTGAGAAAAGCTCAGTGAATGAGTCTTATTGTGCTGAAAAGCCATTTAAAATGCTTGGAGGGCGTTTCTCCTGTCCACTCAGAACCAAAGATTCCTGAGCATCTGAGTCCAGCTAGGAACCCGAATCAAACAGGAGGCATTCAGAGTTATTTCAAACACTTGGAATATGGCAGAAGTCTTTTAAGTTCAGTAGCAAACACATGGAAAACCAGATGGTTTCTTTGCAACAGAACCCTGAGCATAACAGGAAAATAGAATATGCTCCCCTCCCTCTTTTAGCTGGAGAAAAGGATCTTTAAAATGCCTTGCATGTGTGCTAAATAAATAAATTTTAAAATGAACCTTCTGGCCAATCACAGTTTAGCTACCCTGCAATTAAACAAATCCACAAACTGGCAACACATTTACATCTCATTAAGGGGAGGCACATGCAGCAACGGCATGAAAATTGAGAAATTAGGCACAATTACCACGTTGGCTGGAGGCAGGAGGGGGGAGCGTGTTGGAGGGAGGTTTTTAAGAGAAGTTTGATGGTTCCTTAATTGGGTTCTGCCTCCCCAGTCCCACCCAGCTTTGCTGGGTAAATGAATTTGCCAGGGCAGGATCCCTGATGCTCTGCCTTTATCTGTGGTGCAGCAGCCCCGGGAGCTGATGGAGCAGGAGCTGAGGGATGTGCCAGGGAGCTGCAGGTGGCACCGGGGTGCCACCTCTGCTGGCACCTCATGGGTGTCAGAGCCTGATCCAAGAGACGGGACCAACTCTGTTATTTACGATTTATCACTTGAAAAATCAAACGAGGCCTCAGTCTCAGGAGTTACAGGTTTAACAAGTTGCCATAACTGAAGAAAGTCACGAGTTTCAGAGTTACATGGCAATTTATAACTTTCTAGTCCAACAGACAATTAACACGAAACTTTGGTTTGATTTTATAACCTATCACCTTTGGTACTTTTTACTGCATTGTGTCTGTTTCTTCACCAATAACTTGTTAGCTCACATACACACATACACTTCTATTATAACATCTAAATTCTTAACTTAAACTATAAAATCATATTATCATACTTAAAACCCTTCACCGTATCACCCAATGCATTTTCTTACTTATAACTATAGAAACATAGGTTTATAATTCTTCTGCTTAAGATCTGTATACCTTTATCATTACATCAACCCAAGCTCTTTCCAGGGCTGTAAATTAAACTCATTGGTGTTTGTGGGGGTTTCTACTCCTCTGTGTCCCACACGTGAGGATGGCAGGGATGTGGCCCTGGTGCTGTGGCTGTGCTCTGCAGCTGCCTCCATTCCCATCTAATTTGAAGGGAATTCCAGAGCAGCTCTTCCCAAAGGAAAGGTGCGTTTCCATCCCTTCACTGGCTGGAGCACTCAGCTGACAGCTGTGCTGAGGATTTATTGGCTTTGCACGGCATCCTCCCTCCTTCTTTGCCTCTAGAAGTTCCCCAGTTCTCTGTATTTCTTCTATATATTTCTGTATCTAGAAATATATTTCACCTCTCTATTTTTTAATAGATTCCAGGTGGATTTAATAGATTTCCTGAGGTGGTTCCATTCCTTACAAACAGATAGAAATGTGTGCATGGGGTGATTCCTTCAATAGGGAGAAATCGTAATAACGTAAATAACAACTGCTTAGTTAGGAACACTAATTGCAGATAATTATCACCTCAGGCATCACTTCTGGGAGTCGGGCCTGGCCTGTCCTGGGGAGGGGTTAAACCCCTGGATTCTGGAGCCATTAATTAGCTGTGAGGCTCTTGGTAGCAATGCCCACTGGAAGTGTTAAAAAAATAAACCCACGAGGATTTCCAAAAGGAGCAGTGACACAGGAGGGCCGTGCTGGGGGGGTTTGGTGGTGCTGGGGTTTTTTTTTGGGTTTTTGCAGCCTTGTGCACCGAGGCAGAGATGAACACACTGTCCATGGATGCTGCTCCAAACTCTGCCTGCATTTCTGCATTTTTCTCTTCCCAAAATCACCACGGTGGGGATCCAGATCAGCCCAACTCAGAGGCTGCTGGGAATAACTTCAGCCCACTCCAGGGAATCCAAAGGGGTGAGGAATGAGAAAAGGCAGTTCCTGCCAATCACCAGGTCCACTCTGTCCAGGTATTTAATGGCCCTATTAAATATAGCAAGTGTAAATCTTACAAATTGCCTTGAAAAGGATTCAGCCGCTTCAAAAATGGAGCTATATTTTGGATATATGACTTGTGCTTCAGACCCATAAATAAAAAAGGCAGTACATCCTGAAGTTACAGGCAAGTGCTACTTAGGTGTTGGTGTTTTTGGGAGATGTGAGGCCTGTGGCTTTCCGTTCTGAACCCTCCTGGCCCTTCCCACAGTTGTCATGGCCCCAACACAAACCCCAAGATGCCACAATGGAAATGAGTTAAGTAAGGAATGAATGGGAAGTCCCTCAGGCTGATTTACTCACTGCATTAAACTGAATCCTACACTATGCTTGGGGTTTTTCCCCCATCAAGGGTGCCTTTTTGGGGTTTTATTTCCTGTTAAATTCCAGCTATGGGATAGCTGTGATGATGCCTTAGGTTTTAGCTTTTATATGTTTCAAATCCTGCATTCCCAGTGTGTAACTCTGCAGTGCCCTGCAGCCTGGGAGCTGCTGCTCTCTCATGCTGAGACAGACAGAACAAAGCCTCTCCAGGCTGCTCTCCAAGGACACCCAGCCCGGCCTAGGCCCAAAATGTGTAACCCAGCATCTTGAGAAGGGGGGCAAGCTGAGGGGAAATTCCATCATTAGCTAAAGTTTAATTGGTGAAATTGGGTTGAGATGCAAATGGAGCAAAGCTCTAAAAGTGTGAAGAACTCGTGACTCGGGGTGCATCTTGGGTGCAGCCTTTGGCCTGCCCAGGGGGTGCCTCTGAAGGCCTTTCAAATAAATATCCACCTTTATTCCCTTCCTCCTGTCCAGTCTCTGTTTCTGGGTTGGCCTCTTCAGGTATCAGTGATCCCCTGGATCTGTCACTTTGCAGGGCACTGTGACTCCGAGGAGAGGCTTTATCGTTAACACAGAATTGATGAACTGGTGAATTGATTAGGAATTAATGACTCTGTGCCGGGGGACTGCTGCAGAGGCTCTGGAGGGGATTTATATCCTGCTGCCCACGAGAGGCTGAGCTGTCAGGAATTCAGGGGCTGTGTGTGCAGCGGGGAGCCAGTGCAGAGCTGAAGTTCCCACAGCATTAATCATCCCTCTGTCAGGGGGTTCAGCGGGGTCTGACTCCTGAGCTGGGCACAGTCTGGCTGTGAATAGCTGATGTTGATGCCTAAAGAGGCCAACCCAGAAACAGAGACTGGACAGGAGGAAGGGAATAAAGGTGGATATTTATTTGAAAGGCCTTCAGAGGCACACCCTGGGCAGGCCAAAGGCTGCACCCAAGATGGACCCCGAGTCACGAGTTCTTCACACTTTTATAGCTTTGCTCCATTTGCATCTCAACCCAATTGCACCAATTCAACTTTAGCTAATGATGGAATTTCCCCTCAGCTTGCCCCCCTTCTCAAGATGCTGGGTTACACATTTTGGGCCTAGGCCGGGCTGGGTGTCCTTGGAGAGCAGCCTGGAGAGGCTTTGTTCTGTCTGTCTCAGCATGAGAGAGCAGCAGCTCCCAGGCTGCAGGACACTGCAGAGTCACACACTGGGAATGCAGGATTTGAAACATATAAAAGTTAAAACCTAACGCATCAATGTGGGCGAGGTGTGTGATTATAAATGTGCTTTGCCTGAAGTGCAGGGGTCACTGCGGGGCTACAAAAGCTCCCTGAAACAATCCTTTGCCACCCCTGCCATATTCCCTGCAGCTCTTCTCCCTTCAGCACACAGCAGGAGCACACAGCTGAGGGAAAGGTGAAAAACTGGCCCAAAAATCAGCCTGGCCTGACAGCGCTGTGTGAAACACTTCTGTGTAAAACCACCACATTCCTATTCATATTGAAAACTTTTTGGGAAGGGTTAATGCAGGTGGTGATTCAGGAGCTGGCTTCTGCTTTTGGCTGATGGCTGGGCTTGTTTTATTTGAATTTTTGTACAAAGATCTTCTAGGAAGGGTTAATCCAAGGTGGTGCTTGAGGATGTGGCTGCTTCTTCTTGCTGATGACTGGGCTTGTTTAATTTCAAGCTTTATATGGACATATTCTAGGAAGGGTTAATCCAAGGTGGTGCTTGAGGATGTGGCTGCTTCTTCTTGCTGATGACTGGGCTTGTTTAATTTCAAGCTTTATATGGACATATTCTAGGAAGGGTTAATCCAAGGTGGTGCTTGAGGATGTGGCTGCTTCTTCTTGCTGATGACTGGGCTTGTTTAATTTCAAGCTTTATATGGACATATTCTAGGAAGGGTTAATGCAGGTGGTGCTTGAGGATGTGGTTTTTCCTTCTGCCTGCTGGCTGGGCTTGTTTTATTTGAAGTTTTATATGAAGATGTCTTGCCCCAGCAATGAGAATTGTGCTGCAGCTGCTCCTCTCGTGCCAATCCAGGCCCCTCATCCCCGAACACGGATCACAAAGTGTCAGGAATGAGTGCTGATTCCTGAGCTCAGGAATAATTCACACAAATGTCTCCCAGCTTAGCCAAGAGAAGCAATTCCAGCTGGAACGGCGTACAATCCATTTTTCCCTGGCAGAGAAGAAAGGGAAGGGCACCTGCTATTACTCTGATTTTTATATTTCTTTTTGCAAATACTCAGACGCTGCGATGATGTGTGGAAAGATGGAATCTAAAGATAGAGATAAAGGGGATAAATCAGAAAGCTCAGGTGCAGTCACACGCAGGCTCCATGGAAACTGCTTGCAGCCATCACTTCCTCATGGGGCAAACCAGGTTCTATATAAGCAAATTTGGGTAAATCTGAGCACGAGATCAGGGTTTAATCTTTGGGTTCAGATGTCCCAGTGCACTATAAACCCCTGTGCATGCCCCGGGCAGCAGTGGGCATTGCTGGAGATGGATTTATTTCAACAAACCGGAATGGGAGCGTTTCCTTGGGGTTTTTCCTGAGCACTCCAGTGCCTGGCTTTTAGGAAGAAAGCAGCAATTACCTCCTTGCCAACTTCTCTTTCGTGTAGTGAAACAACTGTTATGAAGTGGATCCAAGTAGGTGTAATTCTCTTGTGGATTCCATCTTTAACTTATTTGCAATAATTGCCTGAGCAAGCCAGAATTTATCTGGAAGGCCCTGCCTTAGATAAACTCCTGCTGTGCTGGGTGCAATTTTGTGAAGAGAGGGGGAGGCATTGTGAGAACAACAAATTAAAATTAATCTCATCTCCCAAAATATTTCATTACACAAACCGAATTTATTATGCAGAGCTGCCCTTTGCAGCACGTGCGAGCTGCTGAGGCAGAGAGGGGCTGTGCGAAGGGAAGAATCAACAGAACAAATCAACAACACAAATTTATTCCACGAGGAAACAACCACCTTGTGTAATCTGCTGCTGGGGGAGCTTGGAGGGTTTCCCTGCCCTTGCTGATGCTTGGCACGTGCAGGAAAAAGGATTCTCCTGTGAAGTGGGGTCCTTGTGGTGTCTTCTAACCCGGGGATCTCTGAAATTCCCTCGTTCCCACTCCTCAGATTGAGGGGGAAGTTGCCAGAGTGTTTGGATGGGGTTTAGATCCTTTTGCACAGCAAATATCCCAGAGCCTGTAGCTCTGGAGTTCCTCTCGTTTGTGGAATTCCCTCATGAAGATGTGAAAACCACAGGGAGTTTGTGCACACGGTGCTTGTTCACCCCTGGTTTGTGTGTCTGGGGATGAAAGAGCTCTTTGGAAATGTCTCTGTTGTAAAACTGCTCCTTTAATTGATCCTGGAGCTTTGCTGGTGTGGGCAACCCGAAAGTAAAGATCCATCAAAGCCTGTGATCCCTTTCCCTCCCAAACACGGCATTATTCTGTGAACCAGCTCTCTCCAAAGATGCTTTGGGATGAATAGAGGTTATTTATGCCTCCTTTTCTCTCCCAGCTGGAGCAGAGGTGAGGGGCTCTGCCTGGTGAGAGCTCTGGGAGCTGCTGTGGAACAATAGGGAAATAAATTCCCCGCTGGAATCTGGCAGCCCCTCCAATCAATGCCCTTTCCAATTAATTTCTCTGTATAAGCAGGACTCCTGAAAACTGTGTGCTGCTGTTAGCTCTGCCTTTAATTTATTTTGAAGAATGTGTAATTATCAAGCTGTGAGCAAATTGCCATTGCCTTCACCTGGCTCCTTTCAGGACTCATTGGCATTCAGAGGAGCCATTGATTAATGAGCAGAGCAGCAGAGGACAGGGATGAGCCAGTGCAGCCCAGGCCACGAGCTGCATGAGGCAGCAGTGCCTTGGGAGAGGGGTATCAGGCCCTGGGGTGCAAATATCACTTTTTAAGTGGAGGAAAACAGTAAAAATCCACAATTCTGGTGGGCCAAGGACATCCTGTGCCTCGTACAGTGCAGCAATGAATGGGAAAGGTGTGGCTTTTTGAAAAATACCCAGTGTTTCTTCCTCTGAACCGTTTTTAGTGTCTAAAACTGCTTCATCTGGAGGGAAAAAAATAATATATTCATCTTTGTATAGTCCCGCATTCCGAATTTTTTACTTCATTTTGAGTTTCTTGCGGTTGTTCACTTGTTTAGGGGGAGAGCAGGTTTTTGGTTATGTTTCTTCTAAACTTCTTTGGGCTGAAGTGCAGAAGCACTGAGAATGTCAGGCTTTGAGCAAGCCCTTGCCAGCATTCAGAGCTGTGCAGGGTTGAACTGTGATCTCTCCTATTTGGGGATTTCACAGCTCCCTGCTCCTGCAAGAGTTAAGAATTGTGTGCTAATATAATCATCTCCTGCCTCAGCAGCCCTCTGGGCTGAGCGAGCTGGGAGCTGATAGCACGAGGAGCAGGATCTCAGCTCCAAAAGGGGACAAACACTTCATTCTGAGTTTGCAGGGAAGGAGAAAAAAGAAAAGTGTGGCATGTGAGCCCAGCAGTTCCTTAAAACCTTGCTACAATCCATTTAACAAATTGTTTCTCCTCTATCTTCACCCTGGTTGTTCTTATTATTATGCCTGTTATCTGATGGTTATTTAATCTATATTTTGTAATTACTTCCCTTCTGTCTTTCACTCCAACATACATTCATTTTCTTGTTGCACTAATGCAGTGACCTACATTATCCGAGCTGTAAAAGTCAATTATGCTGCCGGTGATTTTTCAAGTGGTGTTTAGCAAATGGGTTTGTGTATTATCCACCCGTTACCTGCCTCCTTTACAAAAGCCAGGTTTCCTCAGGCACCTTTTAAAAGGCATCTCTGGAAATACAACAGATTTTTCCCAGAATCAGGATGCAGATTGTACTGGGAAGGAATAGGGAATGTCCTGCCCACTCCTAGGGATAATAAGGAGCATGGAATCAGATGTTTCTCACCGTGGATTGGGAATTTATTGTCCCAAACTACAGTGCAGCTTTCAAACTGTGTTTGAGCCTGTGGATTTTGCATCCCTGACGTTTAATACCAGGCTTCGAGTTAAAACCACGTTTGTGGTGTTACAGGAATCACAAAATCATCTGTACCCAGCACACACCGCCTTCCCAGGGGATGGCGGGGTGGGGGCTGTTTGTTTTTTAATCAAGCCTCACTCGTTAATTCCTGCAGCTTCCCTGCACAGAGATCCTCACCCCGCAGCCCTTCCCAGGCTTCCTGCTGCAGCACTGAGATGTGAGCTCGCTGCAGATGCAGTTTGGAGCCCGTGGTAACGAGCTCTCCAGGCCCACGCTCATTTTGTAGTGGAAGAAAAGGAGGTATCAGAGGGAATTGGATGGAGAGAGGTGCAATCATCCTAAAACTCTGCCTCCTCCCTGGTGTGGAGGCTGATTGCTTTATTATTATTCCACATCACGAGAGGGCTCAGGGCAGCAGCCTCCAAGACCCACCAGCCCTCTGGCACTCTGCAGAAACTGGGATTTTTGGGGTGATGCTTAGGATGATTTCCTATTTTCATAGTTAAAGTTGGAAAACTTCTTAGGAGAGTTGTCCTCTCATAGTTTGGGTTTTTCCCCCCACCCTTACCTCTTTATTCATTATCTCTGCATGCAAAAAAATTCAAATTGAAATGGTTTCCTGCAAGCAGGAACTTCTGTGCTGTTCAACAAGTGCTCTGGTGAGCGTTTCCTGATTTAAATGTGAGGCGTTTTTTCCCCTCAGGCATTTGGGGATGGATCCAGTTGTGCCACTCTCATTTCCAACAGCACATTTGAGCCCAGCCTAAGTAGCAACTGATTTAGTTTGGCTTTTGTTCCCCCTCACAATCCCTCCTGTTAAAAGCAGCTGTTACTCCTTCCTTTAAGGCAGAGGAAAATTAAATGGCTTGCCCGAGATCATGAGCAGAACTGGGAACAGAATTTCTTGCAAGTCTGAGCTCCGTGATTTAATGGCAAGCTGAGATCTAAAGGTGAACATTTGCGTGGGATTATTTTTTTTTGGGGGGGTGGGTGTAGGGTCTGAGATTCTTGAGGGATCATTCCAAGTGGTGGATCATGAGCTGGGTTCCACCTGTTCTGTTTTTTATGTATTTTATGATACCTGGCTTTGTTTTTTGTTTTTGTTTTTGTTTTTTTTTTATGATAGCGTTTTCCAGGGTGGTTTGCAAACATGATTATTTTTGGAAGTTACAAATGAATATCAGAATAACCAGAAGGCTCCCGTGAAATCATGAATAGAGCTGGGAAGTAGAAATAAATAAGGACATTTTAGCCTCATTTTGGAGCTCATGTTCTCCCTTGTAACACTGTCAGTGCAGGGATGTGTGCCTGGGGCTGGGGAGCTGCAGACAGCAAGGAGCAGGATTTAATAGCTCGGCTGTAAATGTGAGAGCATCTTGTCCCTGCCTTTGCACAGATTGCTTTGGAGGCCTGGAAATGTCTGAATTCTGCTCCGTGCTCACTGGGAGGTGTTCAGCAATCCCATCTCAGTGCTGTGAGCCCAGCTGGGAACATAAACCTGTACAGGAGCTAATGCTACAGGAAAAAAAAAAAAAATCTCAGTTTTAAGAACCATAAGAGAAAATTTGATTTCCACCAGCGTGGTGTTTATGGGCTGGTGTTCTCTCCTCTCCAGGAAGCCAATCAGAGCTTTCCCAGGGCTCCTGCTGGAGGAAATCAAACAGCAAATTCATGTGGGGTTTGTGGTGGCTAAAGGGCAGGTGAGGATGTAACTGGTTGTGCTCCTGGGAGGAGAGGGACAAGAGGAATGGGAGAAAAGCTCAGCAGGGGACCAGGAACAAGGTGTTGTCATCCTGACTGTGCTTCTAAAAACACCTGGAAAATGCTGCTGTCTGCTCTGAGTTCCCTGGAGCAAACCAGGGGTCGGTGTTGGATGGAGAGGGGACTTTCTGCCTGCTGCCCGGGGGACATAAGGGAAAAAACCAGCCCAGAATCTGAGAAATCAGTGTGGCAGCATTCCCCGGGACAGAGACGAGCTAATTCTACCCAGAGAGAAAAAAATTACCAAAATTTTATTTATTTTTATTGACTTGAGAAGGAGGAAGAGCTGAGAAATCTTCCAGCCTCACCTTTGGGTGGCGAGCTTGGCAGTGCCCCATGGCCACTCTGGGGCCGTGCTCAGACTCCAGATCTGGGGTCCTCTGCCACATTCTGGGGTCCCCTGCCACATTCTGGGGTCCTCTGCCACATTCTGGGGTCCCCTGCGCCTTCTGGGGGCCTCTGCNCATTCTGGGGTCCCCTGCCACATTCTGGGGGCCTCTGCCACATTCTGGTGTTCTCTGCCACGTTCTGGGGTCCCCTGCCACATTCTGGGGTCCTCTGCCCCATTCTGGTGTCCCCTGCCACATTCCCTGGAATCTGCTGCCGAAGGGAAGCAGGGTGTGCAGGAGGAGGAGAGGCAGCCAAGCCCTCTCTCAGCAGTGGCACAGGCTGGTTTTGGATGCTCTGGAAGAGCAGGACACGTCCATGACTTGGACAAGGTTTTCCCACCCCTTGGACAAGGTTTTCCCACCCCTTGGACAAGGCATTCCCACCCCGTGCTGGCTCCCAGGAAGGCAAATCCTTGTCCGTGAGAG
Organism: Pachycephala philippinensis; assembly: GCA_013397055.1. NCBI lineage: Eukaryota > Metazoa > Chordata > Aves > Passeriformes > Pachycephala > Pachycephala philippinensis. Next base: position 14,163 of record VWZT01003597.1, on the reverse strand, counting down.
TGAAATCCTTTGATGTCCTTCAGCAGCTGCGGGAATTCTCTCCCCTGGCCCTGCCCATGGCCCCAGGCAGCTGTTCAATTATGGATCTGGCTGCCAGCTGATTTTGGAGTGCTGCTGGAGTGGAAGTTTCCAAGCCACACCTGAGGGAAGCATCCTTAGTGCAGGAGATTTGGTGCTTTAGACTAAGACTCTTCCTTTTTACCCGAGATTAATTTTTCAGGGGGAAGATGCCCAGTGGCCCAGCAGAATAATTATGTATTTTCTCCAAATCCTCTCATATAAAAGGAGGGGGAAACTCAGTATCTTGTAGCAGGAGAAGGATGCCTGCTTAGAGCAGGTGAGAGCTGTACTTTGGTGAAAATGAAGGTTTTGACTGCAAATCTTTGTGCTCTTTATTCCGAAATTGCAACCCCGAAAAAAACTTCAATCAAAAGCTGCTCATTGGCTGAAAGGAGTTCAGAGAAGGAAAACAAAGAGAAGGAAAAGAAAATAAAGGGAAAAAAAACCCCCGAAGTACTGGGGAGGGCAGAGGGGTGAAGGGATTGCTGTTCCTGGAGGAGTTGCTGAATAAATAAATCATTAGGAATACTCAGAGTGTTTCCCCAGCCTTTCCCAGGGTATTTGAGCCCTGTGCTGCTGCTGCTGCTCCCAGAGGGAGCAGTTTGGCTGGTGCAGAGCTCTGTGCCCACAGGGTGACTGAGCACTGGGCACCTTCCCTCTGCTCTCACTTGACAGGCAGTCACATATACACATATATATTTATATCAAATAGCCCTTGCTGACTGATGTGTTGCAATAAGCACCGCACAGAAAGCGTGGCAGATGTGGGTTCAAGGCCCTGGAAAATTAAACATGATGCCTCTTTTTGCACTCTTACATGGAAATACAACATTTTACCCATCTGTCCTGAGACTGGGGCAGATGCTTCACCGGAAGACCACGCTCTTTATGTAGTTTTATGGCAATGCTGTATGTTAGTGTTGAATTATTCATCTATTTCTTTTGTCAAGCTGTAACTTACCCCGGCTGCCTTCCCTCCTCTGCTGGTCCCTGTTTCCTCGTGTATCAATCAACACCCAAAGCAACATCCTCAGCTGGCACTCGTGGAGCTGACAGCTGAAAACAAAACTCATCATTTTCTAAAATATTCTGGCCATTCCAATGATATCCATATTTTGATTACACAAAAATGGAACTGGAATTCTTTGGCCAGGTAAGGTGGTGTTGGTGCAGCTTCAGCTGGTTTGAGGTAACTCCAAAGGTTTTATTTCATCAAGGTCTTCTTTGGAAGGATAAATGAGGAAATAACATCCAGGAATAAGCTGCTATAAGACTTTGAATCTTCCTAATTACTTCCTCCATCTGCACAAAAAGAGAGCCAACAAACAACTTCCAAAAGCAGCATTAATGTTATTCCTGATTTTTCTAAAGGTTTCCTCCTCCAGGGCACTCTCCCTCGTCTTTTACAGCAGTCACTCTTCTCCGAACTGTCCCAGGCCTGCCTGGGAGGCAAAGCTGATATAAAAGTGAAAAATTTGGTTCTTAATTCCCGTTTCAGAAGTTCCCCACAGACCTTGCACTGGGTGGGGAAGGAATTCCAGGCTGCTAAATGGGAATTGTTGTTGTTTGGCTGGAATAAAGCCTCAGCCTCATTTCTGGTTGCTGAGGTTCTGTTTGGCAAGAGGGGATGTGTTTATACAAATGGGGCCATCAAGGCTTTGCTACCGTTCCAAATCAGTGCAGTTTGGGGCTTGGTTTTTAGGAATAATCAAAAAAGAATAATGATTTAAAAAAAACCAAACCAAACCAAACCAAAAAGCAAAAACCAAACCAACCAAACAAAAAAACCCCCAACGAAACAACCCCCAAAAAACCCCAAGAACCAAAAAGCCCCACAACTAACCTCAAAAAAGCTTCAATTGCAAAAGCTAAATGAGATAAATAACCCTGACAGAGAAAGAAGGAGATCTCACTAAATTGAATCCAGCCAATTTTAACATTCACAGCGCCAGAGGCAATTTTAGGCAGTGTAAACGTAATGGAAAAAGCATATTCCTGAAGCTGACTTACAGAATGCTGTATTTGAGTCCTTAATGATGATAAATCAATGATCTAGAAAATAAAATCCCTTTCCCATTATCCAGATGGGCACACAAATTCTTCTCCGACTTTGAGACGGAGGCACCCAAAATTTTCAATTAGCGTTTCACATGCCACTACCTTAAAATTATGAGTAATTAAATTGGAACACAGTGCAGACACTCGGAGAGGAACTGTCTTTCTCTCTCTATCAAATGGGCCCTGCTGATTGATACAATCCTTTAACTCAGCTGAGGGATTCTCTGCTGACACCCTAAGAGATGCACTGGAGCAGAACTCGGAAATTGAGTTACAACCTTTGTATCGAGCCAAAGAGCAAAGTTGTGATTATGAGGTCCTGCCTCTCTATTTCTTCCTTCTGAACTCAACTTTCCTCTGGTTTTTTTTGTGCCTTGACAAGTTTCTTATCTCCAGTGCCATCAGGTGATGTCCTGGTGGCTCTGCCTTCATTTGGGCTGTGCCCAAACTGGAGCAGAAAAGGGGGCAGGGAGGATTTGAGGGAGCTTGTGATGCCTTAGGTTTTAACTTTTATATTTTTCAAATCCTGCATTCCCAGTGTGTAACTCTGCAGTGTCCTGCAGCCTGGGAGCTGCTGCTCTCTCATGCTGAGACAGACAGAACAAAGCCTCTCCAGGCTGCTCTCCAAGGACACCCAGCCCGGCCTAGGCCCAAAATGTGTAACCCAGCATCTTGAGAAGGAGGGCAAGCTGAGGGGAAATTCCATCATTAGCTAAAGTTTAATTGGTGAAATTGGGTTGAGATGCAAATGGCCCAAAGCTCTAAAAGTGTGAAGAACTCGTGACTCGGGGTCCATCTTGGGTGCAGCCTTTGGCCTGCCCAGGGTGTGCCTCTGAAGGCCTTTCAAATAAATATCCACCTTTATTCCCTTCCTCCTGTCCAGTCTCTGCTTCTGGGTTGGCCTCTTTAGGCATCACTTGGGCTGAGTGGAAATTTGGTTTGTTAAATCTTCAGCATCTCAGAAAAACAGGTGGCAGCCGAGCAGCTGAATCCTGTATAGACAGACTCGTCTGTGTGAGGAGAGTGAGTTGGATTTAAATATTCTTTTGTGTCTTCAAAATGCTAAAATGTGACAGATAAAATTTAAACGTGCCAAGGTTTTCCGAAGGTGGGTGTGCCACACACGTGGAATGTTAGCTGTCTTAGCCTGACAAAGGAGTCTCCTCCTGTCTAGAATGGAAGGAAATAATGAAATTTCTGTTTGTCAGATTAATTAATTGGAGCTTGCACAAATTTGGGTCGATTCCCAGACCTCAGAGTTCACCCCAGCTGCACCACCTAAAGGATTTTGCTCTGCTGAAGAACAGATATAATTCAATCTCTGTGAAAACCTGGGAGTTTCGGAGTTGCATTTATTTTACCTGGCAGCTCATGGTGTTTTACTGAAGTGCATCCCTGGTGCTTCACCACTGGGCTGTGCTTGGTGCAGCGGCCAAGATGTTTGTGATGGAAAGGTTTATTCTGGACAATCCGTGTGCCCAGAACATGCAAAGGAAGCCCAGCTCCAGAAATTCTGCCTCCACTAAACTCAAATTATTGAGGGTCTCAATTAAACCTTAAGGGGAAAATCCCAGTGGAAATGAAAACGTGGGATGACTGAAAAATGGCAAAACTCCGGGAATAAGAGGGCCAATTCTTCTCTTTCGAGCTCGCACAGATTTGATGATGTGAATGATTAAAGCAGGGTATAAAGTCACTTTCTACAATACAGACTGTCATAACTTCCCACTTTCCTGGGTGTAAAGGCAGTGGAATTACATCCCATTTTGTTTTCAAATCCGTAAATAACACTTATCCTTATGACTAGAAGGTTAATTTCATGACAGCATAACAGCCTGGGATATTTTTCTTAATGAAGTGCTTCTAAACTCCAGATATTTAACTACATCATATTTATGTTGTAATTATTCCTACTTGCTTGGTGCCTTTCCAGTTACATAAATTGTGCTGGTTTCAAATGGGCTCAAACAAATGCATTGTGTACTGTAATTGTTGGGTAATTACAGAGTGCTTAGATGGTGATGAATGATGTTCCAGCAGAACTTTTTCTCTCTTTAGTTCATTTAAAAAATTTATTTACTGCCCCGCAAGGTTCCTGGATGGGTTTCGTGCCCCTGCCTTCGACCTTTAAGGCAGAAAACAACAGGAGAGTTGAATCATGACTTGCTCTGGATTAATCCTCCTGGTTAATTGGCTTCAGCCCCCAAGAGATCCCAGAGCTGATGAAATTTGTCCTCAGAAAAGCCCTGGGCTTTGGCAGCTTTGATTTTCTAATGAAAAGCTGTCATCCTCCTTCTGTCAGGACACTTGCTGCATGCCTTGACTTAAATTTACCTTTTCATGGGAATTCCCTGGGGAATGTGTGTGCCTCCTGCCCCTCTGTCATGTTTGCCCAAGTTGTCTTGAATTTATTTGGAGAGCAGAAAATGCAGATTAAGACATAAAACCACTGTAAAAGCCTGAGTGTTGTTTTCATGGGGAACAGGGTTAAAAATCTGCATATTTCCAATAAAGCTGCAGGCAGAAGAGTCCATTTATCCTGACTTTTATTGCCTCTTCTAAAACTTTATTTTAATGCAACTTCAGGAAAAAAAAAAAAAGAGTTCTAGCCTGACTCTGCACCAATTAGGATAATGGAATTGCTAATGAAGTGACAATATTTGCTCTGTGCCATGTGCTCAGGGACACCTTCACAGGTAAATTGTCATTTCCTTCCCTTAAATGGGGATCTGCAGCTGCCTGCTGGAATTTCAACAGCGAACACTTTGTCTTCCCCATTTATTTTTTAAAACAGATCTTTTTAAAAGAGATTTTTTAAAAACATTTAAAATGCCCACTGAAACCTGCACAAAGCCTCTTTAGGCAGCCCTTCCTTTCGCTCCTGCTCGTCTCTGGACAGAATGTTCCCTTTTCTGTGCCCCGTGGTGTTCTGAGCCTGCTGGAATATTATTTCTGGGCATCTCGCAGGCTGTGCTGTGGGAAGCACTCCCTGGGAGCCTCCCAGATGCCCAAAATAAATGGACAGGGCTCCCTTTATCCTGAAATCCCATCCTTGGGGGGTGTGGGGGTCCTGTTGAAGTCCTGAGGATCACACAGGGCTGAGAATGAGATGGTCCAAGAAATATTCCTGAAGAGAAGCCCTCAACATCTCCGTGCTCTGACTGATGCATTCTCTGTTTAATCACAAGAATTTGCTAATGGAATCACTTCTTCTCCCCAGACCTAGCCAAGAATAACCACAGTCACATTTTTAAAGGGCTGTCAGTGCAAGCTTTGATGTTCTAATTCTGCACACACAGAATCCTGGCGGGGGGAATAAAAAAAAAAGAGTATTTTGGAAGCAGCCAGGCATGAAAAGGTTGTTGCATCTGAGCTATTAGAAGAGACCTAACACAGCCAGCTGATAGTTCAGGGTGTTAACTTCTGATACTGCTCCAGAAAACATCCTGGGTGTCTGCTCCTGTTCTGTTCTCACATGGCTGGGATTTACCCTGAGCTTCAGCTCTGTTCAGGTGTTTGCCACTGTCCCCTCACAGGAAGCACTGGGATATTTCTTCTTCTCCCCAAGGGAACAGCAGCAAACAGGACACTTTCTCAGCGTGCTGTTGGAGGTGAAGAACCCTGATTTAGGACCTTTATTTCCCACCCCAGTAAAGCTCTCAAACAAGACCCTTACTGGCCTTAACAGCAGCTGAAAACTTCCTCAAGCCAGGGACAGAGAAGTCTGTACCTGCTTTATTTTTTATTCCAAAAACTGAGCACCACACGAGTGCACAACTCATCCCCTCTGAAATCCCTGCTTCAGTTGTGGCAGGAGCCTGGAGCAATTAAGATGAAAATGGGGCCACCTCAGGGAGCTGCTGGAACTGAGGAGTGAGAAATGCCAGGCAACACCTACAAAATAGCAGGGTTTGGGGTTTTTTTGTTGTTTGGTTTTTTGGGGGGGCTTTTTTGGTTGTTGTTTTTTGGTTGGTTTTGTTTTTTGGGTTTTTTGTGGGAGTTTTTTGTTTGTTTGTGGTTTTTTTTTTTTGTTATTGTTGTTGTTTGCTTTTTTGGGGTTTGCTTTGTTTTTTGGGGCGTTTGTTTGGTTTGTTTTGGGGTTTTTTGTTTTTAGTGGGGTTTTTTTTGTTTTTTGGTTTTTTTTTTTGGTTTGGCTTGTTTTTTTTTATTTTTTAATCAGTTTGGGAAAGGCAAGTGCCTGTTAGAAGCCAATGCAGATTCCAAGGAAAGGAAGATGAGGATGAGGTGGGGAGTGGTGAATGCTGTTGAGGGAAGGGGCAATGCCACCCTTAGGGACACAGCTGCCATCCCCCTGCTTTTCTCAGGGACTAAAATATTGCACATAAAATATCTTCACAGGCACGAGGGCAATGGCTTGCAGTTTGTGGTGCAGACCTGAAGAGCTGAGTGCGAGCTGGCCTTGTCTTGGGGGTTTGAAATTCCCCTTTAGCAGAGTCAGAAACAACAAAAACCCCTCTTAGAGATGTGCACACACATTTTCACCACCACTGAAGGGCACCTTTGAACGAGTCCTTAGAGCAGAGCTGAGCTTCTTGATTTGCTCAGCCTCACAGAAGCCAGGAGAGGTATTTCAGCTTTGTGCTGTGAATAAAGCAGCTGCTCCAGCGGAATTCTTCTCCCAAAAAGCATTTTCTTCTCCCAAAAAGCATTTAGCACACAAGCTCTGCAGAAGTGGGGGGTTCTGAGCAGAGCAGCAGCACAGGGCTGGTGCAAAGGTGGGGGATCCCAGCTGCTCTCCATCCCTGCCTGATGGATTTTACCTTTGAAAGGAATGAGAGACTTGTCTTTACAAACAAGCTCTGGGCCTGCTGGTGGATGGAATTCCCACTGAGAGATAAAGGGAGACAACGGGAAGGATTCCACTCATTGAGGAATGGAAAGAGATTTGTCTCTACAAACAAACTGTAGGTCTGCTGATAAATGAAATGGGATATTGAGAGGTGAAAGAATGGGAAAACCATAAAATTCAGTCAGAAATAAAAATAAAGGAGGGGTTATACATTAGAAGGGAACCTTAGGTGTTTTGGGGAGTCTGTACCTCTCGAGTACCTCAGCCAGTGGGGAAAGAGAGAGGGAAATGTGGCCAGGAAATTGGGATAAAAAGGAGGCTGCAACCTCCAAAAATTTGAAAGACCCCAGGGGAATGCCCCATGGCCTCTCCCTTTATTCTAATAAAGTTACAGGACTCCTCTGTCTCCTTTTTGGACATAAACCTCTGGTGTTTGTGGTTTAATTTTCCTGACACCTTCAAAGGAAGCAAATCTTCAGAAACCCCTTCCTGCAGATCTGTGCTCTGGCTTTGTGGGAGCTGCCCCATGATCAGAGCCCCCTGAGCCTCTCCCCACGGATCACTCACACACAGGCTCGGGGTCTGCCTCCTAAGGAATCTGATGTTTCCATCCAGGGCTGCCTCCCCTGAACCTGCCTCATGTTTTAAATCTCATCAAATCAGCCCCAGCGTGGTTATTTATACAGTGGGTGGATAAATACACCTTGACTTCCACACGAGCTCTCCATATCTCCAGAGATTTAGGCCCCCTAAAGAAAATATTATTCTTTGTCTGTGGCACATAAGCATCAATTTGGGGGATTTTTCATAAATAGAGCCTTCCTGAGGGAAGCATTATTGATTCCCTTCTGACCCAGCCCAGCACCAGCATCATGAGCAGCAAAGGCTCCTCTCAAACTGGGAACTGCTGCTTTTCCTTTAACTTCATTATCAAAACATTCCCCGCTCTGAAGGCTGTAATAAAGCAGCCTACTTCTGCCAGAGATAAATTCTGTTTATGATCTGAGTCGTGGCTCTGATAATTGAGACCTGAATGCCAGAAAGTCATAAAAAAGTTCCCCCTGGTCATGAAGTTCCCTCCAGTTTGCTTTTCTCGCACTAATAATCTCATCTTTCCCACATTTTTCTCCTGTTAACCACAGCACATTGAATTACCCAGTCCCTGCAAGAAGCCTGAGCAGTCCTTCTGTATCTTATGTGTTGTTAGAGCTGCATTTCATTAAATAATAAACCAGCACACGGTGTTTACTGGAATAACAACACGTTGTACAGGCCGAGATAAGCTGCTGTCAGGAAGTGTCTATAGAGCACAGGCAGTTCCAGGGTTTGTTCTTTATGTTTCTGACATTGTTGGTGGAATTTCAATTCTGTATCCTGCGAGAAGAGCTCGTGCTGCCTGTGTCTCCCTGAGATAGCACCCGAGGGGAGCAGCATCCTGCCTCCTGCTGCCTCCTTTGTGCTGCTCAGCCCTGCTGTGAGAGGGGATTCTCCAAAGAAACCAGCTCAGAATTAAAAAAAAAAGACCAGAAAGCTGTGAAAGAGGAGTAACAAAAACTTAGGGGAAGGTCTGCGAGGGCTAAACTGGTGCTGGTGAATGGTGAGTAAATCAGACCCTGCAGTGAGATTAATTCATCTTGTTCAGCAGAAATTCATCCCACAGCCAGCACAAAATGGGGTTTCAGGTTCAGAAATGCACAAAAAGTTCAGCATCACCTAAATTCAGGGTGAAATTCAGAGTATTGGAAGTTTTTTGGACTGAACAGAGTCACAGGGTGCTGCTGTTTCAGCCCCCACTGGGTGAAGGGGAGCAGAATCCTGCTGGGTTATAATCTGGGATAAATCTCACTTCAGCTGGAGGTTCCCATTGCACCTTCTGCTGTTTTTATTACTTATTATGGTAATATTTAAAGAAAGTTTAGCACTGTGCCAGCAACTGGGCAAGAAGAGAGCGAGAGCTGTGACTCAAAGCACTTCTCTGTCACTCCTGTTGTCCTCTCCAAGGACATTTACATCGAGTCACGGGACCATTGGAGCCTTTACCTCGCTTCCCAAACCTCAGAAATTCCTGTTTGCAGATGAACAAACTGCCCCAGATTGTGGCTCAGAGTATGTTCGTGTCCATTGTCTTTGAGATTTGCAGATTTTGGGTAGGGAGGGTAAAAACCAATTCATTATTTGCTAGAGAAACAAAGGAGTAACATTTTCCTCAGAGCCTGAAGAGTTTTGTGAGGTTTTGGGGCTCTTGAGGAAAGGGCAGGGGCAGGTGATGCCTTTTCCCCTGCTGGTGTGGGGCTGAAGTTTTCAAGGTGCTTTTCCTCTCCTGCTGCTCTCGAGTGTGATGTGAACCATTGGAGCACTCAGATTGTGTCAGACCAGAACTAGTTCATGCTTTGCCTAAGACTCTTCACTCAAGAGGATAAAAATCTGAAATTTCTCCGAGATTTCCCGTTCCCCTCTCCTCCTGCCTTTCCCAGGGCAGCAGTGCTTTCCTCAGCCTTAATGCTACATTCAGGACAAACCTCAGACCATCTTTTCTTGTTTTTTTTTTTTTTTTTTTTTTCCATATTCCAACCATGCAATCAGCTGGAGTCCTACTTCAAAGGAGAAAAGCACAGCAATATCAGCAGGTTTCTGTGCTGCCAGGTTGTTTCTGAGGCTGTTTTCTGCTGCTTGCCAGCGTGGTGCCCACACACCTGCGGCCTCAGCCTTCGGAGGAGCACAGCCCCCCCTAAATCTGCTCCTGCATCGTTTGTGGGATTTTCCTGAGGATTGGGAGTCTCAGGTGGTTGAAAAGTGAGGGGACCCCCAGGTTTTAGCTGCTCTCCTTCAGCATGAGAGGGGCAAAGTGCATCTCCAGCTGTGGAAGCAGGGGCCTGCGGCGGCCATCCTGACCTTAACAGAGCTCCCTCATTAAGGAGAAGGAGGATTAATCCTCCTCGTTAACAGGAGAAGACCAATTTGTTACTTTTTTATCTTAACTTTGATAAAGGCCTTCTGTTCTCTGGGAAGATGCAGACCAGGGAAATGACCACAGCTATGAGCACCAGGTTTGAATGTTTTTCCTTTATCTCCCAGAACTCATGTTTGGCTGATATGGGGCAGAAAAGTCTGCCCTGCCATGTGTTTGGGGGTGTAGCTGTTTTGGTTTTCCCTCTGCACGTTCCCAAAACTTTCTTAAAACTTTCCCATGGTAGAAACAGATAAATACTGGAGTGTGTGTAATAAAGATGGATGCTGCTAGAAGAAGCAGTGGTCTCTGTTTGGTTTTTTTTTCCAATATAATTTTTTTTTCCTTTATAATTACCAACACACATGGAGGGCAGTCCTTGCCCAGGGAGGCTGGGATTTAAACAGGAATGCAAAAATGAAGTTATTACACACACCAACAACAGATGAACAAAACCAAGCCTAAGTATTTTATGACCAGAGTCTTCTGCCACTAATAGATCGTAATTTATCCAGGTTTTTCTTAGTATAAAGTTAAGAGAAAGTGAATCTGGCTTGATAAGTGTAGAGTAGTAAGAGTTCAACAGGAAAATAGATGAGAGAAATAAAAAGATTGGACTCTACAAAGAAAAATGTTTTCTTCCAATTTAGATTTCTGACAGGGGCTTTTGCAGAAGTCTCAATACCATTATTTACAGGTTTGCCTTACAATTATCAGCCAGTGTGGCAGATTAATTCTCAAAGCCACACATTGCAGGAATTCCTCTGTCGCACTTGGACATGAAAAGAACCACGCAGACACCGGTCAAGAGGGAACAGCAAAGAGATGGGGCCAAGACCCTGAACTTTATTTATATATGTTCTTAGAAATCACCGTGGATTGGAGGGAGAAATTACCACCCCTCAGTCACACTGGTCAAAGGAAAAATCCATCAAACGTCTCCGCCTAGGAGAAATGGAATGCAAACATGAGCACGGTTAGCAAAACATAGCTATATTTACAGAAAAAGCCAGTGAGAAACTCTTACAGAAAATGAAAACATCGAGAACTGCAAAACTCAGGGCAACATTCCTCCACCCATCTCTGGAGAGGGCACAGTTCTGCACACGCAGAGAGCAAGGAAGAGATGCAGAAAGCTCAGTCCTGAGACTCCAGAGCTGCGGAAAATGGCGATGGGATTTAGGCACAGCCTCAGGGAAAGCTGGGGTGCAGCATAACTGAGAAATCTGGGGTTTGCAGCCCTTTGGGACTCGAAGTCAGCAGCTGTGTGGATTCACCTGTGAGCTGGAGCTCCGAGGGGAGGAAACATGAGGAGGAGAAGGAATGAGGTGGGAGTGTGCAAGGACAGGTCTCGGCTCTGTGGCAGCAGAAGCCTGCACTGCTGAGCCCTGGTGGATAACCAGGCTGCTCCAGAGGGACAGCTCAGTTATCTGTGGGCTCTGCTGGCTTCAGAATTCTCACTTGTCTCTGTCGGCGCTGCCGGAGGGCAAAGAAGGACTCAGAGACACGAGTGTGGTCAGCAGAAAGGAATTATTTAATTAATAAAAACCGGGTTTTTATGTGTTTAGTTCTTTTAGTGCTTACCTAAATGGCAAGAGGTATTGGACCTCTAGCTAACTACCTGCCAAAGTGATTGGTCAATTCTCACATCATTCATTTCTCTAGTCGGTATCACAACAATTCTAATTATATTCGCAGGTGCAAGATTAGCAAAGTCTGTTTACAGAAAACTTTATCATGTTTTGCACAGTTTTGCATGAGAAAGAACAGAGCTCTCACAAACTGCTGCTGAGAGCTGAAAACTTCTCTGCTAAAGCTTTTTAGCATCCATACTCACTTCTGGCATAAACTTCAGGGATCACCCCAAGCTGACTGCCTAAGTTTAGCTGTTCACCCTGTTAAATTAAATCCACGGCATTCAGCAGCATCCTGAAACATGATGTATGTGTTAGCTCAGCTTGGAAAGAAGTAAAAAAAACTATTGACCCAGCAGTATAACATCTCCAACAGGAACTGCAGGCGCTGGGATAATTATATTGGGATTTTTGAGCCGTGTATTTTTGAACTAAACTAGTCAATGACTTCATAGATTTCCTTACTTTCTTCCCTCCTGCAAAGAATTATGTTCTGCTGCACCTCTCTGTAATGCCGAGCTCCTTTACATTTCCAACCCACGGCACAGTTCACAGCATTACTAATGTTTTTTTCCTCCAAGCCAGCAGGTTTTGATTTAATAAGGGGTAACAGCGTTTTCCAGCGTGGATTTATTCCAGGATAATCCAGCAGCTTTTCCAAATGGGAGCAGAGCTTTTCCACGGGGCTGGGATGCCCTGCCTGCCACCCCTGCTCTCTGCTGCTGGGATCCCACTGGGACCTCGGGGCTTTGCCAGCTCACAGGGGGATTTTGGGAGCCAGGAGAGCTGAGCTCCCTCCCTGCTGTTGCCATAAAATCCCCTTCAGGTCAGCCTTCATTGCTGAGGGGTGATTTCATGGTGCTCCTCTGAAACCTGTGCCAAATATTCCACTCTCAGGGGCTCTTTTAGCTGTCCTTGCAGGTGGCTCTAATTCCCTTCACTCCATTCCATCAGCTGGGAACAGGGAGGAATCTTCCCCAGATTTCTAAGGGCTGAAGCTGCTGTGGGTTCCCGGGGGCTGCTTTGTCCTGGGGGATTTGAGAACTCCTCTGCTGGCAGGAAAAACAAGCCTTGGAGGCACCAGCAGCACAGAACTGCCCATCAGGAGGAGATAAGGGAGGAAAATGGGAGGACAGAACGATTCCCTTTGTGAGTAGGGTCTGAAGGAGGTTTTGGAGGCCACCACCCAAGGGAAAACAGCTCCAAAGGGTGGAAAAATATTCCTGGTGCAAGAAGACAGCAACACCTCTGTGCTGTGTGAGCTGAGGCAAAGGCAAGCAGGAAAAAAAGGCTTTCTTTCTCCTCTTCCCCACCACCCATTATTCATTTTAAACATTAACCTTTTAGGGAAGTAGAAAACAATCACACATGCTGGAAAGAAAAATTGGTTTGGTCTTTTCTGTAATGGCTTTCTCAGCTCCAAGAAAACGTGAAAGTTAATTTTAAAAACAAAGGCAGAACAGGGAAGGGCTGGGAGTAAGAGGAACGTGAGGTGGGTTTTGTTCCTTCCTTCAGCACTCACTGGGCTGGGGAAGGATCAGCTCAAACTCACCAGCACAAAGCTCTTGATTAATGTGGAGAAAACAGAAACTTTTCCCTGTGGGGAGAAGAGTGAACTGAACTCATAAGGTGGCAGAGAACAGTAATTTCATTTTCAGGTCCCTTTTTACTGAGGTAAGGTTTTTATTGGGGGAAGTAATGGGCACCCTCTTTGCTCTTGGTGTTGTCAGAGCACGTCTCCAGTCATCTTTTGCATATTTAGCAGCAGAGAGGAGGAGAAAAGGGTGGAATTTAGAGAAGATGCCGTTAATTACTGCTCACCCCTCTGTTCTGGTGCCAGAAATGATGTATTTGTAAGAGGTGTGCACCACAGGCACAGTAAACAGGCAATGAGCCTGGAATGCTCGCAGTGCTGGAAAGAAAACTGTCAGCTAAAAAATCCCCCAACAAACCTGTCAGGAGGAGTTTTATCAGAAGTCATATAAATTCAGTTTATGACCTTTGTTTATGTCTTTGTTCACTTGCACCGATATGGTCACAGGTTTTTAGTTTAGTCAGGGGAAGCTGTGGCATTCCGGGCCTGGGAGATGCCTGGGAGCGTTAAATGCCATTAGAGGAGTGATCACGGGAGGAAAGAAAAATAGAGGCAGCTGAAATCTGGGCCACGTGTCTTTCAGGAGACAGGAGCTTCATTTAAAATGGGTGGCACGGTTTGAAAGGAAGTGCTGAGCACCTGGCAGTGCTCCTGGGGCTTGTGCAGGAGAAATCCTGAGACTTGTTTAGGATTTAACTGCGGGGATTTGGGCTTGGTTTGGAAAGTCCTGGCTTTGAGGTGTGACCAGGAGCAGGGGGAGAGGTTCCCGACCTGTGGGGGGAACAGAGCTGGGTCAGTGCAAAGTAATCACAGAATAAGTGCATTTTCCTCAGAAAGCTCTTAAATTACTCAGGAGGGCCACAGCACCCCAGGGACGGCCGTGGCTCCTTTGCTCACAGGTCTGGAGAGGCACCAAGGGCAGGGGGATGAGGAGCAGGCTGAAATCCCTGCCCCTCCCAAGAGATGCTCATCCTGGGCAGAGGATTCCTTGGCACGTGGGAGCAGACAAAAGTTTGGGATGGCTTCTTCATCTTCTTTTGGTTTGGAAAGTCCTGGCTTT
>VWZT01003595.1:0-28075 GCA_013397055.1 Pachycephala philippinensis | reverse complement strand
TAAATTCAGTGTTGAAAATATACAAATGCAGGAGCAGTCTTAGACTTAGACTGCACAAGATACCATCTATGTAAATAAGTGGGTTTATGATTACAGATCTTAAACAGACTGACAGCTCATCAATGTGGAGATTAGTGGTAGGATGTTTGAATATTGTAAAATATGTTAATGAATATGCATTCCAGTTCTGAAACCAGTTCATTGCATCCATGTTTATTTCTCTCCTGAATTTGGGTTTTGCACATACTTAAATGATTGTTTTCCTGTCTGGGAAGCAGATTTTAAAATTACCCATATATGTATTTATAGAATGTATCTCATAATTTGATATACTTGAATATGCATGCCAGGAATGTACTGTGTACTCATTCAGTACACTGAAGAGTACTTCAGTGGAGTTTTAAGATGCATCTGTTCAGCCCTACCTATGAAAAGAAACATTGAATTGTGGAGAAAAATTATCTTGGAGGTATTAAATTAAACAAACAAACAAACAGATCCTTTAAAATGGTAAATAATTGCATTCCAAAAACACATTCCAAGAAACTGATATTGGTATTCTGGGAAGAAAAAAAGATCAACAAAAAATATCCTGGTTTTCTGTTAAATTTTTCTTAGATCTTAGAATCTGAGATGACATTTCTGTAGCTTTCTAACACATTTGAGCAGCAATACTGATGATGATCAGATCCTGTTAAAATAGTAACAGGCAGTATGTCTTACAAGGTACCTTTATGCAGAGGAAGAATGTATTGGAGATGCAGAAGCTAAAGTCACTCGAATAGCCTAAATTGTATGCTCTATCAGTTACAAATATCCAGAGCAGCTCTTCAGATAGAAAGTCATGTAAGATGTATTATAGTGAGTGCTGTAATCTCCCCAAAGTCATCAGACATGTCCTGCAGAGATGTTCCTTCTAATATTGAAATTATTAAATGATTTTGAAACTAGTGGATAAAATTTTGCAGCATCAGTAATTTAAATGAAATTACTATGAGTAGAAATTTTTGTTCATAATTAAGCATTAAACAGGGAGTATTATTAGAGTGGAAAGTGGAAAGTTTCAAATAAAGAGAATGGGTAGAATAACATCTAGTCTAAATATGTTGAATAAGACATGATGCACTGAATAACTTTGGCTGATTGTTTGGAAGAGTTCAGAGAGGTGTGATAATAGAACTTAACCACAACACTGGAGGAAATATTTGCGTTAACTTAATCTCATGAGTGACAACTATACTGTCAATTGTAAATGAGATCCTGGCTTCTGTGTACAAGCATGAAAAATAATATCATAATTTCAACAGAAACAATTGCTTCCGTGAACATTTGGTTTTTCTAATTTCTTGTCATTTTTTTTCTAGGAAATAGAAAATACACTAAAGGAGGTTAGGGAGAAGAATGAAACACACAAAAAAGTGCATAAGAACAAGAACTGTGAATTTGAAAAGAGTTCTATATTGAAAGTGCATTTATTCCACACAGATTAGTGAGTGAAGTGTTAGAAAAACAGATTTTCTGGTTTCCAGGATTTTTTAATGTAGATCCAATAGCATTCTATAGAAAAGTTTATTCCCCCAGATAGCTTTTTCTTAATACTTTGTGCAAAAGCCCAGAGCCTTGATAGTGTAGTTCAATGAAGAGTCAAATATCCCTAGTATGAGTATATGCTCTGTATATTTAATAGAAAATAATATTGTATAATTTTATAAACATTGAGAATAGTGACCTGTGATTCGAGTGAAAAACAGAAAAGGAGAAAGGAAAAAAACCTACAGAAAAGTGCAAATACAAAACCCCCTATCCATTTTGAAAATAAATCTTTTTTCCTTCCTAGACTAGAAATACTTGAAGAAGATCTGGTGAAAATCTTTTCCAAGAGTGCCATGTAAAAGTGGGTTAAAAAATCAGAGAGAGGGGAGAGGCAAAATATAGATTGAAGTGTAGAAATTAGTCCAAATACATCTTACTTTTTTTTTTTAATTGTAGCAACAAATGGATGCAACATTTATTTGAAAATCTTCAAGTTTTATAGTAATTTTTCTTGTCTGTGCTCTTGACCTTTCTGTTTCTTTCTGCTTGTTTGTAGTTAGGTTTATTGCACCATAAAAAGTCTAATTTAGCTGACCTATGTCAAAGGTTTTTTTAACACTATACCATTTCAAACATCAACAAAGGATCATCTTCCTAAAATTGTGTTGAAAATGTATTGTCTCTTTGTTCCTCTGTTTCATTTAATTTCTGTAATTGTCCTATTTATTTTTTCCATGGCTGCTCCAAACTTTCCGATTTTCTTCTACTTTAGTACAAGCTGAGAGTAATTGTTATTGCTCTTCTTGAATTAGATGTAGTGATATATCAACCAGGACACAATAATACTTTATAGATCTTCATATTTTAAAGATCCTTAATCTCCCTTTGTTTTTCTTACAGATCCTTCTAATTTTCCAAGCAGCAGAAGAAAGGTCTTTCAAATTACAGAGCAGGTTGAAACATGTGTAAGAAACTGTATCAAAACCAAAGAAATACTTATAAGAATAAAATACCATTGAAATCCTAATTTCAAATAAAGTGAAGAGATATCTTGGAAGTATGAAGAGTAATATTTAATACCTTCTAAGAATTTGGTGTACCTTTTACACTTGTAACAGAAGAATAGTTTCATTTCTTGTGTCCAGGAAAAGGCACTCCAGGTTGAAATGCCATGTTAAACAAGGTTGATTCATTATCTTATACAGCAGATCCACTGTGGATTAAAATTCTTCAAATATTAAGAGATTCTAAAAGATGGGAAATAGAGTAGGAATAAAATCTTCTGGTTTTGTTAAAACAAGGTAAACAAATACTGTCATTCAGGTGTCATAAGCATTGCTGTTCACACATGAGCACAGAGATGTGCACTCCACCACCATTAATTATCACAATTAAAACTTCACAAACAGTTTTGAAATCCTCTGAGTACATGTGAAAAAATACTATGAATTGTGCTGTCAATTAAATCATTGGGAGGAGCTGTAGGTGTTCTACATCCACTTAACTACAAAGGCAGAGTTATAATTACGGCAGATTTTCTTAACTCTGATAAGTATAAACCAGCTTTCCTTTAGCTGAAAAATTAATATTAGTATATTATAGTTATTTGCTGAGAAATTACTAACAAAATCCGAACATTACATTTTGTGAAAGAATCACACTTGGGTAGCTGGAATAAAAGAACTATGCACAGTGGTATAAACTTAATAAACACTCATAATTTGTCATGCCTGAATAACGACACCATTACTAAACTACAGGTGAAATCTGGAATGAAGACCAATGTTTATGTCACTTTTTTTAAAAACAGTGGTATAAACGAAGGACAGTTAAAAGCTATATAAAGTCTGGTAGGTACAACTAAGAGCTCAGATGAGATTTGCATTAATGGAAATTTGGATTTTGTGAATTTTGGAATTTTAGTTTTAAGTTAAGGTGTTTTGGCTATTCTAATTGGTGGACTGATCCAAATTTAGAAGGACTTGAAAAGCACCCACTGGCATGTGTGAATTTTCCATGACAGACAGCAGAAACAAATTTTCAAATTTGACAGGGAAAATATTTTGAAAAAAATAACAATATAAATGCAACACTTATATGTGCCTGCAAGAAAGATCTCCCAAATATCCACTGTAAAAGCAACTTGGCACAATATCAAAACTGTTATCTTTCTTCACTGTTCGGTAAATTTTGTTTGGAAAAATTATATTCAGTTTCCAATGTGTCAGAAATTGTCATATAACTACTTCTCTATCTATTTTTTCAAATTGAACTTAATCTAGTATGCACCACCTTTAAATCTTATCCTGATCTCTTAACAAATTGACAAATTATGGCCTTCTCACTCCTTAGCACAAACAAGGAATTTAAATTCTATTACTGTATACTGGCTGAGCTGGAGCAGGAGGCTGTAAAAACTGGTTTTAAGCCATCATTTTTTTCTGTTGTCACAGAATAGGAGAATTATTTATTGCAAGTACCCAAAATAATTTCGCGCAGCTTCAGAACTCTATTCTGAAACATCCAATCATTTGTGCTTTATGAAATACTGTATGCCCTGCTCTGGGGAGTGAAATACTTCAACCAGAGATGTGATTCATCAGTAAATTATTCTTCTACATCCTGTCCACTGAAAATAAGATGCTGTGAACTAAAATAACTTCCTCTGTGTTTGAGGAAACAATGACTATTTTACTCTTCAGGCCCTGATTTTATAACATAGGGATGTTAAGATGTATTTTAGGAATGTACAAGCTGTGCACCAAGTTGTTTTTTGTCAAAGGAAAGCAACTCTGAGGTAACAACATAACACCTGAGTTAATTTGGTAGGTTAAATCCATTGTCAGGGTACAAGAAGCGGCGAAACCAATACTTTAGTTTGAGGAAACATGGAAAAATGGTTGCTCCAAAGCTCTTTGCATTTGAAAGGTGCATGCAAGAATACACAAGTAATTCTATCTCTGCAATTTATGCTTTGCTGTTACTTGTTTCCTTCTAGATTTTTGTGGTTTTAAGGGTAATTGTCTAGTTGTGAATTTGTTGCCTTTGTCTTGAGTGAAGGAAGTCAAAGTGCTTATTAGAGGTAGGACAGAAGCAGCAATTTACAAGATGTTCCTACCACAGTATAAATCTGAGATAATTTTCCTTCTCTTGATTTAATGATCTGTATGTTGCTGCCCTTTGAAGAGTTTAAGGATCAAGGAGATGGTTTAATATCTTCAGAAAAATACTTTATACAAAGATTGATCAGCCTGGTTTTAGCATTGTACTCCTAGTACAGGTGCAAGTTTGCATGTGCATGAAAAATGTAACTTATCTTCCTCTCTGTCGGCACTCCAATTCCTAGTAATTCCAGTAAATACTTTATAAATTAAGAATCATTGTAAAGACTATATTTAAAAATGAATTATCCCATACATACAAAAGAGCCTTTTGTAAGCATTACAATCTACAACGGTAACCTGTATATATTAAATTTTTTGAAGACGTTTTATAAATGACACATTTGTATATTGAAATTGATATTCAATTTGTAGACTATAGTTGAAGAGGTTAATTTATTTGTAATGATTTTTGTGTAATTTATTGATTAGAATACAGATATGTTTTAGTAGAAGTAAATGTTCTGTATCATTTCTAAGCAGAATTACATTATCTTATGCATTCAACTAGTGCCACCATTTTTTTTGTGCAGCAAGGTTTCTTCCACTTCTTTATCGACAGTCTTCCTTTTACTGCTGATGTGCTGATGCATGACAGCTCTGTGAAGAGTTCTCTTTTGCAACCTAAGTAACCTACCTGTGCTTACTAGAGGTTTATGAACTATTAGATCATACAAAAAGGTTCACCACAAAATTAATGCCCCAATTCCACCAGAAACTTCACACTTCTGGGCAAGCTAGAGAGTATTGGAAAAGCTGTGAAGTAGAAAATCATTCACATTCAGGTGCTGAGTTCTGCTATGCTTTTATACAGTGACCATTTCACTGCCAGTAAGCCATTTGCCATTTAAAGATAGACCTATAAATTCTGCTAGGCTGTTCTTATAAGAAAAATATCTAATACAGCTAGTGTACCTGGCTGTTTAGTGCAGTTTTGGAGACAGGTAACTTCAACCTTAGTGATTTAAAAAGATACACTGTGTTAAGGAACAATGCTTTTTCTCTCTGAACAAATAAAAGTACCATAGTGGCAGTTTTCTTTATATTTCTTGCTTAGGAAGTAAGTAAAATTAAACAAAAACTATCTGAGAATTATTTCTAAGTGTTGTTACAAATCTAAGTCTTGTTATAAATTGTGGTTTAAGTTCGGCTATGAGTAAGTCACTGTTCCAAGTGATCATATGCCAAAAGTGTTACCAAGTGTCTGAAATATCTGAGTAAGACTCTCCAACACTAAAGCTGTGTTAAAGGGGGCATCGTTTATTCAGACCTGAGGTCCCACAGGGGATACTCCCAGCCTTATGTGGACATGTGATTTTACAAGTGTGTTGCTTATATACAGTTGCTACATGCATTTTACCCATTACAATAAATCCCACCCCAACTCCCAGAGATTCAGTCCTTTGTTTTGTCTATCGGTGCATTCTTGAGCCAGATGTCTTCCTCTTATCTTCCAACTCTTCTTGCTGAAAGCAGCTTTTGCATGACTTTTTTCTCTGGCTAAAACTTTCACAGGCACAGTGAAAACTGAATTAACCTTTTTGGTATCAATTCCCTCTTTTTATATTTGGTAACAAAAATACTCTTCAGTTCTACTTTGTTCCTGTTGCCTGGACTAGCTATTGATTTCAAGGAAACTGGCATGGATCTCAGTGTTTAACCAGCAGAATATTTATCCAGCTAGTCAGACAGAGTGGTACAAGTCCACTGAGCCAGAAACTACTTGGTCCTACCTTAGCTTTAAGGTAGCTCGTGAATGTAAATATAGAGATACTTGCATATTCATAGCTGCCACTTTCTTGTAACTTGTACCTAACAACAGATTTCCGCATGGCTTTCTCCTAGGTTATTAATTCCTTGTATCAGAAGTAAATCTGCCACTTCTAACTTTTTCTACTCCAATATAGAAATTTGCTTTGTTGAAGGCAAAAGTTTGCAAAATCTCTTCAGAAGTTCATCATAGTAATTGAATTGGTCTTTTATTTTTCACTTCTGAATGTTATATTTAAGAGAATTACAGATTCTATTGCATCTAAAAAGTCCATTTACATTAGTCTTCTCTCATATTATGTATCCGTCATCTAGCTAGAAAAGTGGATTTTCCCTTTTCTCCACCACTTAAATGCTTTAAAAATGCTTTCAGCAGCTTCCATTGCTGTTTGTTGGTTGGGTTTTTTTAAACTTCAAACTGCAGTGCTTTTGTTCTTCTGATGGCTTTACAGTTTGAAATTGTATGATTCTATTTCGTAACAGTAATGACCTTTCCTAAATGAGCTATTGAAACTGGATACAGGGGAGTGGTGCTGTGCCCCTGACCTTTTAGATGAGGTTCAAAAGTCTGATCTGGAGGCTGCCAGGTGCGGCAAAAGCCTGAGTGTAGGCAGTACTTATCAATGAGGAAATAGGTTATGCAGGTGGAGGGACCAGAGAGATGAAGTAAAATGTTTAGAAATTTAGTGGAGAGAAAAGAATGTGGGAGGCAAATAGCTTAGTAGGATATTTGGGTCAATCAAATTTTCTAATGCTCTAATTTTGATGCACTCCATTTCATAATGAGATGGCATGACCTGATACAGAGAGACTTAGTCAATGTATTCTAGTGCAAATGACTTTATCATGTTTCTTTTCAATTCAAGACAGTGTTACATGCTGACTTCCAATGCATTTTTCTTTCCTATTTCTTCATGGATTGCTGAGATATAAATCATTTTTCTATTGCTGTGCCTGCAGGCTATTTACTCTTTCATCATGTTGTTATCAAACTTCAGTCTTGTTTCTTATATGTTAGCTGTTACCAAATCACGTATTTATTTGAAAGAAACATTAAATGGGCTGCTTGATGATTCTTCAGAAAACTGATAATGTTTTGTACTTTGAGGGGGGTGGTGAGTGGGTGTCAGGCTTATTGCCAAGGAAATTGTGATTTGAAAGAGAGTTAACAAAAACAGATTAAGGGTAGATAATTTACAGTCCGCAGGTCAGTTCAAAACCTACCTTTTTGTGAGCTGTAGTCTATTCTTTTTTTTTTTTTTGTAATGTTGCTGGATAACACTACAGCGTAGGTTAATGTGTGCTCTATCAAATTGTTTTCAAACTCTCAGTTTTTAAGAAGACTAATGTAACATTGAAAGATTTGACTGTCACAGAACCAGGAGGAGTAGGAAGAGACCCTCGGTGATCATTGAGTCCAGCTCCTGGCCTGGCACAGCACCACCCCCAAGGGCCATACCATGTGCATGAACTGCATCACCACTACAGATTCAGGTGAGGGAGACTGAAACAGTAACCTACAATTTTAGTGATAAACAGTGTGTTTAGCATTATGAAGCTTAAATACGAGGGATGGGAGAATCCATTATAATATATTTATTTTATGTATACCTACTTAAAATTATTAAAAATATGTAGCAAATTTTATGCCTGTGTGCCCATAAGTAGATATTGGTGTCTGATCCTATCTAGATCACAGCTGATATATATTTTTATTCCGGGCCACAGTGGTTGATGAACTAGAAGTTTGATCTGCTGGATCCAAAGCTCTCTGATCTCCTTGCTCAAGTTCCTTGAGTAAATTTCTTGATAGGTACTCTCTTAGTTGTGTCTTTGAAGTCCTCTGACATCCTCCAGTCGTCTAAAGCTGGCTGTTATCTTATGACATCCAGACTTCATTTGCTCATTCAGAAAGTTCAGTGAAGAAGTTGAAGAGCTTCCCTCCAGATTCCAAAAAAAAAAAAAAAAGGTCCAAACAAAATAACCCCCACCTTATTTGCATGATTAGCTGGAGACTTCCAAAAACTCTTGTCTATTGCAAGTTGGTCATGACGTTCCTGGGCAGTTTTCTTTTACAGCTTCTCCTTATGGGTAGTGCAGGAGTAGCTGAAATATCTAGAGACAAATGTCTTGACCCCTTTTCTTTTCTTTCTTTCCTTGTCTTTGTCCTTGTAAAAGAATACTCTGTGTGCGTATGTGCGTCTGGAGGTGATCTATCCAAACCTGTGGAGCCAATTCATCCTGAATTTGTCAACCATATTGAAAGATTGAACAAGATAATTTAATTTAAATTACTTCTGTTATTCCTGACTGATGTTATCTACAAGAATGGAAAACAAAGGGTAAGGTTCTGAATTACAGGTAACCTACAGTATGTCTTGTGCCTGTCTCTGGCCAGTCTCACTTTTCCTCTTACTGGTCTCCTTACTTCTGCTTCACCCATACAATCAGAAAAATATTTGCTTTTGTGTAATTCAAATTAGGATTGAAGCAGGACACAGGTTAATTTAAAACTGGTAATTAACTGGCATTCAATGAACTATGCATTCAGCATTAGTAATGAAACAAATAAATCATTATACTAGACATTTAAAACTGTTAAGACAATGAATTTCTTAACATTATTATAGAAAAAAAAATTATCCCAAAAAAGCTTTACCTTCCTCTCCCCCCCCATTCAGCACGCTTGAGTTCCAGTCCTCTTTCCCCTTTGTGACCCCACATACTCTTATTCTCCTGTCCCTGATATCTTTCCAGGCTAGCTGCTGCTCATGCTGCTCCTCAGACCCTGCCAACATACACAACACTGAGAAAATCTCCACAGCCCTAGGCACCTCAGGATGGGGGTCTCACATGCTGCCCCATGCTGCCAGCACCAAGCAGCATCCTTGAGAAGGCTTCTTTGCACCCCTTTGTAGGGTTGCAGTGCGATGAGGAAATAGCCACAAAGCACAGTCAGACCATGTCTGCAATCACTGCCACTCCAGCCTCTCTACACACAGCCCTAGATTTTCATGCCTCATTTATACTTCTCTTCATGCTGATTTCTTTTGTCAAAAGCCTCTTAGTTCTCTGGTTGCTCTGAAATCTGCCTGTCTTCTCAAACATGGTCAGTTTGGTGATGAATATCTCTCAAACAGTTTTGGCTTTTCAGTCATGCACTCTATGTATGTTTAACCTTCTATCCTAACAGCAGTTGTCATCCAGAACAATCTTCCAAGCATGGGATGTCTGGAATCCCCTAATGATTCCAATTTTATGAATGGGGGAATCAAGGCAAGAAGGTTTTCTGGCGACACATGATATCAGCAAATGAGGGTAGATTCCAAACTTCTAGTCAAGCAGTGAGTGTGCCAGTGGAAGTAGAGGTGTCAGGGCCAAAGGGACTTCGGACAGTGGGAATTGTATTGTCCAGTCCAGCCAGGACAGGACAGGTTGGACTGTAGCAAAGAAAGCAATGTAGCCAAGCAAAAGCACAGCAGAAGAGAGATAACCCTTTGGTGTACTCCACAAGATGCTGCAGTGATAGTTCCCTCAGCTTGGTGTCTACTGGACAGTCTGAGGGAAAAATTTGGCTTCCATCATGGTAACACCAATATAAGGAGATAGTTTCACTTTCTGTTTTCTCTTATGGCAAAGCTCCCAAGTGAAGTCTGTCGTAAGACTTATGGAGCCCAGTGCAGCCCTGATATTGCTGTTCCATACTGCTGAAACCTCACTGACTTCAGTGGGAATGAGCTATCTGGTATGGGAGATTTGTGTCTGGGAGAATGACTGCTGTACCTCATGGTCTAGAATCACTGTTTAGATCTGTGTAGAAAACACATATGCAAAATAAAATGACTTTTCGTTTTACCATTGGTATAGAACCTAATGCCTGGACTTTCTTAAAAATGTAAAAGAGGAGTATGTGTCTTAATGTTGTGACAGATCTGAGACATTTTATAAGTATACTACATGTCTATAATTTATTTATTGACCATCAAAATCCTATGGAGTTTTTCCCTTTTATTTTATCTCAAAAATAAAGTACTACCTTATTCCACTTGTTTGTAACAAAGTTTTTCTCTGTTTGTTCATCAGGTGAATCCAGTTCAGCCTCAAGTATTTTTGTTTTTCTTTTCCTTCTTTCTGTTTTTTTCTTCCTCTTTAATGAAGGTAGTCTATTAGACAAGAAGAAAAACCAAAACCAAAACCAAATAAACAGGTGGATCAGTTGGTTGCCCCATTAGTAGCCTTTTAGTTGTGAAGGGAAAGCCTAAGGCTGTGACTAATTTAGATTTTATCTCTTTATTCTTTGTCTGCTAGGAATGCTATTATAGGAACTTGTCACTTCATAATGTGCTACCATAATTGGTTCACTTGTTCAGCTGGAATAGGACTAAACTGTTCATTTACTCTGCTGAAGTGCAAACTGTACAAGACTAGGAAATGTTATTTTCTGAAGAAGTGCTTTTGTCTGTGGAATCAGAAAGTTTCACCATACTCAGCAAAATCAATATAACTGTTGAAGTCTAAAAGAATTACCTTCAGGTGTAGGGACTATTATATTTGAAAATCTTTTTTTTTTTTTTTTTTAGAGAAGTTGCCTTCCATTACAGCTGTATGTTGCCTAGAGACACTAGTAGCATTACAGGTGTGTTTGCTTTTTGGGTATAAGCACCTACACAAGGCAAAACTCATCTTTCAATGGAATGCATTAAAGTGTGTGGTTTGGAAATGTTCACAGGAAGAAATATTTGTGTACGTAATGCCACACTAAGAACAATTTTGTGTAGATAATTTTAGCAGAGCAGAAGTTTTAGTCTCTTAAAAAAATCACCTTAATCAGAGTTCTACATTTGCGTGGTATCCTTGTATGTAGAAACACAATTTTAGGACTTCTTCAGGCTAGTTTACCCCTTATCTCAAGCCGTTATGATTTTGAGTTTCTAATGAGAGTTTAAAGCAGGCAAAACTCATTTTTTTAATGTTTGCATAAAGATTAGAGTTCCCAAGTACATGAGTTATCGGTACTGAATGTGCAAAGGATTATAACAAAGCAGCCTTGTTTTGACAAACTCCATGGATCATTAGGAAATAAATGAGAAGGATCTCAACAGCCAGACAATATTTTTCAGACATCAGGCTAACTGCTAGGCTGTGCATTCACATTTAGTAGCATAATTTATTACCCAATTCTACCCAAGAGGTCGAACAGCAAAGGGATGAGGCATGGGCAGGTAGAGAATAGAAATTGAGGGCCACTGCCTTGTGATCAGCAGGACAAAGCTCATCCATGAGGCTTGTGGTGATGGGCCTCAGGTCAGTGATAAGCCAGTCACCCATGGTAATGACAGTCTGAAACAAGGAACTGGCCAGTGGTGGAACAAAGGCCACCTTCCACAGGTTGTGGGTGGCTCTAATTTGGGCAAGGTAGGGAGGCTGACATTCAAAAAGCCACAGGAATATAGCGGTTGGGAAAGACACTTGGAGGTCTCCAGTCCAAGCTCCTCCTGCTGAGAACAGCCCCAGTCAAGGCAGGTTGCTCCGTGCCTTGTTCAATCATGTTTGGATACCCTCAAGCACAGACATTCTGCAGCATTCCTGGGTCTCTGTTCCGTATTTATACACAATAATGGTGTCAATCTTTTCCTTTCCTCTAAGTGGGATTTTTCCGTCTGCCATCTGGGTTCTATATATCTCCCACCTTGCAGTTATTTTACATATGGAATTTACAAATGAATCTAGGGAACAAGAAACTTAAGGGTGTCTTTAAGTATTCCCACAGTCATTACTTGTAACTAGAGAAATCATGAGCTAGTTATATTTCTCCTCTGAAAAGTATGAGAGTTATTCTTCCTATGCATGAGATAACTTTATTGTGAGGTTGTTGCCAACAAAAATGTAAGGATGAAAGTCAAAGTGCTTGAAAATACAGGTTTGCATTGATGGCATAAAGGCATGTTTAAATTAAAACAAAACATCCCAGCTAGCATGTCTGCCTACCTAATTATTCTTCACAATTTCTGCCAGGGTGTGTATGCTTTGGAGCATGCTAGTAGTGTATGCAACTATCTTGTCAATAAAGTCTGTTAGTAGAGTCATCAATGGCAGTAATTTCTTTTCTGTTGTTCAAAATCATATGAATTTCTCAAAGTGTTTGTATTTTGGTTTCTGTTCATGGATGCTAAGTATAGCAATGGTAATATGGATGGACACCTGAACTTCTTCTCCTGTCCAGAAATTTTTTGAATAATGCCAACCTTTCTCACATCTGTAATCGTCTGAAACATATTAGCTCTTCATATATTTTATACCATGAGGTATAGTAAGCATGAAACATGCTTTTAAAATATATGATATTTGGCTTGCTATGGAGTTTATGTATTAAAAAAACAGGGACTCAGAATTGGGAATTGTTCTCTCCTTTTAGGGATAATTTCAGGGAAGTATCTTGTATCTCCATAATACTTACCTTTAAAGAAATTTGACATCTGTGACAATCTTTTATTTCCATCAAAGTAATAACTTAATTACTTCCTTGTGTTTGCATTTAATTGAAAGCAATTTAAATTTTTAGTGGTGGCTTTATTTAGCCATTGTAAGTCATAGGAAGAAATTAGTCAGCAGCTCGCTTTAACTGGGTTTACTGTTATCACACTCTTTAAATTGTATTGGCTGGATCTGAGCCTACCTTAACCCAAGTTTGCATTTCCACTTTGAAAGGTCTTCACGTTGGCTGATTTTCAAGACCCATTCTTTCTAGGTGTGGCAACATGTCAGTATAACACAGCATAATTTTTATGTCCCATGTAACAGTTAAAAGGGGGTTAATAAATATTGGGTTATTTAAAGAACTTTTCCTCTTAGGTCACTTAAGCTGCTTTTATTTTGAGTTTTACATACCCCACACTTAATTGTGTAGAGATCTTGATTTAATTTGTATTTTTCTGTCATTTCACACCTTGCTCATAGACAAGTCAAAACCAAAACAAATCAGTCCCTCAGCCATTTTAAAGTATATCTTACCTAAAAATTAGAAGTAATCCACTTTCCCAGAGATATTTAGAGACAATAGAAATTAATACCGAAAGGCTGTCCAAAATATTTGCTGATGTGTTCCTAAGTTCGCCTCTCCTCCCAAGATGATCCATTGAACTGAGCAGACAGCTTGTCAACACAATAATTAATTAAGAAAACAGAGCAGTAGGCAAGAACAAATTGTTGGAGAAAGTACTTCAAAGGCATTTATGAGGTGCCTTTAAATGATTAGCAACATAATACAGTAAATGATCAGTTGTAGTGAACAGACGGGTGGGAGATTGTGGAAACTTGCTGAGAGTTTCCGCAGGTGGATCTAATAATTCCAGCTTCTATGGCTTACGGCGTTGGTCTCAGAGTTACACGCCAAAGTACATCTTAGCTTTTGGAAAGTACCTTATGGAAGTGCCAAAAAGGTGAAGCAGGGAGAAACTTAACCACTGACCACATCTTTGTTATTCTACAAGAGCATTTTCTGATATCATTCAGAGCAGAGATTGTTGGTTGTCATGCTAATTCTGTGGCTGTGATGGCACACAATTTAGAGAGTATGCATGAGGAAGCCTTTACCTTTAGTCTATTTGTGAGAAGAGACCTATTTCTGCCTTTAGAATATTGTGCAGATGTATCCAGACAGAATCAAGTATGTACATCTACATTTTTTCCATACGATATAGCGCCTCTCAGTCCATAACACTATAAACCTACTAATTTACTGAAATTAACTAAAAAACTGAATTAACTAATTAACTGAATAAAATAATGTGGATTAAATGTCTCTGTTAGAGTTTGGGTTCTCATAAGCATGTATTGTCTGCTTTGTGTTCGTCTGAAAGTATAACACAGCTTTAATCCAGTGCAGCAGTTTTGAACAAGGCCTACCCCCACGAAGTTCAATTTCACTTTGTTTTCTTGGATACTTCTGCAAGAGATAAAATCCCTTAATAGCAAACTGTGTTGGGTGCTTTGTAATTGTCTGATGAGCTGTCTCTGAAATATAAAATAAAGAGAGAAATTACAGTTGATTTTATAAATCTGATCACTTGAGTTACTTGTTGTTTTCATCTGGGTTGCTTGTTGTTTCCTGGTTTTGACATTTTGTACAATTTTTAAAAACAGAAGGAGTTCCCAACTAAAGCATCTAGCTTTAATAAT
Source organism: Pachycephala philippinensis (assembly GCA_013397055.1). Taxonomy (NCBI): domain Eukaryota; kingdom Metazoa; phylum Chordata; class Aves; order Passeriformes; genus Pachycephala; species Pachycephala philippinensis. The sequence goes on along the minus strand of VWZT01003595.1, from coordinate 13,433 downwards.
GAAACTGTGAACTCGTGTCACTGACTGAAAGGTAAAAAAGAAGGTAAGGATGGTATCTCATATTTCAAAGATTCAACCTAAGAAATTCAGAGGTAAGGCTACCCTGAAAAACCTGTAATAACCAGAGAAAAAAAAGAAGGAAATCAACTCAGAAGGTAGTCTTAACAGGTTTAAGACAACCTAATCTCTTCCCTTAATGGCAACACAAAGAAGAATAAAGAAGCAGAAATTAGAAAAAATTGTATTTGAATATATCTGTGGGCAAAACCCAATATCTAGGTTCAAATTGTAATCACAGAAGGATTTCAGTTTAACTATATTTATGTGTCTATGACTTACTATGGAAAAAATAAAAGGGAGGCCAGAAAGATTCTAAGGTCTAGATTTTTTGTATAATGAGGATTGAGGTGACTGCATGAACAGAAAACCTTTCCAAAACATGTTCTGCTTAAACATTTTCAGAGAACCACAAAATCATTAACGTTCGAAGGGACCTCTGGAGATCATCCAGTCCAATTCCCCTGCCAAGGCAGGATCACCCAGAGCAGGTTACACAGGAATGTGTCCAGATGGCTTTGGAATGTCTCCAGAGAGGGAGATTCCACCACTTTCCTGGGCAGCCTGTTCCAGTGCTCTACCACCCTCAATGTAAAGAAGTTCTTCCTCACACTGAGATGGAACACCTTGTGCTTTAGTTTATGGCCACTGCTCCTCATTCTGTTATGGGGAACCAACTGAAAAGAGTCTGGCAAAGCCCTCTTGGCACCATCCACTTTTGAGATACTTGTATGCATGGATGAGGTCCCCTCTCAGTCTTCTCTTATACAGACATTTCCTATACAGACCCAGCTCCCTCGGTCTCTCCTCCTAAGAGAGATGTTCCAGACCTCCAATCATCTTTGTGGCTACCAATGGGCCCTCTCCAGTAGCTCCTTGTCTTCCTTTTGCTGAGGAGCCCAGAACTGAACACAGCACTCCAGATGTGGCCTCACTAGGGCCAAATAAAGAGGGAGGATCATCTTCCTCGACCTGATGACCACACTCTTTCTAGTACAGCCAAACTGAAGAATTCTTGTTGCCTTTGGAACAGGGATTAAATCAGTGTCTGGTCCAAACTGAAGAAAGTTGCAGACAATTGACAGCAAGTTTCAAATGAAGGTCTTTAAAAAGTATTGTAAGTAGTAGCTAGTAAAGCCCATGACTTCAGGGTTAGTTTGGCTAAAGAATTCTGTTGAAATGCTAAACTTAAAATAAAAGTGGAAGTAATTCCAAGTAATTACTCCTTGCTCTTGGAGGGAAATAATATGCCTTTTTTTTCCCCCTTTGTGTAGGTTTTAATGATCTGTCATCTCAGCTTTTTGTTGAAGGAATAAGGAGGTTCCAGATTTTTTTTCCACAAACCTTGGTTTCCTTTGTTCCTGGGGTGATGACATTATGGACCTTTCTGGAGTATTCTTTAAGCTTACAGAGATATATTTCATTAATGAGCACTCTCATCAGGAGTGGCAGTATGAATCATAATGTGCGTGACAACGGGGGCAGTTTCTTTTGTGTGAAATAACCTTTTACTTCATAACTGAGAACGGTATAACCCTCCTAACTCTGAGCCTTCTGCTCAAAGTTGAGACTTCTGATTTAGCTTTATTTTCTCTGTTTGGTTTTTCCAGGCTGCACTTCAAATTATGTCTAGAATAGCATGCAGACTTCAAGTGCTCAAAGCTTTTAAACCAGCTTCACTTAAAGGTCATGAAAATTATCTCATTAAAATTCAGAGGGTTGAAGCGATCTACAATTAAAAAAGACAAAGAGAAAAACTTCCCATTTTCTGGGTTGTTTGCTTTTTCTCAATCCAATTTTAAGAGGTTACAGCTCCCTCACCTTTTGTACTTGAACAAGTGACTGACTTTAACTCAGCAGGTGCTTGGATGAACTCAACAGTAATTTCTGTGGCGAAAGCCTTTTTGGCCTGTCCTAGAAGATTGGGTCAGAGAGATGGAGCATTATTTAGATAGTCCTCCCCAAGCATATAAAATTTCTTATGCCAGTCTTCCATCATGTCAGTTCTGTAGTCCACATCTGTGTTTCCGAAGTCTATCAAAATACAGAACTTTTCAAGGATCCTTTATATTCTTGTCCAATTTTTTGTTATCCAAGCATATCATATGCTGAAAAAAAGACTGAGCAAGTCGTCTAAGATATCTGAAAGGAAAAAAAAATCATGCATGCGGTACCCAAAGTTGAAATCTTCACTGTAATATTGTGTCAATGTTAAAAGTAAACTTTGTTTCTCTTTTTGTACCTTGTCATACCCGCCCACCCCATTCCCAATTTTCAGTCCAGCTTGATAAGCAGACCTGAGCTCACCATGTCCCTCTGCAGTTTCTAATGGCAATCTATCTCCTTTTGATTTCACTACTTAAAAAGAAAAATCAAAAAATCACATTAATTGACTGAAACATTAATAGATGGTAGCTTAACTGAGATTCCCCTTGTGCTGAGGTCTCTGATGTGGCTTCAGTGTAAAGTACCTGGAAATCCACATGACCCTTCAGCAACTCTCCTTTGATACGTAAGAATGGTGAAGGGTAATCAATCAATGAATGTGGACAGAAGAACTATGGCTTTAAAAGATACTTTGTTGTTACTATGTATCTTTAGAGTTTATAGAAATATTATATGTTTTATATATTTCTACTGATTATTTTAATCAACAAATATTACTGGAAATTTTCAAGAAAAAGTGTGAATAAATAAAAATGTCATCTTATCAGTTTTAGGTAAATTGACTAGGATGGTCCCCAAACCTCAGGAAGTATTAACTTGGAAAATGCAAAGTTTAGTTTCAACAATAAATCCTACATTATGGAAATGCACCTATGGAAGTTAAATATCTTTGAAAATCAGCTTGGTCTAATTTGGAGTCCCAAACCCTAAAGTAGTCCAACGATACTGTAATACTGTATAAAATATATAGAAACCATACACAAATGTAAGTCAAAAAGCAATTTGGAGTTGAGTGGTAGTCATAGTACCTGTGTAATGTACACTCAATTTTCATACTCTTTTGTCATAGGGTTAGTAATAGGTCTCTGTCATAATGACTCCAATTTGCCTCATACTCCAAACATTCAATGTTGAAAGTACAGAATTACCATAATAAATAATACTGAAAATACTTTGATATATTTTAAATGCAAATTCAAGTACTCACTTATTATGATATATATTCTATTTTGCTTATTCCATGCAAGGTTTCAAATGTAAAAATCGGTGGTACTATGCTATGGTATATAAATATTCTGATCAGTCATGATAAATTATAATCCTTTAGAAACTATTCATTCTAAAATTCCCATGGAAAAAAAGACTCAAAAATGTTACCAGCTGTTCCATTTTGAAAACATCTTGGGTATTTGGACTTCTAATTCAGCCTATGCTTTTTCAACTGCTCGGGATTTTTTGAAAAATCTTCCCATTTTGCATCCTCCAAAAATGTAAAATATATTAAATTAAAATGAGAAAGCACAGTCAAAATAGGAGTAAAGGTGGTAATGATTTTAAATTATTTTGATTGCTTTTAGAGCTACCAGCTAGTTTAGTAAGGTACTTTCCTCTAGTTATTGTGGAAGTAAGGGCCACAAAGCAACAAATCAACAAAGGAAGTGTTGCTTTTGAAATTATTACCTGGAGAGACAGGATAAGTGAAAGAAAACATTTGGTGAGAGAAACTGATGATACAAAATATGCTTCCTTTTTTTTTCTATCGCTTAACTTCAATAACAGAGAACTTTCTGAAATTCAGACAAGCAAATGAAATATATTTAAATTTCTTATTTGCTTCTAAGAGTTTTTCCAACTCAGTTTACACACTGTATGATAAGTCACTGTCATGGTTTATTTGAGAAAATTTTCAGTTTTTAGAATCAAAATGTAATACAATGTTTTCTGATCTTACTTCTTGTCTAAAGTGCTGTCAGTAAAATTGCTAATTTGAGAGGCCATACTGTCTTCCACTAATCTGGACTCTTCATAGAATCCAAAATGTGGAATTTCTCTATGAAATCTCTACGTAGTATGTAAATGTTACTAACTGTTTTCTCAAGCTTTCTTTTTTTTTAAGAAAACTTTGAGGCTCTCTTTAGTCCTCTCATGGACACAGGGGAATATTGAAATCCTCTTAAATTTTACTGATTAGAAAGTCTTATGACAAAATTAATTGAAGTGAATTTGGATAGAAAGTTCTAGATAGTATATAAAGCTTAGAATGAGAAAAGAATGTGGAGAAAAGGAGAGATTAACATTTACTTTCATTTTGTTTTTGCAGAATAGAAGAGATGAAGGAGGTGATTTTTAAAGCATTTCTACCAATAGCAATGTCTTAACTTCAATTTGTAAAATGGAGAAACAACCAGCTTATGCATTAGGCAGAAAATACCTAAAATACACACCCCTCAAAAAATAGATTTAGATACTGTTTTTCAACATGTTTACCCAACATGAAAACCTCTTTTCTTTTAGAATTAAGGAAAAGATGTTTAAAAGCCCAGAGAGAAGATGTACTGTTAGGTAACAAAGAAATTATTCTATTAAGATAAATGTAAAATATCTATGGGTGATTTTTTTGCCATCTAGTAGGAACCTTGAGAACCATTATGAAAAAAAAGAAAGCAAAAAAACTAAAAAGAAGTTGGGAGTTAGAAAGGAGTGGACTTTTAAGGAGCATTTCCCTAGCTCTAAGTGTTCATGCCTCCAAACAGGAATTCAACATAAATAATTTCGTAAAAAATGTAGCTGTTTTGAGGAGATACAGTCAGTCATAAGTGACAATAAACACTGTTATTCCTTGACTGTTCTTGGTTTCAGACTTATCAGATATTTAGATCAAAAATACTGCTGAAGAAGAAATCTGAATGGACGATTTTAGAAATTGGACTGGCGTGGAGAAGTAAAAAAAAACCCCAAACTGTCAACCAATATCAGTAACTCTTCTGAGATTAAATCTGAGAGATTAAGGTAAGAAGAAAGTTTTTATGAAGAGACATGTTTTATTTTATGGTGAATTTTCTGGAGCATAGACATAGGAAGTAATTTTGTTAAGTTCAGGAATAAAAGAAGTCTTCCTCTTTGAAGTGCCTCCTTATGACACGCGGTTGTATGCATATTTCTTCTGAAGGAACAAGGTTTTCTACAGAAGTGTTTAAGTGAGTTTAAGTGCCATTATATTATGAAAAATAAACTAATGGAAACTCGTGGGCTATTGTCTCAAGGAATTTTTGACCACAGAAATGAGAAAGTTTTAAAACTGAGATGAAAAATGCAGACAAGTCTGAAGTTTAGGAATACGACTTCTTTTGTAATGTTGACCACTGGACAGGAAATCTTGGGAGCTCTTCTTCAAAAGAGAAAATTGTTTTCTACCTTCCTGGTTTGCTTTTGTATCTAGTGTTACAACTCCTGGTAAAGTCATTTAAAAAAAACAGATTATTATGGAAATTACAGATTATTATGGAATCCTTATTTCATCCCTTTGTCTTCTAAAGCAAGTATTTTTCTATCTTTTTGCTACAGTTTTTTATAGTCTTAAACAAAACATGAAAAAGCCTAATATTAATCTAAAAGCAACAGTATACAATTCAGCCTGTGTGAAGCAGCTACAGTGATTACCTCAATTAAAAATATCTCTTCAGGATAACAATAATATTTCACTATTGGGTTGGACTATATGGTCTCAAGCAGTCACTTCCAACCAAACAATTCTGTGATTCATGCTTAGTGGACTCAGTTTTCAAGCTGTTTTTTAGTTTTGTTTTTGTTTTGTTTTACACTCCCAAGCCATGCCTGATTCAGATGGTTAATTTGTTCCTTGATTTCTGGAAAAAAAAATGAAAAAACTGTGAGTTTATATAAACCTGGCAAATGCCATAACTTGAAATTATGCTCCCAACTATCATTGTAATTTTTTGGGGTTTTCACATCTATTTCTGGCTGAGGAGAAATATGATTCAATCATCATCACACAGAATGTGTTTCAACCATATTGGCCCTCATGAACTATTGTATCACAGTTGCATACAAATTGCTTATTTTGCAAAATATGCTGCAAAACACTAATGAATGTGCTTTGAGGTATTTCCATGAATAACTAAAGCTAAACTTCTCTTATTAATTAGCACAGTCCATTTTGTATATGTACTGTCCCTGCATTTCTTATGCTTTGTGTTCAATTATCAGTCAGTTTGCAAGGATCAGTTATTTTTTTTATTGGATGGCTAAGAGTTTCATTGAAAGCTTTTGTCTTTTCATAGGCAATAAGAAATGGAATTTGGCATCTGGACATGAAATATGAAATAATGAATATGTATGAAATATTACATTTATTAACTGTTATGGTTTATGATAGTGGAAGGTCAATGTCAACCTAGCCAGTTTAATTATTCAGACTTTGCATTTGATTATATTTCTGTCTCCAAGTTAAAACGCCTGAAATATTCCAAAACATTAGAAATCCTAAGGAGAAAAGGTGTTTTCCCCTTGTAGAATACCCTGGCACCGTTCATTGTACACAGTACATTTCAAGCATCATTTCTCAAAATAAGTCTGTGCATGATAACATATTCGTCAATAACATATGCAAAATATTCTTAGGGAATATTATTCAGTGATGTCCTGTGCCCAAAACTGTTTGTGTTGCCATTTATTTTTCCTTTTTGTGGAATTCAAAGAAAAAGTGGTAGACGTAGTAGGAAAAGTAGTCAATTGAATATTGTTATCTTTTTTTGGCAGCTGTCTGTCTCTCACAAGGGATCCCCAATGTACAGTCGAGCTTACAAATAGCTTCATAGGCTATGGTACATTAAACTGGAAAACCTTTTCTGCTGTTTTTTCCCTTAATGCTAGATAAATAGCAATTAGGTTAAGCTGAATTCAAATAGGATTCTGCTTGGATTTGTCATCAGAAAAATCAATATTTCATTTGATGAAGTTGTTAGCCAGCCCAGTAAACTGAAAATACCAGGAAAATCCATGCTTCCCTTTTAACTCCTATCCTTTGCTTAAGATCACATACATTATCCTTGTTATTTTTTTGAATAGAAACAGGCATCACAAAATCTGAATGAGCCCTTTCAGGCTCAAGGACAACAGGATATAGACCAGAGCAAAGGACTGAGTCCTGTGTCTGAGGATACTCTCTCTACTCACTTCAAACTTTTTAATAATTCTTAAAAATGGAGCTACGCCATCCTGTTGTTACTATGACATTCACTTTATAAAATTCTGCACTCAGAGGAAAAATATCCTGTGTGTAGGGCAAGTAATCCTCTAATTAGGTAATCTAAAGAAAGTAAAAATAAGGTACTCTGCAATTTTCCCTGTGCAAAGCCGTTCACTGTGAAGTCACATGTTGCAGCATGTCTATTCTTTTCTACCACTTTGTGTTAAAAAGCAAAAACTAAAATTTTTTTATCTACAAACTCTTCTTCTGAGCTGAATATGTCTATAACATTAGAGAATAAATGTTATCTTTCTTCTGAGGAAAAGAACAGTAGTTTTCAGTTAGTTTTGCATACACAATCCTAATGGCATATCTTTTGTGTAATGAATCAGGATGAGGCAATCATATTCATTTGACATAGCTCATCAAACTTTTCAAGCATTAGTATGTATTCGCAGTTGTAACTGGTTAAATAGTATATAAAATGAGCCAGAACATGAGAAGTCACAAAATACCTTTAATTTCCCCTTCCCTTTTGGTTTTAAACTTTTTTAAAATAAGAATATTGTGTCCAGTCTTAATAGATTTAAACAATAAACTAAATTATCAAAAATGCTCAAAATTACCATCCCCAGTTTTCAGTTCTCCTGAATTTCTTCTGCCTGCTGCATTTGCATTTATTAGGCACCACAGCCTAAACTGGAGAGCTCCTTCAAAACCTGTATTCTCAGAGATATTAGCAAAACTGAGAGAGTGTGGGAAGAGGGCAGAGTGTTTAATGATGCAGTCCCGCAGTCCTTTTGACTCTCTGTGGGAGGTGCTTCTGGAAGTAGCCCAAACAAGTCTCTGCAGCTACAGACGATTTTTTCCCCTTTTGAACAATTTTGACAGATAGCAAAAAGGTGTCATCTCTGCTTGCAGGGGGTGCATAACATTTAGTGGATATAGAGCCTTAGGTAGTAAGAGCTGCTACTCTGCTTTATTTCCATTGCAAATTTCATGTAACAGTGTGGAAATGTCACATCAGACACCCTCTCTTTCGACTGCCTCTATTTTTAATGTAATTGTTATCTCTCTATTTCCGTTTTGGAAAGCTTGGTGTTTAGAAACTGAGAGTGAACTACTCAGTTTGGGATAAATTATCAGGGCTCCTGGAGTTAGGGCAACTTACTCCAGCTGAGATCTGCCCTGAAGAACATAAAAAAAGAATCTGATAAATAAGCCTTATAAGAAGACTGTTATTTGACCTTTATCATAGCAAAATATTAGTAATTCACATCATGCTTATCTGTGACCCTTCCAATCAAGAAGGCATTTGGTATTTCGGAGACAATTTAGGTCTAATGTAAGGCAAAAAGGTGCATAACAAAAATACTAAAAGATATTTCCTCTTAGCAGTGGTATTCTCCTCTCTATAGCCTTCACAAAAATGGGAGATAATTGCATGGAGGGATTTGATACCGTATGTTTCTCATCTTTGTTGATATTTTTTCCTTTAAAAATAGATAGGAAAAAAGTGATGATAAAAATACCTCATAGAAGGCTGTAAGATTTCTTTTGGGAAATCAAACAGTACGATGTGTATTGTGTGGTTCTGTGGGGATAGGGAGGAGCTAGTTATATTATCTAAAATGGAGGCTGAGAACAAGATGACAGGAGATTGAAAGAAATAAAAACGAAAGGGAATTTACTTTCCTTCCCAGAGAGAGAAGATTTAAAACTGGTGTCTAACGTAAGGTCTTTAAGTTCTAGTTCTGTCTGATTTTGTGATAATGGCCACTAAGAAGAGGGAAAAATGTTTAACTAAAACCCCTCACTCTCTCTTGTGAATTCGGGACACTCAATGGTCATTTCCACTGCTCATGTTTGAGTTTGAACACAAGCAAAGGTATGTAATATGTCCTTCTGAAAGCCTTAGGGAATTTTGTCTTGGGAAAAAACAAATGACTAGTCTGCTCTCGTTTTAGAATGATAGAGTAGTGTCTGTCTGGGAGCTCAGTCTTTTTCTGCTATTACTGTCTGCAGAACTGTAAAACCCAGTTTTAGGTACCTAAACCTTAATTCTAATCTCAGACATGCAGGTATGCCAAAATACAAGCAGCTGGTTGAAAAATCCTGCTTGGCCCATGCAGTCATTAATTTTGGTGCTCATATATACGTGATTAAAATAGAGCTCTAAAAGAATCAAATCTGCAGCATCTGCAAAAACAAATTCTGAGACTAGGGGAAACATATAAATTATATTTCAGTAATACTGCCTGAAAGATTATTCATATTCTATGTGAATATTTCTAGGTAAATTCAAGTAGTAAGTTGCATAAATTAACATTCATATTTATAGGCTGTGGATTTGCTGACTGAAATATATAATAGTTAAGTTTTATTGGCTTGCATGAATTTCTGCAAGATTAGGCCTTAGACATCATAATTCTGTGAGCTGCTGCTTACTCTTCCTGGAGCAGCTACAATACATACATTGGTAGGTAGGGAAATCTTAATTTAATTTAATTAGATCAGTTATCCTGACACCTAATCTATTACAAAACAGGCAATTTTCGCTGTGTGTAGGGAACAATTAGTGAGAAATATTTAAATACTCACATAACTTCATTATAAAGCCTGCTAGCAAGAGCTGAGTAGTTTCTAAATTATTGGTACCTCATTTAAATTACTTAGCCCTCAAGAAAAATACACTTTTATTTGCTAATTAATTGAATATGGCTTCTAAGCTGCAGCCTTACTGATGTACTTTTTTATTCATTAATAAAACAACAATCATTTAGGTTGCTTTCTTTTGTTGGAAAAAATAGAGACCACAGAAAGTGAAAAGAGCACATAGAGAGAACACACTTTAAAGAACTGTGTGAGCAAATTAAAGACTAATCAAGTATTTGTAGGTGTCTAAATAATTGACAAACTAATAGTTGTTTTGTTTTGCGCCCTGGTGTTAATCAGTCAATGTTGTCTCAATTTTATAAGTTTGTGCAAACTGTGATGACTTTCTGCTCTTTTCTTCACCTCATTACTTTGATAAAAATGATGAGTAGGGTGAAAAGAATACAGAAGTATGTTCATAGAAAAAACCTTCAGTTCACCTGTCTCTACCTATAGTGTTTCAGAAATGTGTTGCAATTGAAAACCAGGAAAAATAAAAACTCATTCTCTGGAAACCACTTATTTGAGAGAAACTGAGCTTGTTGTTCAATGTGCATCAAAATCCTGTAAGAAATGAGTCCTGGTTGAGAGAGGAGTTTCCACTATCTGTCACATGCATGGCTAATTGGTTACTTGCCTATCTTTAGGCACTTACTCTCTGTCCCTAGTTTAATCATACTTGGTAACTGATGCAACAAGAAATACTTTGATCATATGCGTTCTGAATCTTCAAATCACAAAATCATTACCTATTCCTTTTTTTCCTTTTTTCCCCCTTTTTTTAAATTAGTATACTGAAGAGGATTAGTCTCCTGATAAGAATTTAATTTAATTGCTTAAAGTAAGATAACTTGAATTTTGATCCTTGAATAAACCTGATGTTGATTTTTTAAATATATATGTATGTATTGGGTTTGCATTGCCAGGTTTCAGTAGTGGTGGCGTTACAGGGGTGTTGTCTGTGAGAAGCTGCCAGAAGCTTGCCCCATGTCTGACTGAGCCAATGCCAGCCAGCTCTGGGACGGACCCACTGCTGGCCAAGGCTGAGACAGGCAGAAGTGGTGGTAGCATCTCTATAATAAGATATTTAGGAAGGAAAAAATTGTTCTTGCACAGATGTAACTGCGGCCAGAGAAGAGTGGAGTGAGACTATGTGAGAAGAACATCTCTGCAGACACCAAGGTCAGTGGGGAAGGAGGGGGAGGAAGTGCTGCAGACACTGGAGCAGAGATTCCCCTGCAGCCCGTGGTGCAGACCATCATTGAGCTGCTGTGCCCCTGCAGCTCGNAGCTGCTGTGCCCCTGCAGCTCGTGGAGATCCATGGTGGAGCAGAGATCCACCTGCAGTCCATGGAGGTGATCCATGCTGCTGCCTTAGGATTTTAGCTTTTATATTTTTCATATCCTGTAATTCTTTAGTGTATGATTCCAAACTCCATATAGCCTGTTAGCTACTGTTCTCCCATTTTGGTCAGAAAAAAACAATTCCTCTCTAGGCCTGAACCTCAAGGACACCTTACTGTCTCAGGCCCTGAGAAATGTAAACAGAAGTGAGTTGCGGGGGGAGCAAACTTGGAGGAAATGACTTCATTACCTGAAGCTGTAATTGGAGGATTAACCCCCGATGTGCAAATGGACCAAACTTATAAAAGTATGAAAACCCGTGACCCCGTCATCCATTTAGGGTGTAGCCCCTGGGGGACTTTGACTGCCCTAATGTACCTGAAGGCCCTGCAATAAATATAACCGTTTTTTATTCTCCTAATTTTGCCTAGCCTCTATTTTTAGGCAGTCCCCCCAAGGGTTACTAATTGATGCCAGTTGAGAATAAGGGCACATTATAGGCAAATTGCTTGTGGTATCTACTATGGAGGATTTTCTTCCACCTAAGAGATCCCCTTTTCAGTGGTTTAGAACTTTGCAAAACTTTAAATTTAGGTATGACATGCTGTGTGTCTGCCTCAGGCTATACTTAGCTACTTTCACTCAGAACAATACAGTTTTTTGCAGGAACAAGGCTGTGAAAATGCAGCAAATGTTAAGAAAGAAAAAATAGCAATGTTGAGAAAACAAATAATTTTCATCAAGCCTTCACCTACTGTTGTCATGACCACCACATGAAAATCCACAAAGAAATTAATTACTCTTTCTTTAGAAGAGGTTATGCACCAGCAGTGGCAGAGATCCTATGCAAAAATGAGTGTTATTGGGTAATTAAAATCTTCCTCATAATGCAGGTGCACAGGACACAATTAGATCTGTACCAGAAAACATAGTTTAGCCTTAATTTTCAGAGTTTAACTTTCACAACCTAATAATGCTGTTTTAGGATCATGGCATCTCTATTATGTGAAGTAGTAAGTTTAGCAAAAATATCTGCATAATATTTGTTCTCTATTTTCCCTAATCCATATAATTTGATTTTATACCTCTATCCTAAAACAGCAGTGATAGAAACAGGAGTCAGGTAGGAAATTGAAAGGCCTTGTTCTTAAGAATCTTTAATTTTATCGTTTACCTTTAAAATAACCTTTCATTCTAGGTACTCTTCCAAATTATATTTTAGACTATATCAGCTGAGGTTGTTTTAGCTTCCATATTCTTATTAACTGACCTGAATAAATATGATTTCTTTCCTGAAATAGTATGTTTGATGTAGTTGTGGACCCTTGATGAAAATCTCTCCCAGTTTGTCATGGGGAAATCAGCCTCTGATCTTGTGTTTATTTTTTACTGTGGTGAAATCATTGAAAAAAAAGCTTATGTTTGACTTCTATAAATGTGTGATCAGATGACTTGAATATATTCAACACTTAAATATGACATACTGCTTGAATTAATAGGCTCCCCTAAAAATTAAGCATTGTTCCTCAGAACCAAATTAATATTCACTAGCTTCAATTTCACGATTATGTATACATTGACATGGGGTTATGTAAGTTAGCTTCAGCAGTGACCTCAAGTTCTTCAGTGTTATAACCTCCCATTTTTTAGCTTGCCTTTCTAAGTAGTCACTGTTTAAAATGTATTATATCACAGATTCACATAGGTTTATCAGAGATTAAATTGAATTATGCCTCTAAGCCCTAATAAACTCAGAAAAAGTTAAGTAGCTAATTTTCTGGCAATTTTAAGACTAGTGGATAACTTTTATATAAGCCAATTCCATCACTTATTTGGGTCAAAAATTAATTTTTATTTGAGTTCACAGAATCACAGAATATGAGTTGGAAGGAACCCACTAGGATCATCAAAGTCCAACTCCTGGCCCTGCACAGCACCATCCCCAAGAGTCACACCATGTGCCTGAAAGCACTGTCCAAATGCTTCTTGAACTCTGCCAGGCTCATGCTATGATCACTTCCCTGGGGAGCCTGTTCCAGTGCCTGACCGCCCTCTGGGGGCAGAACCTTTCTCTAATTATCCAACCTAAACCTCTCCTGACACACAGTTTCAGGCCATTCCCTTGGGTCTTGTCACTGGTCACCACAGAGAAGAGATCAGTGCCTGCTCCTCCTCTTGCCCTCATGGGGAAGTTGTAGATGCAATGAGATCTGTCCTCAGTC
>VWZT01003594.1:0-76616 GCA_013397055.1 Pachycephala philippinensis | reverse complement strand
ATGTTTTGGGGTTTTTTTGTGGTGTGAAAGATGTACTTTCCCAAATAAATTTTATGGTAAAAAGATTGTAAGTAAACAAATACTATTAGGACAACCAAGACTTTGAGTCTTCTCAATACAAGCTGTTTAAGTCAACTTTCAATTACATTAAGATTTTGCTTATTTCATATTCTCTGTAAAAAAAAAAAAATCCAAAAGTATACCAACGCATCCAGATTTTCCTTTCCCATCATAATTTAATAGTTTGGTCATGGAGTGATGCAGAAAACCATTTGATAGTGCTGAGAGACTGCATTCCAGAAAGAGCGACCAAAGCATTGGCAGGCATTTTTGTTTATAGGCTGAAGGCACAGATATACTACAGGGAGTTTCCCTCATGAACATGACAATTAAGATTGAAATCTGAGCACTAAATACCCTGCACAGAAGCCAAGCACAAGGGATCTTTTGCTGGAGTCCTTAGGAAAAGCATCTTCTACCCCAATCTCCCAAGTGCTAGAAAAGTCATTTGCTGGCTGTCGCTCGGAGCCCCCGCTGTAATTGCAAGGCTGCTCTGCAGAGCTGGATCCGCTCCCTGGCAGCAGATGTGGGCTCCCGATAGACTACAGCAGCTCTGCTGTAGAGATGCTGAATATCAACCACAACATTTCTTAATACAAACTCCAATAAGACTTCACAACCAACTCAACCGTCAAGGTGAAGAACTGGCTCCGTAACAGACTTTCTGCAGGGAAGAAAGAGTGGCTGATTTGAATTCTGGCACCTGAACAACACACAGCTCAGAAGGAATCTCTTTAAAAGCATGCTGTGAAAGCAAGTTTAAAATTGGCATAACAGATGAGAAACTTTCACCAATTTTCTTGTAATTTTTTTAAAATCTGGTTTGTGAATGAATACCTATGCTTACCTTGCTGTAAGTCACCTATTTACATGCACAGAGGTGGTTTGCTATCTGTGTATAAGCTGATGAAGGAAAAGTCCACAGTGAGAAAGACTGAGCTTCAGTAAAAGCAGTAAGCAGGCAGGAGCTTAAGGAACACTAAGCAAAGTTGCAGCAATAATTTTTTTTCCCTTTGCAGCCAAACATAGAACCTCTTCACCTCTTTATTCCTACACTATTTACACCCAGCAACAATGATCAAAATGGTCGTAGTTTGATGCCACTGTAAAATTGTTAGCAGTCATCACCTCTGCCATTTGGTGCAGAGAGAGAGAGAGAGAAACGACCATTAGTGGTACAATCTTCAGTGTTAACAGGCAGGAGTAGCTTTTCTCCTCCCCAGTACACTTGAAAATCATGCCCTATTAATCAAAGCAGAAGGATTTGGGGCTGCCTTCCCACTTCTCTTGACAGTATCAGTGCATCACAAAGTTCAACTATCACATGTAGCCAAACCAAAAGCAATTCAGTCTAAGTGACAGAAACACAGAAAAAAATAAATCAACTGCTTTCAAAAAAAGTTTTACCTTAACACATGACTAACGGCAATGCCATTCTAAATTAAGTATTTTATTAGAAAATGTGGGAATCTAACAAGGACAGATATATATGAATGGCAAGATTTTCTTTTCAGTGCTTACACATGTATTATACTGAATAATTTTTCTAGCACCCAAAATCAAAACGTATGTTTGATAACAGACCCTAATATAGAGAATAAAAATGTTATACTTAAAGCTCAACATTAAGTTACAGCTCTAAATACAAAACTCCTTTCTAAAAATAACCAGTTAGAAAGTTAGTTCTATCTATAATATTGCATCTATGTGCAAAATTAAAGGCTCAGTGTTTACTTGCTAAAAAAGAAAAAAAAAAGGAAACATCTACTAGCCACATTGTTACCTACAAAAAAGACAGCACTGTAAATAACATTATTTGGGACAGAAGAAGGGAAGTTGGCCTTTTAACCTAAGAACAATAAATAAATTTAAAAAAAATTCGTGGACATTGTGAAAACAGTAATTTGATCATAGAATGAACGTGTTTCACAATACCCTCAAACTTTCATTTTGTAAACAAAAAGGTGAAATATTCAGATCCGTTTCTAAACAAAAAACTATTTTCAAAATAAAATTTAAGTCTTTTGTGTGGAAAATCTCAAACATTTCAAACTACAAAGTGGTTTTAAACTGCAAGCGTTTTAATACTCCATCATTCAGGCAGGCCCGTCAAAATTATATGCCCAGCTGAATTTTTCCAAAGTATTACTGCTTGCTGAAAAAGTTCAGTGCAGCTCTTATGTCAAGCCATATGCCACAACAGATGTCCTCTATTTATCAGATTACCTTGTTTGATATTTCCTCTTAAACTCAAAATTTGACCGAAGTAAAAAAAGAAAAAAAGAAAAAAAAAATTATGTAGTATATTAACAAGCAAATTATGAAATCAGTTTCACTGCTCCACAAATCAAAACATGGGCAAAACTTGAACGAATTTTCCATAAAAGATGCATCTCACTGATTGTACAAGGGAAGAACAGTTACTTCCCATCTAGAGAGAAAAGGAGAGCAACAAGGGACCACCTTTGTGCTGGTACTGAGGGTGGCCAGTGCAGGACAAGTGAATGGGAATTTGCCTGGGAAATAGGGAGAAGGAAGCAGGCTGTGATGGGAAAACCAATGAAACCATCCCCAAGCAGACCCCTGAGAGAGAGGAGAGGGACTCCCACAGCAGGGGCATTGCACTGTTGCCAGCAGCACCCAGTGACCTGTTCTGCCTCTCCCACATTCACCTCCAGGGAAACAGGCAAGGCAAACCTGAGGAAGGTTTTGTACTGCTGTTTAATGGTACATTCCCTTTCACCTATAAAAATTCTTAGGATGTAACACCTTACATGATAAATCGGTACCCCAGCCTGTTGCTAAGAAAGCAGGGCATAAGATTTGAGAAAATATCTATTTTAACACATCTCCTTATTTAACTGGGAGCAGCAGGGGGTGAAGAAGTTAATCTGATGATTCAGAAAAAGTTGAGAATGACTCTTCATGAAGACAACAGATTCTATCAGTGGGTTTCCCATTTTCAGAGCCAAGATAGTGACAGCATATTGAGAAAGGGGGCAAAGATTGTTTTATAATTAGACAGTAAATTGTAATAGATATGGTATAAAATAATCCAGTTGAACTGTCAACATTGTTTTCCTAAGTGTTATTTGATAAGACAGCATTATTTCTGAAAAAAATTACACAATTTATTAAATTACTTTTATATTTGCTGGCACATATGAACTATAAATAGGGTGTGTTTTGAGTGACTCTGGAATTTCTTCAAGATGTCACAGTCTATAGACTGGAAATCAGTTTCTCAACACCATATGTGTGTAAGCTGTACAACCTTTTACCTTCCTGTTTGGCAAGGAAAATGACTACAAAGATTTGGTGTTCTGGTAAGTGGTTCCACACTGGGTTCATATGAAGACTTTGTAAATTGCCAACTAATTCCTGCTCTGAATTTGTTTGAAAATCACTTCCATATTTCTAGAAATGACGGCAATATTTTCTGGAGGTGATGCTAAAATCTAAAATTTAAACTCTGCCACACAGTAGAATCGTACTGTAAAGTACAACACACTGCTGTGCCTTGCCATAGGACATCCACTGACTATGAAATGTCAGTTTATTAGTCTGGAGGAGTACAAATAGTACAAAATACAAATTTGAAGTATTTTATGAAAATTATGATGATGCAACAGTGATTTTTGGAGACGCTCTGTAAAACCTTAAAGTAACTGATGACTGGGGTGGAAAAACAGAGTAGCCATGCAGCCCACTAACCCTGCCACAGGATTTGTACTACCTTGGTGGAGTTGTTTGAAGTTGTATTGGGGCACTTGGACCTTCAGTGAGATTAACTCGAGCAGCCACTTCTGCAGACCAGGTGCCTTCATTTGCTTTTTCTTAGCTTTGATAATGGTCTGGATTAAGCCAAATTTTACCAAGGTAGCATTAACAAGTAGTTTTTCTAAGTAAAAGAAACCCTTGGTTTCCTTTTCCCCCCCACAAGATTTTAGATGTAACAGCATGAAATGATAAACGAGCCTGTGCAAAGTGTTGGCTGTGAGATGAAAAACATTGTTCTAACAGCAATCTGAGACTTGCAGGGGATTTGATGGAGTTTGGCTTTTTTTTAAATTCTCAATGGTTCACAACACTCAGGGCAGAGGTTGAAGAATACCTTGCTTAAAAGTATCTCAAGCAAAAGGAGGGAGTCAAATTATTATGTAACCTTTGGGAACTGAAAAGGCTCTTGTACTTGAAGGAAGAAATACTGAAGAAACTAGAACATGTAGTTTCATTATTCAGCCACTGGCTTCAATCCAGAGTAAATAGACAGGAATTTTCATTACACAAATAATCTTGTTAATGTTGAAAACAACTTTTATTTAAAACACCTAATTAGAAGTAAATTACTTCATAAGATTTAATCAACTTTTAAAATTGATTGTGGTAGGATATTGTACTTGCAATTACATCTATTTAACGAAGGAAAGGTTTATTAGATCTAATACCCTTTAAATCTCCATTTTGAATAAAAAGCATTTAAAAAATACAAGCAAACTTTGGTGCTAAGGTAAGTATATTTGAAATTCGTTAACCTTCTCCTAAATCAGTTGGTAGAAAAATAATTCAAGTCTGCAAGTCACCTGACTCTGTGCTTGGTAGAGTTCCTCAAAACATTTTTTGCTTATGTGCAGAGCAGACACTAAGCAAGAAATGAATGAACATATTTTCCTGCCAAAATCAAACCCATCACTTCTGAAAGCAGTGTTCTGTGCTAACAGTTATCTATCTCCATGCTTAACCTTTCTAATTTCCTTGATTTGACAGGACATAGTGATCAGATACTGGAGGCATAGGGGAAGCTAATTCACAGAGCTGCGTGTTAAGAGGCACTCATGTACTTTCTGCATTTATCCCACATCTCCATTTTGCTTTACCACATAGAGTTATGGGCCCCAGAGCGTATTTGGCAGTCTTATTCTCTCAGCTAAGCATATACCGAACCAAAGTTATGGCAACCTTGTAGCAGCAGTCTTAACATGGTTACGCCATCATGACAATTTAAACACACACATACGGCTTTTCGTGTTGTCTGTTTGAAAAGCTTGTGATAGGCAGGGTATGTATCTGAACCTAAAACATGTCTTTATAATCTGATTTTCAGTTGTGTAATGTTGTGTACATCTATCTTCCTACCCATCTTTTTACATCACATATCAAAGGCTGCCAATTAATTAGGCCTTTGACTGGTCAGGCTTCCTCATACTTGCATTGCCCCATTACTAAACTTGAATACATTTAAGAAATGGGATACTTTATATTAGCAATCCTGGAGCGACACCTAATATAAACCTGCAAAGTAAAAGGGATGTAATAGAGATTTTAGCAACTACATCAAGGTGAAATACTGTAAGAATGCAACTCGTGGAAGAGTTTGGTTCTTTACTTAAGGCTGTGGGAAAGTCATCTCGGAATAGGATAAAAGATCCTTTACTCATTTTCAAATCAAATTTCCAGAGAGCAATAAGGTTACAAATAGGTGCCACCTCCAAATGAATGTTTATATCACAATAAAATTTCACATCTGTGTTTACACACTCCAGTAACTAAGGTAATGTCAAGGGCACTTTCGCAGAAAATGATTAAATTATTAAATTAAACTGCTTCAAGATCCTAAGCACTACACAGTCAACCCCTTGCCATAATATTGTTAAATAAGATTTACTATACAAAAAATTTCACAAGTGTAATACCTTACAAAGTCCAATTGGAAAATAACATTACAAATAGGAAACAATTGCAGGCATGTTATTTTGACTTTGGGAACCCCCAAAAGAAGAACTGCAATTGTACTAGGAAGTTAAAAATTCTAAATAATTTGCCAGAATTACTTAAAAAAAGAGAAATTAAATTAAATCTTCCACTGAAGTGAGCCAAAAGGTCCATTTAAATAGAATACTCTCTTAAACATGCTTTACATACCACTGCAGGCTCACTAACTTGCAACTACACAGATTAGCAAAGGCTCAAAGGGGCCTTCTGGACTGTCTCGACCAATCTGCCGATAATTTATGCACATGCTAAGAAGCAGCATGCAATCACAAAAGGAGGTTTCACGTGCAGTGGTTAACTCAAACTGGATAGATCTAAGGTGGACAACATGTAATTGCCTTCAGTGACACTGAGAGATTATCAATAAGGTTAGAAACCCCTCATTATAAACATATGGCATCTACTAAAACTGAAACAGGACTATGTAAAAATGTTGCATAACATGGGGTGACAACAGAGGACCAACCAAGCCCAAAACACAAACTGGCCACAGCTGAAATTAAAGACAACACTAATGAACACTGGAATCCAAAGTCTGGGAAGTAAATGAAATTTTTTTCCTGTCCAACTTGACTGTGGGCCAAAGACACTTGGAGAACTAGTGCTTCTTTGAAAGAAACATTTTGTACACAACATCTTGTAATGTTTTGCAGGAATGGAATATATGCCTTTTGATTCACTGAATAAATATGTGAATGAAATACACAGAGTACTTATCTACTTATCTATCTATCTATCTATAGTATACATGTATAGTGTTAGATAGTTTCTGCTTTTTAGATTTTTTTACGTGCTAATTTTTGTAATTTACATATTTCAGTAGACAATAGTTAAATCTCTGACACTTTATTGTCAACCAAAATAAGCAGGAGGCTGGCTGCTAGCACAAGAAAAAACAGTTTCTCCTGACATTATTTATAGCTGCAGCTCTTTATCATCATGTACTTTTCTAAAAGTGGATTATCCACTTTTACCTTTCAATCAGAAATGGTATTTACAGTTTGTAAACAGGTGATGCAGTAATGCAAGGGCCTGCTTTAAAAGGAGGTTTTTCTAATTCAGCTACCTCGTTGTTCATAGGCAGAAACTGTGTTTCTAGTTGTGATGGATCTTGTTTGTCAAAAATGAGAAGAAGAGTAGTCTAAACCATTGTATCTGAGACAGGCACCCAGTTATTCAATCGAGCTGATGGAAGAAGGAGCAAGTGTAGGTTGAATCACAGAATCATAGAACGGCCTGGGTTGGAAAAGATCTAGCAACAGTTGCTCGACATCACCTGCTGCACAAGGCATCCATAGGATCCCTCTGCTATCCTTGCTAAAACATCAGATTTTTCCATGTAATTTTTCTTCCCTGACATTAAAACAAATAGAAAAAATGACAAAATCGAATTTTGTTGAAGGGTTCATAATTAACTTGGTAAAGGCAAGAGAATCAGAAATCAGTTACTCATTGTCATTATTACCAAGTGAAAACATTTCTTTCTACCATCTGCAGGATCTGTGCTAATTTTGTACTGTGCTCTTCTCTATTTATATTTATTAGAAAAGTGTTAACATTTAATTATTTTAAAATAGAAGGCTTTTATTTTTTCCCATTAACAGGTGCTACTGTGGAAACTGGCAGCACAGTGCTGGGGTAAAAAGATGGCTAAATTAAGTATGGTGCATTCAGCTTACACCTATTTCTTTTCATTTACAGACTGACATGAAACAAGGTATTGTGATTCTTCTTCTTGAGTCTCTGGAAATTACCAGAAGCTATAGGCCATGCCAATATCTCTATTTCTATCAGCGTATTTCATTTTTGCACAAATGTATAAATTCATGGGTATACCTAATTTTATCCATGTTCTTCTAGTAAAAACCTGTAACTGTGGAAGTGTTTCTGTAAGAATCATCTTCCCATATCTTAGGAAGTATTTCCTGGGCATTAGCACCATTTAATTTCATAATAGCCAAGCAGCACGCTTCCCTCAGAGCTTCTTCATGGGAGCCTGCACTGAAACCATTTCCTTGACATGAGAGAGCCTTGAAGCTCTAACACTTTGCTATAAGGTTAAGTTTGTGCAATCCAAAAATTTGAGCATGTTAAGGTTTTCCAGTATTAGCCCAAGACCTCTGCTGCTGAGGAGAAGGACGAGATAAAGGAAAAAGTGAAAAAACTCTGTTTTGGAGAGATTATGGAAGAAAGAAATCTCTGGAAGAGGACAAGCCACAAATGGTGTGAAGGCAATCCTGACAATCAAGGAGCTACTGGGCTAGAAAGCCGGTCTGCAGGTTTAAATACCCTTCCAAAACTAGTCTTGAGACTGCCAGAAATTGAAGTTATAATCTACTTAGAGAAGAGCAACAAGAAGGAAGAAAATGTGCATGTTTGAGGAAGGAACTAATATCAGAACTTTCGCTCTGCTGGGCAAGTTCTTCACGGTACTTGGGGCAGGCAATGAATGCTTCACTACTGCCAGACAAATTGAGCTGCTAAACAACCTCTCCAGGCCATATTTCTTCCCTTGCAGCTGGGTGCCTACTCAGAGTGATTCACACCTTCATCTTGCCAGATTTCTGGACAGGTCATTTACACTTGATAGGCTCAGTTCCCCATCTGTACAACAGAGATAATGATACTTCCCCACCTAAGAGAAGTGCTCTGAGGACAAATGTGCACGACTACTTAGGGGCAGCGATGTCAGAGCCTATATGAATTCTTAGGGCAGGAACTTTGTGTCCTCTCTGAAAGTAACAAACAAGAGCAGCTTTTATATAGAAAGGATGTACAGTGAACATCAGATGGAAAGGCTCAAGGTATTATGTTTACTCCCAAAACAGACATTTGTTATTATTTTCTCTGCTGTGGAGCGCCTACTGAAATAATTACCTTCCTGCCACCTCAGCTCAGGAAGGCTGATGGAAAGCGTGAGGAACTTTTTATTTTTCCTTGTGCCTGCCACCAAGTCAAATCTTTTCATTACTGAGGGAGCTGCTGCAGGAGCTACCTTTCCTTCCCCAGGAAGGACAGAAAGAAGGAATTCAGCTGGGGTAGCTGTCACATTACAAGACTCTACTGAAACAAAGCAAAGGAGAATTGATTCAGATGCATGCCTTTAGCCTGTTTCCTAAGAGATGCAAGATGAGAGCTGCAGCTATGAGCCTTGCTTTGGAAGGAAGCTTTGCAGAACACTACCACAAATATGTTTGCATTTTGAAAGCAAGGGCCGGTGATCTGCATTCTGAAAGGCACAAAACATGGCCAGGGCAAGCAGTGGCCTTCTAGGATGTACTGGCTAATAAAAACAAACAAAAACCCCAATACAAAAACAGGCTCAGGAATAAAATCTTGAAACACCACTGACTTTTATTCCTTTCCTCAGGGTCACCATCTTGGTCTTCTCCCCTTTCATATATGTCCAGCACTCCTGATGTTCACCGTCCCTGGGAGCTGCATCTACCTCCACAAAGGCAGTGCCTACCACTGATAGTCAGTACCTACTCCTCAAAGTAACAGCACTTTGAGGGTGTACTCGAAAATAAACATTCTTTCCATCTGTGGGAATTTAGGAAAATTTAACAGCATACTGTGCAATGGAACCAACATATACTGCAGTATATTTTCTTTAAATGACCTAATGACATCACGTGTTCCATCTACAGATGGCATGGGAAGTGCCACGGTGAGTGCTGAGGTTTATTAGCAGTTTGCCACTTACTACTCAGAATAAATAGGCAGAATGTTCCCTGGAGCCAGGATACTGACAACATAACCAAGAGACAAACAAGTATGTTGAATGTGAAGCAGTGGTTACACTTTATTAGATCTGTCAGTAATTCTGTCACTCTACAGGAGGCACGATCCGAGCTCATGTAACCCGTATCTCTGCCCCATTAACCCTGACTAACAAGTAGGAGGTGGTAAGTGTTGTAACTAAGAAACAAAATTAAATATAAAAAATCTGCATTTAATAAAAACCATGCAGTTTATTCAGGCACCCTCAAGGAAGGAACCTGGACCCAACCAAAGGATGATAATCTTATCAATTGTATCCTAAATGAGGCCTGACGTACAAGGGTAAGTAATTTCTGCAGAAACATAGATGATAATGTGTACTCCGATGATTCTGTGACAGAAATGAGACATTTTCTTATGTATTTTAGTAGGAAAATCATAATGAAAATACCAGCATTAAAAACAGAATAATGAAAATATTTTTGGTTTGTAGCATTAAATTAATCAGCAATTGATATCAGCAATCAAACAGAATGAAATCACAAAGTGAAAAATAAAAAAAGCCCCTCTACCTCGCTTCTGTTTTACATATTATATAGGATAGCTTAAGGGCAAGGTGAAAAAACCTCCAAACGTCTCAGTCCAGTTTGACAGCATTCCTGTATTCCTGAACACCACCCCCCATCCCCTCCCTCTTGAATTTCATCAGGGAAAAAGTCCACACAATCTTAAAAAGACCAGATCCTACTACATCAAGAGAAGAAATAAACCAGCACTACCTGCATGCTCTGTGTAAAACACATCACACAGCATGCTATCAAATTTTGGACAAAACGCTTCAGAAGATGATGTCCACCTCTCCAACACGGTTTTCCACTTTCCTATCAGAACCCTGAGAAAGGTAGGAAACCCCTGAACAAATCCTCCCTCTCACTACATCACTACATAGGATATAAAAGCAATGAGTAACAGTTTCTAAGTAAATTCAGTAAAATATCACTTCTGCCTGGCCAGCCCTACACCAGGCAGGAGGGAGAGCAGAGGATTCCCACCACAACATATCCATGTGTGGAGCACATCTGCAAGAGCACCCACAGCTAACCAAGAACAAAGTGAACCACCAACCGTAGGCATAAACCACACCTGCATCTGTAAACTGTGTGATATTGAAAGCCATTCATACATTACACAAATCCAAAGGGCTTGAAAGCTTTTTGTTATGGCAAATAAGATGGTAATGAAATAGTTACTGATGGAGCAAGTGGCATGTCGCACAGAACTGTGCTTGCAAGACTGACAGAGAGTTTGAACGAAAAATATTGAAAGATTCAAACCTGTGACCAGTTCTCTGATTTCCAAATCTGTAGTCTTGCGGAGTAACCGTACTAATGCTGGGATACCACCACAGTTTTTCAGAGCAATTTTGTTGTCATCATTTGCCTTCCCATATACCAAGTTTCTCAAAGCTCCACAGGCACTACGGTGGACTTCCGTCATCCGATGGTCCAATAGGTCCACTAGTAATTGTATTCCGCCTTGTCTTCTTATCTGAAACAGGCCAAAGTGACAATCATACAGTTAGGGAATGAACACCAGTATTAATAAATGCTGTCCAATGTAATTAAGCTGTGTTTTATGCAGGCTGCAGGCCAGCAAAGGTGTGCTGGTAGCACCACAAAGCAGCTACATCACAACTGCTTTGATTCCTTGTATTATTTTTTTAGTGGCAACCTAACTGCACAATGACAAACCAGAACCTCTGTAAAGGCAGCCGAAGTTAGTCAAGAGTGTTGCCTCATCAAGGTTTCTCATGGTTCATCAAGGTTTGCCTTGGCAAGAGTTTCTCCTGTGCTGGAGAAACATCATCTCCTTCAGAGTGTGACACATTACAAGCTAGAGGAAAAAACCACAAGGCTACAGCAAACGAAAAAAAGCACTTAATGTCATAAAGTTTTTAGGAGTCCTGCCTTTACATTTAATTACTGGGAATGGGAACAGCTACTGTACTCTCCGTAAGGATTAAGTAAGGATATATCAACTAAATTGGGATGAGCAAAGATGAAAGGTAAAGGAGGAAGTCACCAGAAATGTAAAGACAAGAATGATAAATGAATCGTGGAAAGCTTGTTCTAACAAGATTGAGGGAGACCCTTAAGCAGTGCAGGAACAGAAGTCTTCTGCGTACCCAAGGTGGCCTACAAAATAAATTTCTAATGTGATATTTTATATAAAATATCATTCTAAGAAAAGCACGAAAGTATTTGAGACAAACGATCAAGAAGGTCAGGAATACCAAGTACAATTTATTATGAGATCCATTTCAAACAAACACATCTTTATTGTTCTGTGGCACTATTTGTCCCTCAAAGAGTAATCAGTCTTAGATCTAATTTTAAGAAACCACACAGATTCATAACTAACATCCGAGGAGTACACTGCTTTAGCTTCAAGCAAGTTATACAGACATCTCTGAAAAAGTCAAGAAGTTTCCCCATATGTGTAGTTGGCTAAGGCCCAAAACAAGCCAGGCACTTCAGCTGGCCATTTTACATTTAAGACAACAAAAAATTTGAAATATTTGTGAAGCAGTTTTTGCATGGGCATGTGCTCTTGGGGCTCTGCAGGGGGAAGTCTTGGAAGACATAAGCAGTTAAACAGTGAAACAGAAACCTTACACAAAGAACAATTAAATCTATTAGGCATTCAAGCTTCAGCTACTAACTTTAAAATCCTTATGTACAACCGATGTATGGCATTTCACGGATCTAAGCTTAAACAAGGAGAAGTGCTGGGTCCTGTGTTACTGTCACAACAAGCCCATGCAATGCTGCAGGCTTGGGGAAGAGTGGCTGGAAAGATGGCTATTGGAAAAGGAACTGTCTACAGCTGGCTGAACATGAGCCAGAGTGTGCCCAGGTGGCCAAAAAGGCCAAGGGCATCCTGGCCTGTATCAGCAATAGTGTGGCCAGCAGGACCAGGGCAGGGATTGCTTCCCTGTACTTGGCACTGGTGAGGCCACACCTCTAATTCTGTGTTCACTTCTGGGCTCCTCACTGCAAGACGGACATTGAGGGGCTGGAGTGAGTCCAGAGAAGGGCAACAGAGCTGGGGAAGAGTATGGAGCACAAGTCCCATGAGGAGCAGCTGAGGGAGCTGGGATTATTTAGCCCGGAGAAAAGGAGGCTCGGGGGGGCCTAAGTGCTCTCTACAAACACCTGACAGGAGGTTGTAGCCAGGTGGGGGTCTCTTCTCCAAAGTACCAAGTGACAGGACAAGAGGAAAGGCCTCATGTTATGTCAAGGGAAATTTTGGTTGGATATTATTAAAAAATTATTCATTGAAAAGGTTATCAAGCACTGGAACAGGTTGCCCAGGGAACTGGGGGAGACACCATCCCTGAAGGAATTTAAAAGATGTGCAGATGTGGAACTTAGCNGACAGGACAAGAGGAAAGGCCTCATGTTATGTCAAGGGAAATTTTGGTTGGATATTATTAAAAAATTATTCACTGAAAAGGTTATCAAGCACTGGAACAGGCAGCCCAGGGAATTGGGGGAGACACCATCCCTGAAGGAATTTAAAAGATGTGCAGATGTGGAACTTAGCGGTGGACTTTGCAGCGCTAAGTTAATGGTTGGACTAGATGATCTTGATTGTTTCCAACCTAAATGATTCTATGAATCTATGATTCACTTCAAATAAAGGCTGAAAAGTGATTCAGGCTTTGAGGTTCCAAAATTGAGTTATATGAAATTACCCACTGCTAAACCAGAAGTTCTCTCTTTCTTCTTCAAGTTTGTCTACAATATTCTTATTTTTTTAATAACAGGAAAACCAAAAAATAGAACCACTGTGTAGTGAAAAACCATGATGTTGCAGTGTTAAATTAAGATGTTTTAATGTCTATATAGTTACCACACAGCTTTGGTCTAAATGCCAACGTGACAGTGTTTAAAGATAAACTAGGATATTCTCCCTTAAATAGGCATTATATCAGTACATCATGTGCAGCTTTCTGAGGAATATGCAGGCCACCTCAAAGACTACAGCAGCTGGCACTACATGATGCGTGAAGAGATATAAATGGACATTGTAACATATATCAACTTCAGGCAGAAAAGTTCACCAATCTTTTCGAGAGTTTATGCTTCTGCTGCTCAGAGAAACCATGACACCTTTCAGTTTAGAAATGAGAAAAACAGATCAGAGAGAAAAGGTGCTGCAAAATATCTCACTGGTCAAATCTTTTCCATGTGAACAGGATGACCTGCAATTAAGTAATTAGCTCATTTCTGAGCCAAGAAAAATTTACCTGGTTTATCTGGGAGAGGTGGGGGGTGAAACTTGCTTGTTTTGTTTGCTTGGTTTTACAATCCATTACCATTTAACCTTCATGTAAAAATACATTTGCTTCCCCTACTAACCAGATTTTCAAAACCAAGCATGCTACATGAAGAGCCACCTACATGACAAAACAGATGACATTTACTAAACAGACTAGAAACAAAAATTTATGCATCAATTCTACAAAAGGTGAATCAACCACTGAGCTTCACACTTCAACCCCTGAAAAGAAACAAGATCTGATGGAAGAAAGAATACAGTTAAAAAATACATGAGTTGCCTGGTGTGATGAGTAATATCAGGAACGACAGAATGAAAACATGCCTGCTGATCTTTGTGAATTATATTTTTAAAGCACAATATGTTGAATGAATATTTTAATTGCTTTGCTGCCAAAAAAAATAGTAAGAATGAGCAAAACTATTACTTTGTAGCAAAAATCATTCTGTGTGCTACAATTCCGCTAAAGACTCCAAGGGCTCTGCCTCCATTCCGAGGGACTCTGTGCCTATGCTGTTTTTCTCACTCTTCCCCTTGCACACAAGCAAGTGGCATCTCATGCTCCTCAGCAGTTTACGCAGTGAGTGCTCTCAGGTGACAGGTTTTGCTGTATTCTGCTCTTTTCTAGAGGGAAATGTGTGGTTCTGCTACACTGAGCCAGTATTCCTGAGCTGCACCTTCCCTTTCCAGCCATGGTAGCTGACAGCACACTAGTATTCAGCTCATGCAGCTCCTCTTCTCCCAGGAACCTGAAGCCAGGGGCAGACTGAAGTGATTCAAAGATAGTTTCTTAAAAGCAAGGGCATTAAATATTAATCTAAAATGCATTTCTGTCAGGGAAAAAAAAAGAGTAATACAACAGAAATGAAATGAATGTTACATAACACTTTACATAACTTGACAAAACTTCTTGAATTTTACTGAAGAAGGAATTTATTCTTACCTGGGAAAGACAAGATTTATTTTGCAAACTTTCTTAGAATTTCCAAGCTCAGATATTTGGCAGAGTAACTGTGCCATGCAGGGAGATATGGAGCTGATTGTTCATAACTGGGAGCTCAGTTTCTGATGCTGTTTTTTATCTGGACTACTCTCTTGCTTTGTTGGTTTCGGGCTTTTTTTACAACAGCACTTTATTCACCAGAAGTCTCACCCCGTCTTTGTCTTTCTATCACATATCTATACAGATGTTTAAAACTCTCCAGCAGGTTTAACTATGCCTGACAAATTGTGAGACTGTGATGGATGTTCTCAGGGTCTATTTAAGTGTATGGAAATAGAGGCAAAGGAAATGAAATGATTTGTTCAAGTCCTTTGGGGAGCTAAGAGCCACAGCCTGGAGGACAATTCTGACCTAGTCTCCTGGGGCAGATCTCAGCAAAGTTAGTCACGGCTCCAGTGAATTCAGCAGTGCTACTGCCAAATGTCTTGCCAAGAATGCTGGCATGGATGGATAAGCAGCAATTTGCACCAATGGGGCATCAAATCCCGATCTCCCAAAGGACTTTTGATAGATACTTCTGTCTCTTTCCTAACTTAAGATGAAGAGAACATTTCTTAATATCATATTTATTGACATATCAGTGGCTGCTGCCTTGTTACACTTAGGAGGAAAAGAAAATAGAACATGCCAGAGTCTGCCTACTACAAACAAAGAGCGAAGTACCAACTTGTCAGGAGATAAAGGGGACAAACTCTCTTCTCACACAGACCAGCCCCGAAGTAGCCACTTCTGAACTCAAAAGAATGCCCTTCAACTCTGCAGCACAACTGAGTATGCCCAGTTGTATCTGCCCATGTCTTGAATGCATTGTCCCCTTTTTACACCATCTTTTGTCAAAAATAAAAAAAAGAGGATGAGGGTAGAAGGATTAACAATATTAACAATGCTGGGTGAATCTGTGTTGCATTGTTTCTCATGACTGTCTTAATCCATGGATACCATAAATTGCTGAAAGTTATTTTCCTTCCTTTTTCTCACTGGAAATATTTTGTGTATGTCTTCAGAAGACACTGTTAGAGAGCTGTTAAATACAGAGCTGTGATTAGGAATCTATGCCAATCAAAGTGAAAAACTGAAAGAAAAGAGATTACATAAATTTTGGAAAAAAATAATTTCCATGGAAGAACGCACAGAGCGGCTTTCACCTGAGGAATCACATGTTTTCTTTTACCAGGATATTTTAAAACTTTCCTTTAAAGTTGGCTCTCTGCCATTAATATCACTATCTACTTGCTGGTCAGAAGCACTTGACCAGCCCCATGATGCCACAACACAGGCAGACGGGACAGGAAAAGGTGCCAGACTCTCTAGTACACAAATTGATAAAAGTGCACTCATGTCAGCTTGATGACAGTCTTCTCCTCTGGCATAGTATGAATTTTTTTTGCATTACATCTGAGAATATGTATTTGTATCCACACTACGAAAATAAAATTTAGACTCAAGAAGGGGGGGTTCAGGCCACTGCTGGAGGCAGTGAAGATGACAATTATGTTCCTAATAAGGACAGCGTGTATACCTCATGCCAAGACCCTATGAGAAACTAATTCATTTGTTTCAAGCCTAATCTTTGACTCAATGGTGTTTACCACAACAGTGGACTGATAGATACTTAATCTACCAGGAGTTACATGTGACCAGCCTGAAGCATATGTGCTGGTAAAACAAGTCGATAAGACATCGATAATATGTCTGAAACTATATGTATATATACACCTATATATATAGGTATATATACACATACTTGATTAGTGTAAGATTTTAGCATATGAATTTTTGATAGCTTGCTTTCCTAATTCAATACAAAAGATTGGTTGGATGTGTGGAAGGAAATTAAATGTAGGATGTGAAGGGTATGTAGATACTTGGAACATACAGGCACACAGAGACAAGACAGGAAAAGTAATAAACCACACTGATGTACACAAACCCTGCAGAGCAAGAGACAGTACCAAAGACAAGGTCTGGGAGGTCACTGCTCGATGGGCTGCTGAAGGAATCACTCCAAAGCTTGGAGAGGTTCAGCCTGAGCTTTCTTAACTGGTAAAGTGGGCACACAGGGAGGAACGAATGAAAAGGTCATCACGGGTCCTACAGTAAAGCTCATGCTGATGGGATTGTGGCAGTGTGCCAGACTCACAGAATGTTTAGCAGAAGGGCAAAGATAGGAAAAGGGAGACATTCCAAATGCATGGGGGAGGAATAACATGAAGAAATAGAGAAGGGCATGATGAAAGGGATTGGTCATCTGTAACTAAGCTGTGTTTCAATGTGCTTGTCTGGCCACACCCCTCACTTGATCACTGCAACCTGTTTTATCTGCTTATTAACCCTAATTGCTAACAATTTTCCTGGAGGAGGATGGTCTACATTCTGGACTGGCCTAGCAACAGTGAACCTTTAGCTGGAACAGCTGATGAGGAGAACAGGAGATGTGGGAAAGAGCTATCAGAGACACCGTGGATCTCAGGGATAGATACTGGTGAGACCAGAGTGAACAAAATATAGGTGAGTGACCTCTCTTCATATCAAGCTATGAGAAATCTGGCCCTGGAACCTGGCTATTGCTTATGCTTTGCAACAGCGGAAGCAAAGTCAAAGCAAATAGATGTTATCTGTTTTGACTACCACTAAGGTTTTGAACCCTATTTTGAAATATATTCTGTGAAATCTGTGGAGTAAAAATGATTCTATTCTTCCCAGCAACAAAGAAAAGAAGCAATACCCTTTCTTTCAATCACTGCAAAATGGAAATTGCCTCTTCCATCCCTTGGAAGGCTACAAAATTAGAGATAGAAATACAAAAAGGAAGAAAAGTGAAGCTTCAACTTTTAAACAGTTTAGTCAAAGACTGTTAGATAATGAAGTATTCCAAAACAGCCTAAAAATACTTAGTGACAGAAACCAAAACACCCTTCCTCTTCTATTTATACTCAGCAAGTGGGTATCTGAGATATTGTTCAAATTTTGCCAGTAGGTATAACTGAAACATCCTTTTCTGCATTTAATTCTGACTACCCTGCCTTACAATGTAAAATATAATGGAAACAGAAGAGAAGTAAGAACAGGTTAAAAAAACTGTTAGACTGACAGAGTGATAAAGTGTGCTGCTAAAATAACACAATCTCCTCTTCCCAGTAAGACATTAAGTGTTCCACTATTAACAGATCCACATTCCTAATTCAAAGATTAATGCATGGTTAGATGCTTATTTCCCACATTTTGCGTAATAATCACTATTGAATAACTCTTCATCCAAAGGAGGTGAAGGAAATCTAACAAAAGTCAATCCTTTCTGCACATCATAGATATTAATTGCCAGTTTAATTGACGTAACACACTGCATCATCTGCCACTTATTCTGTGACATTTCTGTTATTAAGAAAGCATGTTTTAATCTATCAAAATATTTAAGCACACGGAATTATTTTTAATGCCACCGTGTTACATATGGAACAGAACTAAAAAAATAACTGACTGCTAGCACAGGTGATGTTATGTATCCAATAAACACCAAATTAAAAGGACAATTCAGTTTAAGTCTGCTTCTGGAAATAATAAGTAACAATTGGTTTTAATAATCTTAGATACTGGTTTTCTAACCAGCAGGCCAAGTGCTAATTATTTCACATGTGAATGGATTTTGAGCAACTTTGGTCCACCAGTGCTGGAAGGAGGAGCTACAAGTGAGCTGGACCAAATTCCCGAGAATTTTTAAATGGTGGCAGGCAGTGTAGTTTGTGAGACACTCTTTGACTACAGCCACCCTGTTGTTCTCAGACTCACTGTGTGAGCACACTGGTGTGCCCACATGGACCAGGGCACTGCAGCAAAGTCCAAGATGGCCGCACAGCAACTTGACTGCACTGACCATTTATACACAGCATCCATGAAATTATTCTATTTCTTGATGTTTTTACTGCAATTACAAATTCTCTCAGTTATTTATCTTTACCTTGTTTACATTACTAAAATGACTTTCATTTAAGAGGGAAAGAACTACACTATTTTTTGAGAAGGGTCTGGAAGACGGGCAGCCCCACCACTAGCTAGTTTCAG
Source organism: Pachycephala philippinensis (assembly GCA_013397055.1). Classification (NCBI taxonomy): domain Eukaryota; kingdom Metazoa; phylum Chordata; class Aves; order Passeriformes; genus Pachycephala; species Pachycephala philippinensis. The sequence goes on along the minus strand of VWZT01003594.1, from coordinate 57,655 downwards.
AGGGCTGAGTCCTAGAACTTGACATGGATGTGAAGGGGAGAAAACAAATAATCAGAATGGTATATGGGAATAATATTTAGTGCAGCAGGTCTCTTAAGACAAATATACTGGTTCAAACTTTAAGTCCTCTCCATTATTTCTTCTGATGTGCCTATTGAACAGCAGTTGGACAATTCAAAATCCGTACGTTGCAAACGCACATGAGATTTATTACAGACAAATTTACCTGTAACATCATAGGGTAATTTAGCCTCATTAGGGAAGTAATTTGCTACAAGTTTAAAAAAGTGCTGAGCAATTTTAGCTGAAAATAGAGCAGAATGTTATGCAAATTGCTGCATTAACTCCAAAGTCTAATTTGTTTAAGGAATCTAAATCAGGGTTTGGATGTAGGTCCCATTTAAGAATGGCTCTCTCATTAGGACTTTTTAGATCAAACGTAACATAAAGCTGTGAACAGGCATAATGTAAATAAATTCAACTATCAGTATATATACAATGTTCTGCTTAAAGTTAAGTAAGAATTGTTCCCTCTGTGCTAAACTGTGCTGTGTGGAGAAGGACTGGGATCTTTTTTTCTCTGCCTGTAGAAGCCAGGTGGGTGTTTGGTGGAAAGGTTGTGTGACGTGAGGATGCAAAGCATGGGGTCAATACTCAGGAGCTTTTTTTATGGGAGTGGGTATCTTATTTGTGTTACTGAGTACAGATTTGTTTTTCCCTGTGTCTCTTAAGTGACCTCTTTAGATCTTGGAATCCATGTGTGGGGTTGACAGAGGGTCAAAACCATTTCCTGAACAGGAGGAGACTCAAAATCATGTTCTAAAATTGCCCTGAGATGGTATGAATAAATGTGCTGCTTTCTCAGTCAGTAAGCCTTAATGTATTCTGCTCTGTGACACATTTTGTTTTTCATGCTTGGTAGGAAGGCTATACCTATTATAAATCAAAGTTTTATTGTGATTTTAGATTTTACAGAAAAAAAATCCCTGGCTAGGCATGAGTTACCTATAATTGTAAAGCACTTTACCCTAATACTTTCAAAAAACATTACATTTGAAGGACAACACAAGTATCCTACTCTAATCATGAAGGACTAGTGGGATCTTCCAAATAACACTTCTAACTGCAAGCACAGAGCTGACCTTAAGTGCTTTTCTGACTGTGAAGGCATCAGAAAAGCAATTTTCAGTCCCACAGTTAAAAGCAATATCTCCTAAAATTAACAGATTGGCACTGACCTACATTATAAACTAACACTGAGGAACACACATAAATATGATAAAATACACACATGCCACAGCCCTCAGCAGGTATTGTAACTACTTGATATTGATTCGGGGTCTTTGTTTTTCAAAAAATGCATGAGGCTAAAGAAGCTTCAGCAGTGTGCACTTTATAGAAAGTGCAATGACAATATTAATTTAGGATGCAAAGACATTGGCATTACTCAACCAATCAACTGATTTAGTACTGTATGACATTAAATGAAAAATGATGATTAACACCAAGGTTTTGGATCATTTACTTTCTGATATTTAAAAATAATTAAGTATCTATCTGAGAATGAAGGTTTACATTTATTATTGGTGAAAAGAACTGACATATATACTTCAACTGAAAACATCCTGGTATTCCTATGACCAGAAACCTAGTGAAGTTAAACAAGAGAAAGAAAATTCAAATTTTTTTTTTTTTTTTTTTTGGTAAAGCAAAAGTAAGTTGTTTAGAGAAAGCAGTAGGTCGCTAGTTCAAATATTTTAACAGCAATAAAGGAAATCACCTCAGTGTTGGATTAAAATTTCTAAAGCTGTAGTTAACTCTATTCAGTTAAGGATATCATAAATGGGACTTAGTCAATGTGAACACAAATACCATCTAGGAACAAGATAGTCACCCAAAAGATCAAAGAAATTTTTATTTTTTTCAGTCATTTAAGCCCAAACAACAACACAACTCTATCTGACATTTCAGCTCTAATTGGAGATTCAAAAAGTTCCTTTTTCCATGCTTGCTGTAGCTACCTCAGTTTGCCTCACAGAATAAACAACAGACCTTTTCTCAGATTAAAAATACTTTTACAATTTACTACGTTGAGCAGGATACCTGATGACCTCTGCTCCCAGGACATTCTCTACTACAATTTAAACATGAGGTGTTCTCTTCTTAGAACTGATACATTACGCTTCAAAGAATCTCTCAGTCACATGAGAATTTTCTGTCTTGAAGTATTTTGGGAGCAAGTTACTGCCTTGAGAGACCATGAACACATTCTCACAACATCCCTCTTTGCTAGAAGTTTTGCTAATTGAAACTCATGCACATAAAATCTAAATTTTTGTCTAAGATCACAAAGGCAGGCTACCTCCTGTAATTTAGGAGTTTCAGTGCAGCAGAATACTGCACTGCAGATTCCTTCCTCTATCTCCCCACTAATGAGAGTTTTATAAATGAAGTAAAAGCCAGCACAAGTAAACATCTGCCTCATAGCTAATGCACTTTGTAAAACCCACAGATCAAGATGCAAAGTTACATAAATATATATAAAAGTATGTATTATATAATAAATGAGTGTGTGTACATATATATACATGTACTGGTTTCAAGGTAGGCATTTCTGTTTTAGAGCCTCAGGTGTTCTTATGTCTCTACCAACCTGTGCCTTCTGCTGCAACCATTCTCAGTAGCTTAGTAACAGCCATCTCTTTGTATTTTTAAACACATTTTGAAGATCAACTGATGGTCTACCTTAAAAGTTTCACTTGGCAGATCCTTTTTATCAGGACTATGATTTTCCTTATTGAAATCATTTTGCTGCCAACCTTTTTAATACAGATACGTTGAGAAAGCATCAAATTACAGATATTGATATTGATCTAGGTTATTTTATTTCTATATATAGTGTGCAAAGTCTTACTGTGACTTGCTGGATGATGAGAACAGTAATAAAAAAATATACTCTACAATAGGAAAGTGATCCTCTGCATTCACACATCAGCCTAATAAATCAGAGAAGCAATTGGCAGGAGAGTTATGAATAGAAAGAAATCCATGGCATATACAGTAGAGCATTATACTGCTTGAAAAAGCTGCAAATATATTTATTGCCCATTCAAAATGTCGTATTACCTATATCAAATGACACTGTCTTTCAGTGTATTACCCTTCCTTCCCTACTTCCCAATATTTTCAAATACGAAAGATACAGCTTTTGCAAATGTTTTGATACAACTATAACATGCTTTCCTCAGACCAGTGGAGAGAGGAACAGTACAGTGCAATGTTCTTCCTGGGTCTACTGCATACCACAGAAAGTAGCAAAAGGCATTCATCTTGCACACATAATACTGCTTTTTTTTCTCTTCTCCTAACTGCACGAAAAGCACTATCAACAGATACTCACATCTGAATTTTTTGGCTTATCATATTTATTGCCTGAAATTCTCTTCTAGGTGCTTATTCTGACTGCCCAGAGCTGAAAAAGATAGAAACCTTTAGCCAGTACTCCCATCTCCAGTGAGGCAGACACTGTAGGAGCGAGTGCTAAACCCAGACAAACTGGAGGTCTAGACAGGTTCTTGTTCAAGCCCTCACTCACTCCCTTCAGCCTGCAGGAAGAGCAGAGCCAGAACCCTAAACAGCAGTGGAACAGAGGTCAAATTCTGCATCCCAAAGATGTTTGTGAACATAGCTAACAGTTTGCACTGCAGTGAATAAAAAGCATAGTCCAAAGAGCAAAGTTGCAATCATCCATATGAAACATGGACATTTGTTAACTACTACTAAAAAATATATATAAAATTTTGGCTCACTTTAAAAAATTGTCACTGACTATTGCTATCATAGAAAAAAACTTAGAGAGAAACTTCTTGGAACAGTGGGAAAAATACTTTTGGTTATTCCCTGGAGAGGGAATAACTGGACAGTGGGAGAGGAGAAACATGAAAGCAGTGTAAAAGCAGTGTTGAGATGAAAATACCAATACACATTCTCAATATTAAGCCCATGATTTTGTAAAATAATGTTTTAAGTCACCTTGTAAATTTGTTTGATTCAGTCTCTTTTCAAGATGAGAAAGAACGGTATGGTATGTTACAAAACAGCTGAAAACAGGAAGGTAAGAAAAATGTCTAATTTTTGCTTATCTAGCATTAACTCAAAAAACCCAACCACGACTAGATGTTGCATTACATTTATGAAATAATACACTCTTAGTTACTTCTTTTTAAAGTCATGACACTTTACATGACTGAGGCTTTTTTCCAAGAGAAATAATTTTGAAATGCAAATGCCATAAACCCAAAGCATCCACCAAGACGCTCAGCAGAGCAGAGGATTAGAAGCCAAGAACTGACCCCAGCAATCTGCCACTGCTTTGGTATGCACTCTTCAGCTAACATCCCAACTTAACATCCTAAATCTTCCCTTCCCCCTTCTAAGCAAATGTTACTCCTGTGGGGCTTGCCATTAATTCATTTATTGAACAACTGGAACATTTTCCTAATCTTAAATCAAGTGAAATATACACCAGGTACACAGTAAATCATTATTATAATTTGGGCACAGTATCTTGATGATGAAATCAAGAATAACCGTGGTTAAATGATCCCAGAGGGATCTCAGAGTGTAAAATGCCACTTCTGTGCTACAGAAAGCACATAGTATGGGGACACAGCACAGCACTCAGTGACACTCATTAATACTCAATCAGTGTAAAGACTGTGCACAAAACAGAGATGCACCCTCTCATCAGAAGAGATAAATATCATAAAATGGTATTGTAGAAGTCAGATGGCAAAACTAAACATAGAAATGCATTCAGAAATGCTTTTGAAAGCAAGACTGTCAGTATTAGATTTAACTATCAGATAGAAGGTACACTTTTATGCGTTTTTCCTATGAAAAAGTGAAAAGGCCTACCACTTTATCCATTTCTCTGGAATTTATTAGCAAAGTAAAGACAATATATTAGCAAGAAAAAATACAGTGATATACTTTCATAAATATTATTTAGTGACTCAGTGTTGGTCTCTAGACTGAGAAACATAATTACAATACTTCACGTGAAGTGAATGAAACTGGGTTTTTATTAGCATTCTAATTAAGACCACTCAGATTTAGGTGGTCTTAACAGTGTTAACATAGTCTATTGTGTCAAGACCAATGTAGACATTTCTGCCTACCTGTTTTAGTTAACACTAAAGAGGAAAAATATTCAGCCACGGGATTGTACTATATGCAATGAATTAGTGCTTCTTTGATTCACACAATTCAAACTGAAAGAGGAGAGAGAGTATCATGGAGATGGCAAAAAGGGCCATCCAGAGCAAACATACGAGACATTTCAAACTGGCACCATAGTTACTGAAATGCTGTCATAGAAACTCCCTTGTACACCTATCAGTAGGGAAGAGCTTGAAGTACAGATATCACTGCTTTAGTCAGGAGAAACAAACCATTTATACCATTACTCTGCCTTAACAGAGAAAGAGAACTCAAGCTACTGACTGCTGGAATGAATAAACTGGAAGGGAGCAAAGTGATCACGAGTGGTTACCCAGGTCACAAGATGGGATCAAAAAAACCCCAAGGAAATCAAAACCAAGCAGCAATAGTAAAAAACGAGGGTTGCTTAAAAAAAAATTCTGTGGAAACAAGGTGGGACAAGCCACAGTTAGTGTATCCAAGTGATGGGAATTTGATCATAGGAGAAAAAAAGGGCATCACTTCAAACAAAAAGAGGATTCAACTTTCAGCCATCCCAGGTGTTTTAGAAATCTTCCAACAGGACAGGGGAAAAGATATTTTCAGCCCTTATATCTCACTTCAGATTAGTGGGACAGCAGGAATGCCACAAGATGCACTATGCCAGGCAAACTCCCTGCCCATACAAAGTGGTGGAATAGGAAATTCCTTGTTTTGCTGTGGCAAATTAATTCCTTGGTTTGCTTTCCTTGTGTGTGGCTTTTGCTCTTCTTATTAAACTGTGTTTTTCTCATTTCTTGAGTTTTTGCACTTCTACTCTTCCGTTTTTCTCCTCCATCCCACTGTGGGGAAGTGAGCGAGTGGCTGCGTGGGGTTTAGCTGCTGGTTGGGGTCAAAGCACGGCAGAGGAACAGCCCTCACAGAAGTTTTCCACCTGAAGGCATGTAGGAGTTGATATTGACAGGTTGTTCCCAACTTATCACCCTTAAGAAGAGTAAAAGGAAATAATCAAAGAAGAATAAAATTAACATCCCCATTTGCAGGAGTGCCCATCATCACACAGGGCTAAAAATGGGCCACGGGCTTGAAACTTAGTCAAGTGCTTTCAGTATAAATCCTTTTTATTTCAAGCACATTCATGTGTAGAGCTTTTACTTAACATGTTCATCATCTGTGACACCCTCACATATTTACCCCTTTCTCTTCTCTGTCTGACGATAATGAAACGTAAATACGTGATTTTTGTTTTTGTGTCACAGCACGATAGGAGTGTTTTTGAGTCATAGGTATGTTAGAGAAAGCTACAACAATGGATACACAAATTGATCAAATTAATTGTTCTTGTCACAGTTTGGTTTTGTAATTATCAACCCCCAAGTTGACCAATTGTCATTTAGGAATTGCAGGTCAGTTATTTTAGACTTTAAAGTTACTTCTCATGTAAGGTGTATGCAGCACACCAGAAATGCTGTAACAATGCAGCCTCTGTCGGTTGAAATACATTCTTCAAGTATGACTAGTTCAAAAGCTCTTTGGAAAAGTAACATTAAAATTTAGATAAATTTTGAGTCGGAACGAAAAATGGCATTCCCCATGCTAAAGAACAAATACCTGGAATGTAGTGGGATAACAAGTAATCATATGCCTATTTGTATGCCTTGTCTTCCTTGTCTTACTGTGAAGAGTGAGACTCCCTGGTGTCGTTGATGGCTCTGTGTGGAAGTTACAACTAACTTTCTTTCAGTGTAAAATCATATCCTTGAATAACAGGATGTTCAGAGAGGAAAGCCTTGTTGCAGAAAATATTTCAACAATGCAAACTAACACAATTTACAAAAGACCAATCAAAGGATCATTTCCAAAAATACTTCGAGGGTAAAGTATAAAAAACACCAATCAAACAGCATTTTGTCTTTGAATATTTGATAGTAAATAACCCATTAATAAGAACTCCCAACCTTTACTGCAAAACAATACACCATCTGTTGATTGACTTAGAAAACAAACTAGAGATCAGTAAGAACCTGAAAGGTAAGTTGTAAAATCTTCATCAGTGAGGCTTTAGGGGGGAAAAAAAAATAAAATTCTTACATAAAGACTGTTTCTGGGTATGCCACTGGGTGCTGCTTGACTTCATTTGAGTAATTTCCACCAGTAAAAACTACACAGAAAGTGTATTAAAAATGGACTGCTTGACGTCTACCTGCAAAGATGAGTACAGCTGCCCAGAGTGATGGGGGCACAGATCCAAACTGTACTGCAATAACATAAACATGGGTGTGCAAAAGCATGAACATCTTAGTGCTCATTTTAGCAACCAGGTACAGGCAAGCACCTTTTCATATAAAAAGTCATCATTACAATAGGAAATTCCTTCTGAAGCCATTGAAGGAAGTATTTTTCAAATTGTGAAAATTTACCCACAGAGTTGGTTTAACATATGAAAATTATGGTTATCGAAGTACTAACAAAACGTTTATAACCAAACAGGGAAGCATAATTTCTCCAAAGGTATGCAGGTGTTTTCTGCACTAAAAGGCACTCTCAACAAATGCTGTAGTCTCTCTGCAATTACTACATTACTTTTCAGTATCACCTGTGAGATATTTCTTTCATTTAAATTAAATACTACGTCTATATCTTCTTGCATGCAGAGATTAAAGGAGTTCTCATAATGTCTTTAATGGAAACCTGACAGTATCATCAGTGTACAAGCCAAATTCCAGCCTTTAACTGAAGTGCTTTTAGAGGTAAAAGGAGAAGAGTAAGACTATGTATGGGAAAGTGAACCCAGAACTATAATTCTTCTTCAAACACACGGGGAAAAAAAGAACATAAAGTCATTTGGGTTAGAAAAGACCTCTAAGATCATCAAGTCCAACCATTAACCCAGCACTGCCAAGTCCATCACTGAACTACGTCCCCTACGTGCCACATCTACACGACCAGCCCCTTCACCAGCTCTGGACATGTTCCAGCATCTCAATGTCCGTCTTGTAGTGAGGGGCTCAGCACTGGACACAGGATTTGAGGTGTGGCCTCACCAGTGCTGAGTACAGGGGGACAATCACTGTCCTGGTCCTGCTGGCCACACCATTGCTGATACAGGCCAGGATGCCCTTAGCCTTCTTGGCCATCTGGGCACAGCTGGCTCATGTTCAGCTGCTGTCAACCAGCACCAGGTACATGGCTCCGTTCCTGCTGGGAAGGAATACATTCCAGCATTCCAGCTCTCTTCCCCAAGCCCTCAGCATGGTAAGATACTCTATTTTCTCTGACTATCCTTAGGGAAACAGAGGGGAATCTTGCTGTAGAAATCAAACCAAGATAGCCAGTCCCCCTTCTGGATCCTTCAAATATGAAGATTTCTGTCAGCCTGTCTAAAGGCAACATTATGGACAGTTTCTCCATCACCCCATACTAAGCACAAGTATTCCCTGGGAGAAAATGATGCCAGAAACGGCATGTATGTATCCTTGACCATCAGGAATCTAGCAGTGCAATGGATGACATCGAACTTACTGCAACACTGCAACTATGTGTATTACAAAGAAGATAAACAAGAGGCCAAAGGAGTTTATATCCACTGCTTGACACATGAACAAGCAGGGTACTGTGTTGAAAGGGTGCTGGGCACACTCTAAAGAACTCACAGAAGAAGATGTAGAAACACCTTGCGTTTAATGACAAAATGAATGATGGGCTTCAGTGAGTTGGGAAAATACATGCTTTCAGCGTGCAGTCACTCAGTTTTTAGAACTCCATGTAATAGTGTCTGGACTGATACTTTTCTTCTGAAGGGAGTCTATGGAAGTGCTCTCCAAGATAAAGAGGACACTGTCCAATTCAGCAATATTTATTAAGGATGCAAGGGAAGGCTTCAGGCAGGGCAGTTCAGCAGTTGCAGTTCTTTTATTTGGCATCTTTGAATTATTTTCCTAAGAGGAGAATCTCAAGTGTTGTGACTTTGCTGGCAAAAATTAATTTTCTAGCTTGAGGAAGGGAATCATTGGTGCCAAAACCCCTGAGTGACCTGTTACACCTTTGCAGCTGATGGCAGACTGCCATTTTCCATGAGAGCAAAACGGTGTTGGCGTGTGAAACTGCACAATTCAAGCCTTTTATATGGTGACCTCATACAAAGGAGGAAAATCTCATTATAGGAAGAAAAAAATGCTGTGGAAGAATGAATCCTGTGTTTAATAGAATGTGCTCTTTTAAAGAAATGTTCTCTGCTGAGTATTTTAAAATGCTTCTCTTTTCCTATATCCCCTGTCTGTTCCTTCTTGGCATCCAGGAGCAGCTACTCTGGCTCCGCTCACAATCTCACCATTGTTGGTCTAAGAGCCTCTTCTGAGGAGAAAATGCCATCTGAAAGGGTCTTCTTGTGCCTGATCAGCTTTTTAAATATCTGATCAAAACTTTTTCCCTCCTTTCCTTCTGCCTTTTAGTTACATTCTTCACTGTCACCACTGAAAGAACAATTTATTTAAGGAATTACTGAAGTACTCTGAGATTCTGAATTTTGGAATTATTATGCCTAACTGTAATGGGCTGCCTGTAATTTTTACAACCTTTAGATTTCTGCCTCCCTATGTCCCCTTCTACATATGTGAGACCTTCGGTGACAACTGGTCACTATTCAAAAGGAGATGAAAAATCTAACTATCAAATATTAGCAAAAATAATCCAATTTCTTCAACTCCATTCTAATGTCTGCTGCACCACATAAGCACCCAGCACAGGGCATAAAGGTAGAGAATGAGAAGCACTACTGAGAGCATGTATAGCACCTGCCTTGCAGTCAGCAAGACTTAAAGAGACTCAGGAGCAGCATTAGTGAAAAACTTGCAGATTAGAGCAGCAATTACAATCGCACTTTGAAATAAAGACCAGCACTGAATGGTTTTGAGCAGCACAGAAGTGGCAGCACCTGCAAGAAATAACACCACCGTCTTTATGAATGGCCAGTGTTTATTGCATTTGCCTATTGCTGTTCTGCTGTGATCAGGGCTGGAAGGGGAAAAATACAAATTCTTCCAGTAATCTAAAACCCAATTCACTCCAGAAGTTGGGTTTTTTTGTGGAAAAGTAAATTACTTCTGACATTTTAGCATCCACCCTGGGACATCTTCACATAAACAGTTACCAACTTTGTTTGAAAGTACTCTAAGATAGAGAAGGAGATTTGCAGCCCTCATTGCTACGTGAGACTGAGTGTGACATTTGCACTGATGCAGCAATAAAGGTGCATTTCCAGTGACATCACCAAACTCATAAGCACACCTGTGATCAGCGTGCTTTAGAAATAACACCTACCAAAAGAACTTGGTCATAAAGGGAAAAATAGCTCTAGTTTCCCTGGCCATGCATCAAATATTTTTGACTGAGTATCTTTTTCTCAGTTGTTTTCTGGAGTGCGTTTTCACTTCCTTTTCTTGTGGGGGGTGGTTCAGAGGAAGCAAGGGATAGTGTTCCTCACTTCAGCCACAGAAATAAGAATATTTTAGAAGATAAAAACATAATGGTAAAACCATAAAATATACTAAGAATCTCAGAAATACATATACTCACAGTTGCTATTTTTTATTTCTGTATAAAGTTTAGGTGACACTGTTCCTTAAAAGGAATATAAGGTAGGCCTTTATCCTACCAAGTACATGAGGAGAAATTTTATACATATCCCACTAATTTATGAGAGAGGACAAGTTTGCCACTACACAAAAACAAAACTGGAAGACTGAAAGAATGGTCAGAGTCAGAGGACAGATCATTAATCATCTTTTTGTGTAGGTGATACAGTATAAATCACGCTTAAAAGAAAAGTTAAAAAAGTATTTCAGAACAGTTATTTCCAGAAACTCTGGATGAAACAGCCATTAATTGCAGTGTGACAATTCAAAGCTCAATAGTGGTAAGGGTAAGAGAACTGTTTTCTCCTGTCAGATAACTCCAGAGCTGAAACTTTAACAACTGCATTACATTTCAAATTCAATACAACCAGGCAAATAAACTAAACTGTTGCCTAATATTATTCTTTCTGGGCATGCGTGTCCAAGTGTACATTAAAGATTAACACTTAACTAATTATTTAGTGAATTCAATTTGCTTTTTCTTCAGTGCCTGCCAGGCACACAAAATAGCAACAGCATTCTTTACTTACACATATCTGTGTTTGTCCTTTCTCTAGGATTTGAAAGACCACCAAGACAGTTTCTTCTCTTTAGCCCAAGACCTTTGCTACATTAAAGCTAGGTATTTTGTCAAAGAGCAGTTTTCTCTGCTTCAAAATAATTTTTTTGATTTTTTTTGCTCTGTAATCTCAATAAGAGATTGCAAGGAAAATATGATGTATCCTGGTACTTTTTCCCTTGTGTCAGAGCTGGCAAGATTCCCTGCAACCACATGCAGCAGGACTGGAATGCTGCTATCCATGAAGAAGAAATTAGATATTAAATGTGCTCCTTCTTAGACAGAGAAGAACTGGCCACAACACACAAATACAACACAAATACTTTGCAGAAAAGAGCATTTTTTTAATCAGTTTCTGTTATTTCGGTGTTAGTTCAACTCATAATTCAGACACATCCTTAACAGTTATCATGGAAGTTTTCCCAGGCAGGTTTAACAGGACCACTCAAGTTCCCCTGGCTGGGTATAAACCCAGGAAGAATCGGGGATGTCTGTTGTGATATCCTGTTACCAATGGGTTTTTGAACTCTCACACAAGAGGTTTCTTGAGAAACTGTGATTCAGTAGAGGCTCAAGCAGGCCCTGGCCCACTACTGAGCCATTTGGGTAGACCCTGATACCAGCAAACAAACACACAAACTGTTTAAAGTGCTCTGCTGAGTCATGATCTAAACACAACAGGACTTATCATTATGTAGTATCGGTTGGTACATAGATAGATATAGATAAAATAGTTTGATAATGTTGGGTGCTTTAGTCTGAAAAGCTCCAAAAAGCATTTGAAAAGCATACAATACATCCCATTATTTTGTCATCGTACAAAAATCCGAAGTACCAGAAGTTTGAAAGCTTATTCTCAGATAAACTGCTTTAAGAAAGGTATTTTGGTTTGTTTCCATGGCAGTTTATGTATTACGTAGTGAGCAGTATATGAAAGTCCTGAATATTTACAAATGAAGTGGGGGAATCCTTGTTTTGTCTGCTACCCTTTCTCACAGAAGAAGCTCAGAACGCTGGGTAGCGCTCTGCTGTTTTATTTACTTACCTTCACCCTTCCAGCTCATGAGCCTGAAGCTTACAAAGGCTGATGTCCTGCTGGGATGGGTGAGATCAACAGTGATCAGGCACCTTTTTTCCTAAATGGTTAGCAACAGAAATTAAACCATCTGCTTCCCTCAAATGGGACAGCTACTTGAGGGCTCTCAATCTATGGCTAACAGGAGGCAGCAGAGATTGTGCAATGAGTAAATTGCTCTAATAATTTAACTGCCTTTCTCAGAGATGAATCAATTCTTTCACTGAAAAACTAATTTCTGATTAAGGATGAGAATCGAGTACAGAGAGAGCGTGCAGTTAAAATTTTCAGTGATACCTGTACCAGAGTTCTCCAGTGCACAAACATTTCTCACTTTAACATTCATGTAAATATTTTTTTATTAGTTTTTCTAAGGTGTTTGAGGTGTTGTATGCAACCAGTGCAGTTCTGCCAATGCCAGCAGACTACATGCTTACTCACTAAGGAATTTCTGCAGCGTGAAAAAGCCTGGAAGGGAAAGCTCTATAGTGGGATAGATCCAGAGTGGTTTGTGCTGAGGGTGAGGAAGATGAAGCACTACCAAGCCAGCATCACTGCACAGTTCTGACAAATAAGCAATAGCAGATCTTGATCTCAGTTTACCTTTACATGCCAGGCTAAAAGGTGCCAGTACAGGCACAGATTTATGTGCACACCACATGTCCCTGATTAGCAGTGTCTCTGAGAGGGCCAGGGGAAGCAGCTGGGGCTGGTAACAGCTTCACTCATTCAATTTTAATTGACTGCTGTGTGTTTGTCAGATCCCTCAGAGCTGCCTTCCTTCTGTTTAACTTGTGCCAAAAGCAGCACCGGTCCCATTTACCACAGGGAACAAACAAGCAAGAACTACCTGTCAGCTACAGGTACAGAACAAGCTCTATATTGATGTCTGAATCACATTTTAGATACAATCCGCACTGAATTCCAAGATCATAGACCAATGAGCACCATTCAAGCTGCAAACCCAGTGAAATTAAACCTATTCACACAATTATGCACTAAAGGAGGCTTTGATTTAGAACCTTTTTGCTTAATTTTCATATTCTGTGTTTGTATTTAGCGTTTAGATGCCTCCTGAAGAACCCTAAGGAAATGCACATATGTTTCAGTGAGATCAAGACTACACCACTAGCTGATTACTGAACAACTATGATACAGTGCTTAAATGGTATGCAATCAATCAAAACATTCCAAAGAAAACAAAACAGTGATTTACAACAGTATTTTATGCATTTTTTATATTTTCTAACAGTAACAAATGACTTAAGTGAAAGCTTTAGTAAAATGGGTCCAGGCATATGTCCATGATGTCTCTTGTAAGTCTTTTTAAAGCACACATAAACAATTTTTGATGATAAATAGCAGACAGCAACATTGCTGAAAAAAGGGTTTCTAAATCTTACCTCTGCTTTTATTTTATTGTCTCCGAAACAGAGGTGTTGTAAGTAGGCTGCAGCATTCGACTGTACTGAGGGAAACTGATGCTGTAACATCTGTATAACTTCTGGAAGCTCTGGATCCCGCCATCCAAACTCTCTGCGTGAAAGCAAATACAACAGATTCATCAAAAATTCTGCTATTAGTGGATAAATGTGACAACAGTTAGGTCAACAAAGAAGACAGAAATGTCTAAATAAAATCTTTTTTTTCCCGCATTATTATCAAAGCAAACATTAAAATCAAATATGAAGCTATTTTTCATTTTAAACCGTACTTCTCCGGAGAAAGAATTATACAAAGTATAACTAGAAGAAGTAACTTTGTGAAATTAGTTCTCTAACTGATAAACCTTCCTAAATAAAAAGGTTATATTAAATCTTGATATAAGAAAAGCAAGAAAATACATGCTCATATCACCACAAATGGTTTGCTATGAAATGCTTATTTGTAAAAAAGTCCTTTTTACTTACCGCTATCTCTATGTAATACCAATCACTATCTTATATAGAAAGCAATGACCAATTTTGTCATTTTTCGGGGGTTTTTTTCAGATACAGTCAATGTAAAACTCTTACACATTTCTGGCCCTACTCAAGCACTCAGTCTTTGCACTTTACTTTAATCCTACAAAACACGAAACTTCATTAGCATCACGTAAAAGAACTGAATCCAAGTATGTTGAACAAGTCCCAGCAGGTATTCTGCAGCTTCCAGACCTGAACCTAAAATCAATCTGTCACTTCAGGTGAATTTTTCCACTCTGTTTAACGGTAAAACCATTCATGGAAATGGCTTTGGACTCTATGTCCCAAAATCCAGAGATACATGCAGCCACTCTGCATGATATACTTAGATATCACCTGCCTTTTTCCCCAAGAGCTTATTTTTTGTGCCATATAAATATTTTGACCATCTTCTGTCTAGTGGTACGTGTTCAAGCTAACAGAGGGAAATTAGGAAAAAGAGGTAACTTGTAAAAGAGTTCTCTGTTGCAGTTACCATCATCACCTGGGACCTCATTGCCAAAAAAACTCTGATAGACCTGTTGCAGAGTCCAGCTATAATATTTAGAAAAAATAACCCTGATCATCAGTCTCCTTCCTAAATTATAGGGATTTTTCTGCACTGAGGCCAAGTAGACGTCACTAGGAGAATTCACAGCATCTCTGCAATCCGTCCCAAGCACTCTTTAAATACAACAGTTCTCCATGACATTTCAGGGGAGGAAGACTCATTTTACAATAATAATGAATTGCTACAGAACAGAGGGATTGTCTGTTCTCTTCTCATATGTGATGCTTCCCAGATTGAGCATTGTCATTACAGTTGTATCTTTATGGAGATTCAGAATATGAATATGAGATGTAAAAAATACACTCAGAATTTCATTGGTTATTTCTCTTCTGACAAAATGTAAGTTAATTCATGAATATTAGAATTCACATTAAACAATTAATATAAAGAAATCATAAAGATGCAGTAATAAATCACATATGGACTATTCCAATGAATTTTTAGATGACATAGACTGTTGGAAGCCTCTACAAGAGACACCTGCACAGGTTCAAAAAGATTTTAACATTGAATTTTTTGAAAAGTCAGAGAACATTGTAAAAGGTATCAGGAAAGGCTAGAAACTTCAGTACCCTAAGATTGCAAACATCACATTTCCAGCTTACCATGACTCTGTTAACAGGGGAAAAGGAAGGGATTCATTGGTCAAGCACACTTTTTTAAATGTTTAAATTGCCAGAGGTAATAGAAACAAGTTATCTGACAGGTTAGCGTCCTCTTGTACGTGCTTTCTTCCAATTACCAATGTTAACACTTCCTGACAGATTCTTCAAACCTATTAGACCTGCATTCTATAAAAATGGCTCTAAACAAACCAAAGACATCTTCCAGACTTTTTTGTTTAAATAAATATAAGAAATGAAAGCGAAGTCCAATAACCTTCCTGAGGACAAAAATAATTATCCTACCTCCACTTCTAATTTATACTCATTTTCAATCCTAGATGACAAGTGCAGGAGTTGGTATTTTGGACAGGATATAAAATACGAGAAGAAAACAGCTCGTATGACAAGGGAACAAGGGGGAACATCTGAAATGAGTTGTTTTACGGCAAATAACTACGTGTTGAAGTGTGGGAACTTCTACCAACAGATTGTCTCCAAAAGGAAATTTCCTCCTTCTCAACACGTGTATTACTTAATCCAACCAAAAACCAAACCAACCAAAACCCACCTAAACAAAAGGCCCATTACGTGCAGTAGTACATTATGGGATGTAACTACCAGCTCAGGTTCTTCTTCCTCATGTCCTGGAATCCAGAACAGAACAGGCAATGAGGGGGCAAAAGGAAAAAGGTCCCTTCACCGAAGGAACAGTTAATTGTTCTGAGGAACCTGCAGTCTTTACACGGTACTTACGTATGAAAACAAGGCTCTCCCTACTTTTACCCTCTGATCTCCCAAAAATGTCAGCATACGAGTGAGGTATGAACATTTGTTGCAAATGGATGTGTGCACACTGCATGTAAGTAGAAAATGAATTCAGAAAAGAAACCCTTAGCAATGAATACTGAGTTTGTTATGTAACCAGTTTTTGGAAAGATAATGAACAAAGCAGGAAAAAAAGTTTAAAAATTTAGCCCTAGTATGCACTGTCATTTTCAGCAGATGGTCTCTAAGATGATTGTATTTTTAGTAGTTTCTAAATGAAATGCAGTAGCTATATAAAACAAACAAAAACTTCTGTCAACAGTTAGGGCTGCTTGAATAATTGTGATAATTTTAGCAGCCTTCAGGGCAAGAAAGACTAGTTTCTAGGGGTTTAAATTTTTTATTTGTTTTATATAAGTCTTTTATAGGTGGAAAAAAGTGAGAATGAGAAAGAGGATTTTTTTTTTAAGAACAGCAAGTTTGCAGCTCTATTAGCACTTATTTTAAAAATTTAAATATGGGTTTATTTTTTTTTTTTAATTTAGCTTAATTATGGAAAGTTAGAAAGGCTACTTAATGAAGTCATCTGGCAGAAGCCTGGAGAAGGAAGCAGGACTGGTATTCCTTTAAGACAAAGGCACAAAATGTATCTGGAACATTTTGCATGTGGGGGAACATCCAGGCCATCCCTCCAAGCATACATACCTAAATGACAAAAAATATGTATTAAAATAGTGAGCCAAACAAAAAGTAAGAGAAAACTACTAGTAGGAGAGAGCTGGAATTAACTGATCTTTTACTTCCTACCAACAAAAAGTAGTAGGGTCGGTATTTGACAGAGATAAGTGTCAGATTAAAGGAAAGTAGAAGGATAATGAAAACCCAATCTATCTTGATTTCTCTGAAACATCTGATATTGTGCCACATGCAAATGAGCAAAGCTTGCAACATATGAGGATCTAATCCTTAGTAAAATTACAAAGTAGAATTAAGCAAAATTGGAAATCATAGTGAACATCCTAAACAAACACTAGCTAAGCCTGTGTCCCTTATTAAAACATCTCCATGCTTACAAAATCTGAGTGAGACAATCCACACAGATGGTGAAACAAGCCAGAAGGCTGGAGTAAATCTGAGGAGGTGCATGGCATTTTGAGAATGCTAACAAAGTATCTGTGTGGTTGATGCAAAAATGAAGAGTAAGGTAGTAGCTGTACATGCAAGATCTTTTGCTAGTCTGCCACTTGCCTATGATTTCCTTGGAATAAGAACACTAATCCGTTTAGGTCAGCTAAAGGCTTCTGGTGGCAGTGTGAGTTTTTCCACAAGAGAATCCCAGCTGTGCAAGAACTTCACAGTTTGTCTGGAAAGCAGCATTTGCTGTGAACTTCAAATATTTTGGCAGGTTGTAAAAGTGCATTTTTTTCTAGAGAAGCATCCTCATCTGAGGAGACTGACCGGAACACACCAAGGTGTTGCAACCTTCTTTCTTTGATGGAAACTGTGCTCTAAGATTATAGGATTGATCTCATTTTGAATCCTGCAGAAGGTTTTAGCTTGAAGTGGTGCCTAAGGCAGATGTTCCATGGTTTACAGCAGACTACTGCTCCAGGAGTGGAAGAGGACCCAAAGGGGAACACTAAGCTATATGTAAACTGGCAATATATATGTCTAGAGTTATCACAAAAGGCTACATCTTATTATGAACAACTGGAGAGAATCAACAAGGAGTTGTACATGAGACACAACAACTGACATAAAAGCAGTAGCACCGAGAAATCCAGGCTGACTTGGGTACTGCAAGTAATGCACTGAAAACAGGTCCTGCTCCTGCTATCGTATCACATACACGTGTCAGCAAGTAAAAGAGATGCAGACTTAAAAGGGATTGTAACGGAGTGCATTGGCTCTGTGGGTTCACTGAGAGGTGCTGCTGAACACAGAGGATGTACTGCAACTGAGTATTTGCTTGAATTATGCCAGAATTTTCTTCTTCAGCTACTGAAAATGCTGATGGCACACAGAAAAGCAAAACCAAAAATCCTGTTACATACGTATCTGCACTGATTTTAAAAAGGCTTCTAAGTGAGTTTTTAAAACACAGGTCTCCAGCTGGTAACTAAGGATACTGATTGCAGGTGTGAGGGCTCCGTCTACTCTCCAGCCATTGGTCACACTGAATCTCACGAGAGCTTGGGTTCTTATTTCTGATTTACATTATTAGAGCAGAACATTCACATCTGATCAGGCAGTTGGCACAGGCAAGCACTGACATCCAGAGCTATTCCTGTCTCCGCAGCATTCCCCAAAGGCAGTGCTGTGAAGACGCCCGCTATAAAGAACCATATGCTTGACAAAGACTGAACTACCACCAAGCATTCATCAAAGAAAGAGAATGCACATTTTTTTTATTACAAGACTGTTTAAACCAAACCTGTCTGTGTGTTCCTGGCTGTCTTAATACGCATGTGAAACAGTCTTAAACTGGTGAAGGGAAGGTTTTCATGTATGAAGTGGTGCTCAAAGGCAAAGGCAATTCAATCCGAGCTAAGGGTATTTCCTCAATCTTCACCTCATATACATTGTGGCATTGCTAATGCCAGTCAAAAAGACTTTCTGCTGAATTTATGCTTACAGACATAGACCCTCCTTTTTTAATACAGAAATTGTGTTGAATTGACAATTCAATTCAATAAATAGAGTCTGAAAATCTCTTTTCCCTCATTTCTGGAAAGAGAGCTGTGAAAATGGTTTTCTGTTAGTACTAAAAGAAAACAAACTACATGTAGCTCAGGATCAAACACAAGGAGAACTAATCAAAAGCCAAGAGAAGATCAAAGAACTAGCTCCTGTGTTTACAGGGAAAAATTAACTTATATTAAAATATTTGGAAAGCAATATACCAATACTACAAGAATCTCTCTCTAAGAACTTTTTTTGGTACATTCAAAAAGAGCAAAGATAAGATGTTAAACCTAACTAGAAAAAAAAAAATCAAGAATACTTAATCCACAGACAAGAAATGTGATATAAAGAGAAAGAAGCCATCTAATAGCTCATTTCCTTAATTTCTTTCTGTGATTCTCTGACAGTTGGTCAAACACAAAAGAAC
Organism: Pachycephala philippinensis; assembly: GCA_013397055.1. Classification (NCBI taxonomy): domain Eukaryota; kingdom Metazoa; phylum Chordata; class Aves; order Passeriformes; genus Pachycephala; species Pachycephala philippinensis. Next base: position 38,190 of record VWZT01003594.1, on the reverse strand, counting down.
ACAGACTTACACTTAATTTATTGTGAGCTAAATTTGAAGTGCTTCCTTTAAGTACTTTCTCTTTTTCAAACATACTTCTCCATATACACACACACATATGCAGAGATTGCCAGCCCGCTCTGAATGATCTCCTCCAGTTTAAGAGGAGGCAGAACTACTATATTTGCTTTGAAAATGGAACACATGAATACTGGGTAACTTCAGCACACAATTTTGAGAAATAAAATAGATAGGTCAATCTCCATTCCATTTGCCTTGGGAAACCCTAAAAGCCCTTCAGCAAACTCGCTTCTCCAGTCAAACTTGGTCAAAGGAGGGCCCAATAACAAGCAATTGATCATCATCCTTGGTGACCCACAGTGACACAAACAACATATAACCACAAGATGTAGTAACAGCCCGTTTGGGCCTAATGCAAACCCCTTAGGACGGAAATGAACCCTTATCAGCAGACAGCTCCCTGAACTTCTCTTTTTGTCCTTTCAAATTAGATAAACCAAACCCAGACTACCAGAAAAGTAAGGAACAAAATAATCTGACATAGTTTAGTCTAAATTTGGAAGCACCAGAAGGACGACAGAGAAAAGGCACTGAAGATGTATCTTCCATGAATAAAAATGTTAAGTTCTTATGAAACGAAGAAATATGTTATTGTTTATTCCAACCTGAAAACTGTAGCCTGTGTGGGGTGCTCCCTAAGGCTGATGCGCAGGTATCCACCACCACACAGAGTAAATGTAAACATCTCACCAAACCTGTGATTCCAGAACCCTGCATATCTTCACCATTTCTTTCTTCCTCTGAAGAAGTTCTTTACACTTTCTGAAAAGCTGCTCTTGTTAGAGCTTTTCAAATTTAACACAACTGTATGTAAAACAGCTGTAAAAGTATTTGGCACTCCTGCCAAACACCTGGCTGTTGCTCCTGGGTTATGACATTTTCCTTGGTTTATGCTTCCATGTGACCTAAACTAAAACTCCCATGCAGTAGTGCTTACACAGATACAGCACAATGTGGTTTTTACAATGTATTTGTGTCTGCTAATGAGGTGCAGAGAAGGATGTACCAGGTGCATAGGATTCTTGTCCAGCTCTGTGATGGAGATGCTCAGCATGTCCCAGGTCTTTAACACAACCATAAACCTGGGGTCTCAGGGTTAATCCAGTACTTCAAAAAATTACATCTTGAATACAGCAAAGGGCTAAAACTGATTTGTACAATGGCAAATATACCCTCCCACAGTTCTGCCTTTGTATCCTTTTTATTTTCTCTGATAAGGCATCTCTCTTCTGTTATTTAGATTTTAGAATAAAAAACCTCTAAGTGGTGAGCATGTGAAGAGGCAATATGTTACTTCAACATAACAAAAACAGCCTGGAGCTGAACCGTCTTTAGATTTTGTGAACATTTCATTTGAGAGGAAAAGATTTTAAAGATGATACAGTTGAGTAAAGATTATCTGATGACACTGGACCATGTGTTACTTATTTACAGCTCCAGGTTACTGCCTTCAATACAACATGATTATATTCAGAGCTATTATCTGCTTAAGGTTACCCTCATTTACAAATGTCTTTTTAATTAAAATATTTTTATGAACCTTTACGAAATATTTTTGCACTCTATATTGGTACTGATCTATAAATATTTATTTCTCTCACACCCTGTGAGAGAGCTTGCATTTCTTATTCTTATGAAAGCAGTTGCCTGTATTATGAGGTAGCCATACCCTCGGTACCTGGTACAATGTTATCTCTCCTCTGAACTGTGTCTTTGGAGCAGGGACTTCAGTGCTTTAGACTCTCTCTAACTTTGCCATTTGTATTATTTGGTTTGTTTAGTTTGTTTGTTTCAGTCAGAAAGCGGTATTTGTCTTTTGGGGCTGTTGAGCTGAAAGTCTTGAAAAACTTGTTTTATCTGTTCCTCTGCAGGTATTTGCATATACAGGGACTGCCTCTGCAAAAGCAAGTACGAGGCAAATTAGGTAAACTATCAAGATGTCTTTAAGTGGCCTAATTTATCTTCTTTTTCCCTGTGATGCATAACATTTTTCTGACCTCCCACTACAGAAGGGCCTTACAGTAGCTTAATACATTGCAGCTGTGAAAATATGCCAAGTTAACCCTTCCCTGAGAGACCAGCTTACATTTGGCCTCTCTCCATCTACAGGAGTTCACACATCACAGGGCAGATTTCAGGAGATTGTGAAATGTTATTCACTGGTAGAATTGCTGTTACAGATGCAGATATGCTTTCCTCATAGATCAGAGAGGTGGAAACGTAGGCAGGAGATTAGAACAGTACATAGACCTGGGGGATTCCAGCCTTGACTCTGTCATTGACTTACATTGTCAGACAGAATTATTTACTTTAATGCCTTTCTCTGAGGTTTGAGAGATTTTCCATCTCCGGAGACCCATAAATCAAAGCTGTCTCCTTTTCTAGAACTACTGTTCTCATTCAGAGGCTCCTAAACCTTTCTGTATTTCAACAACGGGAGAAAAAAGGCCTTTGAGACTGGGCTCCTATCCAGCCATATAGAAATGTATCCTTTCTAAAGAACAAAGGTTACTCCACAAACCCCTGATTCCCCTAGGAAAATGGGAGAAGCACTTCAGGGAGGAAGATGCTCATTCCCACACGCCTGGTAACACCTAAACATTGCAGCTATAAAAAAAGAAAGTGAAAAAAGCAGGAGGAACACTTAAACCATTAGCCTAAAAGCACCAACGTTAATGATTTAAACCACACTCATCTGTGGGAGGGGAAGCTGGCACACACAATATTCCCTGGAAGGCTCAAACCATCCACATTATTTTTTGAAATAACCAGAACCACGAAAGTTCCCAAAAGGTTTCGAGGCATTCCATCTCTCTCCAGTCAAAGCTTTCCAATGTTGTGCTATTAAGCAGAATGAGTTTCACAATAATGGATGCGGCAACACATGGTTTGTCTCTCCCTGCTGCTCTCTTCGCCTGATCAAGCTTCTGGCTCCAGATCTCTTCAGTTGGATGGCAGTGACAGGAGAACTGCTTCTACCCTTTTCCAGCAGGGATGATGGAGTCAAGCTTTTTAAGGTTTAGGCAAATCAAGAAACAATGAAACTGGATGTTTCTCTACTGTTCGCAAATGTAAAGCTTGGACCTACCCACTGCCTGGGTAACCTGGCGACTGCCACAGGAAAGCAGCGACCACCAACATTAGAAACTGGGTGTTTTCTATGTGTGCAAATAGCAGAAAACAGGAAATTCCAAGAGAGCATACAGTTTAGCACAAGCTGCAGAAATACTTCTTACAGTTGGGCTGGGGGGCCAGGAAAAGGTGTTAATCTAAACTAACAGAAAGCCTTAATCCTAAATATCTTGTGTTATCTCAGTCCTTAATGATTACTCCACTGAGTGCACTATTGGCTTATTTTCTTGCTGCACAGCAGAAGCTCTCATCTCATCCCCACACATCCATACCAGGCATCACTCTTATCTGTACAACACTTTGCAGAACTCCCTGTCTTCCTGAGCACAGCAAGCTCTTCATAATAGGCATTCATTTGATGCTAAATAACGAATATTCAACAATAAAACTTAACAGTGACTCAAGATACTGGTAAAAACAATACAAATTGTTAAGTCCAGAGTCTGTCCTGAAACACCAACTCTGGAAAGCCAAGGAAAAAGCTTACTTACATAAATTTCTAATACTCGATTTTTAAAAAGCCAAACAATAAGCAGCATTCATTTTCTTTTTTTACAACTAGACTCCTATTCAGTCTTTAGGAAAAACGGAGCAACTAATTCTGTTCACTAAAGCTGCAAGCTGTTCAATTCTATAAATGCACTTGAAATTGATCTTCTTGTCAAAGAGAAATACAGACTAATGGCTTTCCTGTGCTGTCTTTATTTCAGTTTTCATTAAGCATGGAAAAACTGATCTCCTGCACGCTAGCTTGATGTACCTCAATGTACAACCACCAAAATGATATGCAATGTACAACCACCAAAATGCAATACACACTTAACACTCATGAGACAGAAAGTTCATGGAGTCAGTAACAAGAGAGTTAAATTGTTAAAAAATTGCTCAAAGAAAAGCTGTTGGATGGAAGAAAAAACAGCCAACAGCAATGACTAGTGATACTCAAATACTATTTCTACTTCCCATCACATGCTTTTCATCTTCCTCAAACCACTGTAGAAATTCTAGGGAACTCTCCTAATGCAGTACATAGATATCATCATCTTCATGCCAGGCATGGGTAAAGAGAGTGCTTACATGACTCTCTCATAGAGGGAAAAAAAATAAATTGGCAAAAGTTAAAAGGGCCACTATTAAATCCTCAGTCCTAGTTTTCAACTCCCTGAACTCAGAGAGACTGATTCACTGTTAGCTGACTGCAAAAGGTTTTCAAGTGTATAAAAAATTGAGAAGATCTGGACAGCATTTCAGGGGAGTGCAGGGCAAGAAGAGACCTTCTGGGCTACCAAAGCCAATCTCTAACTGCAACCCTCCTGCTATTTGGCATGGATGCTGCCACATCCATTGCTCAAGCTAAAGATGGCTTCTTGCAGCCATCAATTGGCTTGAATTTAAATCAGTCTTGGATTCTGCTGATACACGCTAACAACAGTTTCAGTATATAAAGAATAACGATAACAAAAAAAGATTTGTCACACATTCTTTCAGAAGAAGTGCTTTTCTGTTATTGGTATTGCTGTTTCTAACAGGGTATTTTGATGTCGTCCTATTCTACTCAAAACATCAACAAACATAACATGTATCCCACTTTTCTGAACACTAACAAAACAAGGCTGTACTGAAGCACTTGCAGGGGGAAGTAAATGGAGAAAGGATGGTTTCTAGCTGGCTATCTAGCATGGTAATGTCTCTGTTCTCTGTTTGGGCCACAGGATTACCCATAGAGTCTTCACAATGACTCAAAAGCCAGCGGAAAAATGATGAATTTGTCAGTGGTTAAGGTACTACCAAGTGCTCGTCAACACTAAAGAAATCCACAACCCTGAACTGAGGTATCAGCAACAAAAGCAGACCAAGAACAGTGAATCCCAGCTGAAACCAGGAAGTGTCTTACTAAACTTAATGCAAAAGCTGAATCAGAAAAAAAAATTTACATGGACGATATTCAGAGTTTAGTGCAGAAGTAGGCTATATCTTTCAAATAAAGCTAAAATAAACATCTCACATGTATATTTGATAGTTTTACCCAAATAAAATCCCATTCAAAGAAAAACATCCTTTGAATGGGGAAAACTAGCTCCTTCCTTAATTGCCATCCTGTCAGGATAAAACAGGGACATAACTTTTCTGTTCTTGAGTAAAAGAATGAGGCTGCAGGCTGTGCTGCACAGCATTTCTACAGAAACGTTTCCAGCTGAACTGTGAAACACTGCATGTATCTAATAAATCCACTGGAGACAATAATCATGGTACTGACTCAGGGCAATTGCCCTTATTAACGAATGACAGAAATACTGCCAAGGATCTGTCATTTGGAAATCAGAATCAGTATCTTAAAGATGTCTTTGAAACTTGAATATATTAAAGGAAAATATGTGCCTCAATCTATCAAAAATCTTTCCTCAGCCAGTGGAAGTGCAGCTATTCACAGAAAAAGAATGAGTTACTAGTATTTTATCTAGTTGTTACTTGTATGGTACTTATTTCCATGCAACATGTCCTGAGTGAATTTTTCATCTGATATAGTAAATTCCAGCACCCATTGCTTTCACTGATCCAAGAATTTAGTTGGTGAGTGACACCCTGCAATATATTTTGCCAGCAACAAGAAGTACAGATTGTGAATTGTACCTTTCCTTTCTCACCTCAGAGCTAATTTCTTTCCAGACTTTGGTAACCTTTCCCCCCATATTTCATTATTGAAACTGAAAGGACACCACCACTCCCTCAGACTTTGAAACTGTTCTCTCTGTGCTCAACTGATAGCATCAACTCCAGCTATAAAATCCTCCACAGCAGAAAAAAATACGTTTTTTACACATCCTTAATTTTACATGTTTGGTCTCGTTAGGAAAAAGACGTATTATTTTGAAATTCATATCCCAGATTCTTGTTGCGAATTCCAAAGTCAATTTCAAACATGACAAAGTTCACAGATTTTCAGCTGTGTTGTTTCACAAGGGAGGCTGGAAGTGGGAAAAGTCTGAGATTTTTTAGGTTTGTGTCAATACTTGCTGTTCATAAGTTTTCTTCTAGTGGCAAATACAAATTCACATAGGAGCCAGTGTTCTTGATATAACTTGATAAAAATGAAACTGATATCCAATTTCATTAAAACTCACTGTGGAAAAGCCATGGAACTGTTCTGCAACAGAGGATATTATATCTGGTGTTATTTATTTATTAGGGGAGGAATCACTATATAGGCTATTGAAATTATTTTTCTCTGTTTCATAAAAATATGTCCCTCTTCTACGTTTTTTCATTTCAGCATAAAGAAAGATGATCATACAGTAAAGCCCTGTAGGCAACACTGCACATGAAGTTCAGAGCACACCAGACTCAGTTTGAGATTGCACTTTTTAATCAGTACTTTAATTTATACTGGAGTCTCTTTCACCCTGCAGTCAACGGAAGGCATATTAGGCTCAGAGGTGGCTTAAAAAAATTCTATATATGAATTTATATGCACAAATCGAATTATTGTATTAGATTTTCCCAGAAGCTGATACTAATGTACATTAAGGAGAATATTCTGCAGCTTTCCTTTCACACTTGTTATTGTCTGACACAGAGAGCTATTATGGGTATTTTTGGAACATACAAAATTACATGTTTGTTGGCAAACACCTCAAGGCTTTCAGTCTTTTAGATGGGGGTCAAGTCATTCTGCATTCTTTGGCTTTCAGGTTTGGTTTTTGTATCATGACTACACACTGCTGTACTTCAAGAGGTATTTAGTGGATGTATCTGAGCATGAAAGTACTTAGTTCTTTCCTTCCTTAAACCATGCTAAAGACAAATGCCACCTGGCTGACAAATATAAAAAATAAAGCTATATATACACAGAAAATAAAGTGTCTATCAATTTGCTACACAATGAGATCCAAAGCAATTTTACTTTTGTGGCGAGTACAAGACACTCTGATGCTGTAATCGCTTTAGTATGAATTACAGATACATAACTGTCAAACTGGCAACCACATGTTTTACTTGCATAATATATATTTTAAGTAGAAATAAAGTATGTTAATTAGCTACTTGTGTCCATTGCAAGTTCAGAACAGGAAAACTAAGAAAAAATTCCAGCAAAACAGTAATTAAAAAGAGATTCTGAGTACGCTCCCCATTGGCTTTGCAATATATTCATTTCTCAAGCTTTTGTATAACTGATTATATCTTTTTTTTTTTTTTAATTTTTACGAGTAAATAGCAAAACTAATTAGCTGCACACTATTAAGTTAATGCACATTTATCTACAACAATTCGGTTCTGACTGTGAAATAATCTTTCTAGCCCATAATTACACTCCAGCTTAATTAGCATAATTTCCACAGCACATTCTTTAATAAAGAACCTGACATAAGGGTTGTTCTTAAACACCAAGGATATTCTAGACAAGTAGAAAAAGGGAGACAGGCAGAGCTGCCTTAAACACCTATTATGTTACCAAGATAGTACACATAAAACAAGAGTATGAATTCAATACTATCTGTACCATCACAAGCACCTCAAGATGCCTTCACTAAAGATAAGCAAAATACTTAAAGGATTCGAGATGTCCCTTGTCCACTTCACTAGAAGTGGTTCCATATCCTTCGCAGCTCCTTCCTCCCATCACTGCATCTCATCCCCCTCACTAAGGGCAGCCTGCAGATTATTCATTCTCCCACTCCATGTATTAGTTTCCTTCAGAAAGAAAAGGCATACGGTCTTGCATTTCTTACACTAATTTAAGCACAGGCAGTCAGTTCCCACTGAAGAGAGTCATTGCAGGTGAAAACACAGATCAGTCTCCAGCCTCATTTAGTCTTTGGCTTGTTAGTGAGGATTTAGCAACCGGGACTCTTACGGACACCTATTTCCCTGGTACTACCACACCAAATTAGTTTTCTGTGGGCTAGTGTGGACAATGCGTTTGTGGACATACATGGACAATGGCACCTGAGTACTGCTATGGTTGATACTAACAGTGAGTCTGGAGGAGAGGCTCTGCCTCCCTCAGTAACCCTCTGAGTCAACTTGTTCTTCTCTTGTTGAAGCCCACGATGTGCTGGGTGTCAGAGTATATCAGATTTATACATCTGGGCTACGAAAAGTAACCTCAGCTGTAACACAAACAGTCATGAGTCTCTCCTGACAGTAAAGAACTAAAATTTAAAAAACCAGGAAAACTTTCTTGTGTCTTCATCTAATCGTTTCTAAATAATGGTCATTTAAAGTGAATGGTTATCTGAAAGACTCTTGGGTTCTGTGAAAGATTTTGACTAAATATATGCTGTTGGTAAGGATGTCCTTGGACTCCTCCATAGCTACGAGTGGTGAATTTCACCTGTGAAGGATTACCATTTATTGTGCGAGACGATGAAAGACTCTGAGTAAGATTATCAAAATCAGCAAGGTGATTTAAAGCCGAAGTTCTATTTTCATGTAACCTCATAAAGGATTTTAATTTAATCAGGTTTCCAAAATGCCTAAGACTCTCCTGAAAATGTAGAGTTCACCTTTTAAATCACACAGGCACTTTTAATAACTTTACTTGCTCTAATTAACTTTTTATTTTGAGGTTAGTGCTATTAGGCAAGACCAGGACCAAAACGATCTCTGCATACTAATCACTCACGGACTCCTGCTGCTGCAATGTAACATATGAGGAGATGCCCTAGAAATTCAACAAAAATTCAGAGCAACAGAAACTGATAAATCAGGTCTTGGAGAAAAACAAATCAGCAATACCTATTTCAACTTACTGCTTTCTTAGGAATACGTACAACTAGGCAAGCTCTGCCTGATTAGAATTTAAGATAAGGAAATACATCCTAAATTAGGTTCTAAAAGAATTTTTATTCAGACATATAAATGATGCATCAACTACTGTCTCGAGACTATATAAACACAGCCAGTTCAACAGGTTTCAAAAACACAAGGAAAACTGAAGATGCCCTGGGAAGCTGCTCCGCTGCCCCATCTCAGAAGTGATGCAGTCCAATACTGAAGGAGCCCCTGCTTTGGCAGAAGCAGGGAGGGGGGGACTGAGACCATGGCTAACTAGTGCTGCACCTGCAAAATCTGCCTGTCCTTCAGGCCCAGGGCTGCTTGGGAGGATGCTCCTGGGACAGGCAGCTTGTTACCTGGTCTCACCCAGCACCAGCCAGGTTTGCTTACAGTCACAGCTGTGCAGCTCCCATCAGTTTGCAACGCAAAGCCAACAACAGCTGAGACTTCTGTTTAAAGCCACCCCTTTGAACTGGAGTTACACATGGCAGAAATCAAAAGCTATCTTGTCAGAAGACAAGTATTAACCTTTTTTTGAAGGTAAACTTGTTATAATTAAGACTAGAATACAGAAACAATAGTCATATTTTTCAACAGCCTGAATTACCTTTGCTAATAAAATTTTACTTTAGCCAGCTGTTTAAAATCAGGTTATCTATAAAGATAGCATGGTAGCCAAGTTTATTAAAAGATGCTAATGATTTTGGCTGCCAAACTACAAGGGCCTGGCTGTGAGTCTTTGTTTGTCAACTGCATACCCAAAATTAATTCACCTAAAATTACTAGCCAATTTTGAAAACCTTGATCTGCTAGGTTTGTCTTGTTCTTTCTCTTTGACAGTTATTTACCTCTGCCAAATTTTCCTTGCAGAACATCAGAGCACTGAGAAAAGAAGAAAGCAAATCAGTTTCGCCTTCAGTCCTGAAGCTTTGAGTTAGGAGATAAAGAGTTATGGCTTGAAGACATGAGATAAAAGCAAAGCAATATACTCACAGCCACAAACTCCATGAATTAAAGTACGAAAAAAACCCCTGTAGGTCAGGCAGAGATCATGCAGAGTAAGCACAGCAAGAGACAAGGAAATGGGAGGCATAAATATATTGTTATTTTTTCCATGTCATTTCATCTCTCTATACATCTGGTTTGCTATCTATTAAAAAAAGCCCTTCTGAAAGGCCCTTCTGAAAGATTTTTGAGACCTTGCTGTAAAAATCACTGACTCCAGGGCAAAATGTTATTATCAGTGCTGCCACAGAAGTGCAGAGTAGACACCGAGACCGAAATGGTTTTAAAGAGGGTGAAGATCTAAGACAAAAAAACCCCATCAGGAGGCAGATTATTGACTACCATTTGTTAAGCAAGCACCGTGCAAAAAGAAAATGAGAGAAGTTTAGTAAAAGGCAATTTGTTTCACATGCCTAAAGAGGTTCTGTTTTTCATTTATGTTGTCAGGTGTTTTGCCCTAAAAGTCAAATTTCCTTGGAATAGATTCCTCACAGCCCAGTTCTGGAAACTGATGCTGACTGGAGAATATAGGCACAACAGGCATCTAAAGAGAGGTTTAAGAAAAAAAAGCACACCTTATTAAAAATAATCGCAGTGTATGCATCTGCAAAAACGGTCAATTACAAATACTCACTGAGGACAGCCCTTAATAAAATGACACCTTAGGTCAGCATTTTACCTGATGTTACCGCATTGTTGGTAAAATACCTGAATGACTCTCTCAGCTGAACACTTGAAACTGGGTGGTTTCCTGACTGTTTTAGCAAGTTAGACTTGCTCTTGATTTTTACTGTGATAATGGAATGACTCAGCAACACCAAGATGTCAAAAGTAAGACTCAGCTGGCTGAAAACTTGGGTTTTGCTTTACATACACTCAAGAGCAATTTAATGACAAATGTTGAACAGACCTGGGATGTGTACACAGCATAGCTGAGTATTTATCTGATACCAGTCACCAGACCCACCAATACCTATCAGCCTTTACTGCCATCTGTTCAGCAGTCTCAGTCATTTACCAACTGGCAAACATCTAAATACCACTCCCACCATCTTCCTTAAAAATACTTTCATCATCTACTATAACCAGATAAGAAGCTTACATTTCTAGAGAATGCTGCTTGGCCTTGGAACTGATTTCCTTCTGGGTCAACAAGGGACAACACTTTGAAGTCAAAATTTTACTTATCAACATCATTGTTCAGCACCAGATTTTCTTTCCAGACTTTTTTGTATTGTAGCCACATACTTAGATGGTGTGTTCTAAGTGATAGCAAACTAAAGTATCAAATAGTTTCTTTAATAATTGAAATTCATGGCTGTGTATTTTATTAATTGCAATTTATGCATTAATAGTTTGACATTGCATTTTATCCAATGTTCTTTTTCTCATAAATGGTATCTACAACCGTACAAAGCACAGCATCAGACTCTCTGGGGGCTGCTTCACAAGGAAAGTCAAACGTGAATGAGAGAGAACCAGGAACACGACATGCAATTTTCCATTATCCTGGAGAAGACTTTTGGGAGTTGGAGATCAAGTAAGCTGTGCGACTATTTCATGAGTGATTAACTGATCCTGGAAGGAGGACAAAAGTTTGGTAGAAGTGCCATGGGGTATCGATGGAGAGGTAACACTCACCCAGGAAATGGGTAACTGAAATAATCAAGCCATTTTCAACCTTTTATTTGCAGCAGTGTTGAGTAATCGTTAAGAGCACATTTAGTACCACATTAAACCTTCTGTGTCTTTCCAAGATTATCTGCAGTGCACGGTAAAACTCATAAGCCAAATGTTTCTCTAACTTTAAGAGTTTATTGACATACTGCAGACCTACTTTATTACTGACTTCTACAGATCTCAGAATAAGGATTTTAAAGAAAAACTGCTCTAAAAGGCCTGTTGTGAGGTGAAGTAATGAGCCTTGCCCATGTAAAACATACCCACTGGCTGTTTCTTTGGTAGGCAGACAAATGCCCATGATCTCCAGATGTGACTTGAGTAATTGACAGAAAGTTTCGTACATATCCAAGTGTTAAATCAAAGAACTATACCCTCCTCATTGTGATGATTCAGCGTAATCTAAACACTCCAGAGCCGCGTTTGAACTCATGAGCAGGCAACACTATGACAAATTACTCTCCATAACAACCACATGCTATATGAGCCCCAGAGAAGAGGACCACTCAGCCAGGAGCCTGTCCAAGCTGCTCAACATTCCTTTGAAAGGAAACCTGTATTTGTCCACCCGGATTGTGACTGGATTGGGGTGTCCAGCCTTTGGAGATGCACTGACTGAAGCAGCTGCTGAAATGACCAGAGCTGTTTCAGCAAATCCCACTTTGTAGAGGTAACAGCTCATGGATTTTTAAAAAGCAATGCATTTTTAATGTTTGTAATGAAATCCCAGAAGTTAAATTCAAACACTTCCTAGAGCTGTAATGGAGATAGAGTACAAAGCAATAATTATCAATATTTTCATATAATCCATTTTGAACAAGAATGCATAATGATGTTCTAAAGCTCACTATTGCTGAAATTCAGATGGGGCCTCATAAGTAAGATCATCCAGCACACAGCTCAGTGACAAGGACAGTGATACAGCATAAAAAACCTTATGTTTCTCTGTGAGATTCATTTGACAGTGGTGGAAGCTAAGGACTAACCGAGGAATATACAGAAAAACTAAATAATGACTTGCTTTCTGTAAAGGCTTGGTTTAAGGTATATTCAGAGCAAACTGGCCTTCAAGTATCTGCTGATATCTCAATTTCCATTTCAAAGGTGTGTATAGACATGGTAAGTAGACAAAAGCACCCCCAGCTATTCTCTCTTCCCTAAGAGAAAGCAAAACCCTTATATAACTATCTGCTCTAGGAATGTTGTCCTACCACTGGTAGATGAAAGGACTTGGAAAAGATAACAATCCATCAGTGCAGAGCAGGGAGTTACCAGATTTAAACTCAGCAAGATCCAGTGAGAGAAGCAGCAATTAGATGTGGAACACTGCAGTCGGGGGACAGCTTTCTGAGCCAGAGAGGCAGAGGATGCCAAGGCTGTACCAGCAGCTCCTAAGACACAAGAAAGTGGTGCCATAAAACACCCGCAAGGAGCTCTGAAATGTGCAGTCAGCCTTGAAAATGTGTGCTGCTCAAAGGTTTGTTCAGTTAATCACTAGGATTTCTGCATTTCCTTATGACCTTCTACTCTAGTTTTTAGTCTTTAAACAGAATATTCACTTTCCATACAGAAGATCTACTACTATTTCAGTAAAAGATGTGAAAGTAGCAGGGATGAGTTTTCTCCTCCTTTAAATAGTGATTGATCCTAGGTAAAGATACAGAAGTCCTTACAAGTTTCAGACACTTTTTTCTTTCTAAAATTTCTCCATGCATATTGAAACTGACAATTAATAGTGCTAAATTTTGTGGAATACACTAGAAGATAATGAGGTCCAACAGTCTAGTCAGACACAGAAATAGGGGAAAAAACACAGGATCACCAGATTTACCATCAATTAGCTTTAAAAAAGCACAAATATGTGCACTGGAGGTTAAGCAAAAGAAGTACAAAACCAAAAGATGTCTTTCTGCACCATTCAACTGGACCCTGAAAATCATAAATTTTTCTAACATATACTTAACATGCCTTTCCTATTTTAGAGGAAAAAAATTTAAAAACATTTCTTTTGGTTTATTTATGATACTGATGTTCAAATACTTTGCATATTTGTAAGCTAATTCAAGAACAGAGAATTCTCTGAAGTGGTTGAAAATTTAGCAGCTAATACATACAACAATCTTTACATTTTCAAACACGGCAGTTTAAAAAATATCTTTGCAACAGGAAGGAGGTCAAGCTGACACTGCCATTGCACAGAAGAGCCGTGTCCATACAAAGCCTTCTAACATGGGCTGTTGACACTTGGGAACAAGTGAGCTGTGTCCTGCTTCACAAAACAAGTGAGCTAAGAACAGCCAATTTTTGGAAGGATAGCACAGCCTTGTATTTGCACTATCTATTAGAGAGTATTCTGAATTTGGAATATATCAACTGTCTGTTGTTGATACAACACGTGCTTATGTGAGTTTTCTTTTATCACGGGTAAAACAAATTGGACAGTGTATGCAATTAACATCTCTATATGCAAACTTTTCTTTTATATGGTACATACATTGCTGTGACCATGAATTCAAATCAGGTTTAAGAAACTTGCACAAGGAGCTATTTAGCTCTAAAATGTTTCTTAGCCCTGGCTATACATGAAGCAAAAACCTGCAAACATTTGCAGTTCCTGGTAATAAAATGAAAAGTCTGCCCATGAAACTTTTGCTTTCCTTCTCACTGTAACAGAAAGAATATAGAAAACTGATACTTCAGTTCTTTAGCAAAAAAAAAAAACAAACAAAAACTTTTAAGGTTTTTAAAAACATTGTCATTAAGTATAGTACAGAATATATCAACATATTTTTATTTGAATCTGTGAGATAGCATCAATTAGTCACAGTGAGGCAACCACTGAACTTGGCAGATTTTAAGCTTCTGACAGGTTACCAGGTATTTTTCTTCATTTTCTTCAGTTCAGTGGTTTGGCCATACAGCTCTCTGACCACCCAGTGCCACAGAAAATTTGGGATGAGCATATTATACTACACTGAAGCCCCCAGTGGGGTAGCTGCTGGCATTCTGGCTTAATAGGGAAACATGGGTATTTTAACTGCCAGAGCAACTCAACTCTGAGCACATGCCATTCCTGCACAGTGACATTCTGTCAGCAAACTGCACCACTGAGCAATCCCAACGTTATTAGATTCTTAAATCCTAATTTGTTTCAGGTTGACATGACATAGTATGTTTCAGCTCCTGCTGTTAGTGATATTGTTGCAATGAAGAAAAAAACCCCATCTGTATCTTCCCACACAGTCAATGACTGTGAGAATCTGTGTGCTAATGGATTTTTTTGCTGCTCTGGAGTGTGAAGACATCAAAATTTATCTCTACCACAAACAGCATGAATGAGTATTTAGATTTTCTAGTAGGTTTGTTGGTTTTTTTTGGTTTGATTTTTTTTTGGGGGGGGGGCATGGGGTAGTGTACAAACGTGCATTTTTTCCTAAAAATTATGTTTTCCCAAAATCTTCAGTTTTCTCCACAGTTTTAATTTTTGAACACTGCTTTGGATCATACAGCTGAGTCATTGTATTTGTTAATCAACTGTATGTTTTGAATTAGATTGGCACTGTTGGACAGTATGGAAAATGGCAGTTGGGCATGGAGAACGACAGACATGATCTGAAAGTCTGTTTGGGACACACTTCTCAACATCATTTATGACTCACAAAGCCAAAGATGGTAGATGTAAGGGCTAGCACTTCCAAAGAAGAAAGGACAGTATGTGGTAAATCCAGATAATTAAACTTAATAAAAAGGTCTAATTTTATGAGTTGGACGAAAGATACTTTTGTAAAAAAATGTATCTCACTGCTGGGGTAGATTTTATGAAGACTGTGAACAATTTCATGTGGACTAAAACCATTTACTCCACCAGAAACTTAGATTTATAGTAGTTTTGACAACAACGGTCGCAGAAGAATGGGCACTCTCTGATTCTCGATGCCTGATGTGAAACCGCCTTTTTTCTTTTTTACAGAATGCATAAATTAATTCTCTCCTTATGCTACTTAAAAATGGTAATATCAAGCCACGTTATGTTTTGAATGATTAAATGGTTGTCATCTGAGTTTTTGGCTTGAAGAACTCTGTTATTTCATCAAAACCAAGATCTCTGACTGCTTATTCTTTGGAAGTTTTCAGCAGGAAGGTCTGATGAAGATAACCAGATCTGAAACAGGCAGATGCTACTGGAAAATTTGGTAAGCAATTCAGGACTGACTATCTCAAATGGTAAGGAACTTGCTAAGCTAAATCAAAGTTGTCAAAAATGCCACTCTGAGTTATATGTTACAAGGTAGGAAAAGCCATTCTGAGTTGGGCTACCAGGTTATCTCTGGTACTTCTTCTCAGCATCTTGTTTCTGACCACCAAACAACCATTTTAATGAAATTATCCTGTTATCAGCACAAGACCCTTCTTCATTGTTGTATTGGCTTACAATGCATCACATGTACATGTGAAGTCATGACTTCTTCCACATACATCACTTCATACTTACCCAAAATCAATTTTAACCGATTTTGGTGTGGCATCACGAATTTCCTTCTCAAAAAACCAAGGTTTATTCTCTCTCACCACATTGTATTAATATGTGAGCTAATCAGCCGTTTTTTATTGCCATTTCTATTAGTCTGATGCAAATGTGATACAGATCCGAGCTGCCTAGACCTACTTGGAAGCCCATCTGGAACACAGGCGTCCTATGAGACATTTTGTGGGGGCTAAAACAGAAACACTATAGCCTTCAGTTTGGCTCTTTTGTTTCTGAGTGCTCTTGCTACTCTTGGATGAAGATTATCTATCTGGTCCTGGCAATTTGATATCCCTAATTTAGTATTGGTTCCCCAAGTTTTGCCACTGATACAACATTTTTAGATACTTCCTATGATAAGTCCTTTTTCTCAGAAACGCTTCTCAGGAGCAGAGAAAGCAAAAGCTTTTCACTTGCTCTTCAGTGAGCAAGTGCTGGCAGGGAAATTCAGGAAGAGATAAACGTTCCTCTAGTGTAACAAACACTGTGACTCACTGGCTGAACTACTATTGGCAAAGTCTGCACAAGCAATCTGACAACGAGGGCATTTTCACTGAACTGTTTCATTACACTCTCCTTGATCCCATGCAAGCTCTTGTCATTTCTAAGTGTTGCCCACCTTGACTTCAGAAAGTCTGACTCCAGAAACTTGTAGCACTTTACATGATGACAAGGGGTAGTTTTCCAGGTTAAAAGCTGGCCATCGATTGGGAATGGGCATATACATCTATGCCCTTAAGAATTGCAGGAATCGAATCTGAGGCAATGTGGGCTAAGGGAACAAGTAGGTCAACAGGTAGCACTTAAAAATGTGTCTCAAGGCTACACGACCAAATGTCTCATCATCTCTTAAGCAGCAGAGGAAATATGGAAATTTTCTTTGCAAATCACAGCATGTGTGAGAATAGGAAACCTGGAAGTCTTACAGACCAAGATTACCCTGTCAGTCTTTGTCACCAGAAAAGGAGTAAAACAAGAGATTGGCAGATGCTGTGAGTAGGCTTGGAAACTTTTATACTGCATTAGGGATCGTAGGATGTAAAACCCCACACCAGACTCACTGAATCCAGCAGGTTTAGCACATTATATTTTGGACAACCCCTGGTTTGAGAACAGGGATTTCATTCACGGCCCAGTGCATATAAANNNAAAAAAAGATCAAATTTAATACAGTGTCTCGAAAATTAAATTTAGCAACATTTTAAATGAAAAAATTAAAACTAAATTCAAGGTTAATGGTTAGATAGTGAAACTTTAAATTCTAAACACTATGAATCAGAACTTCTTACTAAGCCAGAACTCCTTACTAACCTTCCTACTTCTTGTGCTTCTTCACATAAAATTTGTAATAATTATAGAGAGAAGGAAAAAATGTGCAAGTTGGATTGAGCCACTCTCAGCTTTCCACGTTCTTCTGTCTCCTCAAGGAATTATGTAGACACAGATGAAATTCAGCATATAAGTCTTGGCAAACTTTGCTGTATTAATAAAAAGCAGATTCTTTCCTGACAGCAGGTATAATTTGGATTAACCACAAGATGAGCAAAAGAACTAGCTAAAAGAACTCAAGTACAAGACTAAACATTATGGTAGTTTCTGGAACAATGTATTAAAAGAAAAAGTATCTGATTTTCAGAGGAGCTACAGTCCCAGTATTGAGCTGTGCAAGCATGTGGCACTTCTGGAATGCAATTCCCTTCAAATGTATTGAGCACCTCTGTTCAGTAGCAGTTGACTTCTAATACATTGACCTTCGGCTTTGTTTTTCCTGCTTTGGTCTTTTCATTGAAAAGATGTCATAAACTGGATTGTGACAAGACGAATTACAAAAGTAATTCTAATTACATATTTTAATATTAATTTTAAGTTAATGAGAAACTTCATAAATTTCTTTTTCACAGCAATAAACGTTATGTGATCTGCTTCTTCATTATTTTCAGATTTTGCAATTTGCTTCTTCAATGAAGAGTAAAAATTTGATTTAGATAAACACAATTATTTACATACTTTCAGCAAATACTTCTCAGATGAACTAGAAAACAATTACACTCTGCATACCCAAAGGAATAGCAAAATTCTTGCAAACAGCAACCCATACAGAAAATTTTAATTAGCTTTTGCTTTCCTGTGTTAAATTTAACACAGGTGCCTGTTCATCTTCTGACTAATTCTGAAGAACACTTTCTTGCATGTTATCCTGGCTAGCTTTCAAGTCTTAAAGTTTTTTGCACTTGACCATAGAAGAGCCTTGTAAACTACTGTATCTCAAACATCATACCTCTGAAATATCTGATTTGACACCCACTGTCATTCTTCATAATTTTTTCTTCACAATCTTTTCCAAACACATTATCAGTTTGAATGCAATACAAGGATTTTACTTACTGACTTTTCTAGGTCTTTCATAGTTCCCCGTTCTTCTAAGGTACTTCAAGGCAGGCTTCCAAAGAAGAATTGTTTATGGCTTTTATTGCTATGCTTCCTCACTCCCTTTTTGGCTTTTTTAATATAGACATCTCATTTGGAATGATCAGACACAGATATTATTTCAAAAAATATACATTTTTCCACAACCTAAGCCACAAGCTTTAATAATCATGACTAATCTAAAGCCTTTCAACAAGCTCTTGGAATAGATGACAACATTCAAACTGAAAATATGTGAATTAATTTGAGACATATTTCATGTGACACAGTATAAAATGCAAACTTAAATCCTAATAGATTTCATATAAATATATAAAGTCCCCAAAATACTAATTAAAATTGCAGTAAGAAGCACCAAAATTACAGATGTCTATTCAGTTTCCTGCCGTACAAACAAACATCAGGACAACTGTAATGAAACAATGGTCAAGAAGATTTATGATTGCTGGAAATTTATAATTGAAGTCTGAAAGAGTCCTTTAGGAAAACATCCAGGATATGAAAGAATAAATATAGCAAGAGAAAATAGGGATAAGTAAATGAATCAATGCTGTAAGTCTTGTATGCTGGAAAAGCTCATGTCATTTACACATCTATATGTCAAAATCTGTTCCCTTGGAACACTGCTGAATCATTCAGTTCAGCAGCTACGTATCCTCCCTTACGCAAAACTCATTCTGACACAAAGTGTCTCTGAAAACACAAGTCATCTATCCTGCACAAAAGAAAACAGAATAATGTGTTTTTCTACTGCAACCAAACACAGATATGTAGCCACAGTAATGGAAAACAAAATATGGCGGTATAAAACCAGGGACAGTTTTGGTGAAATACCTGAGCGACCACAATAGCTACTCACAGATTGGGATGCTTCAAGTCAACTGCAGAATGAACTCACAGAACTGCCTTTAGTTAAACTGGGAATTTCTTGGAATAATGGAGTGTTGTTTATTTTTGCTGAGGATGATGAACTTCTGCAGCAGTGGTCCTAAGTGGTTAAAGCTATTCAGTCCAGTGAGACTGAGCTCACCATTTCTGAGAACGATTCACTGTCCACACAAAGAGCTAATGCAGGATGGATTTTTGTTGGCATTGGTCCAGTCAACAACATGATGCTTTTGCTGACAACTTATTTAAGAATCCTGGTGTCTGTTCAGATAAAATCACGGGAAATGGCTAGGGATCAAGTCTGGAGACACCCCAAAGAAGCTGGACACACCCAAACCTTTCCAACTACAAGAAAGCCCTCAAAAATGAGGCGACCATGTAGCAATATGCGCATTATAGATAAGGGTGGTAACCTCAAGCTGTGACCTGACTCTCCCTTGAGTGGGATCAGAGGATGTAGCTAGTTTTGTTCTGATTTCCTTAAACTAGGAAAGTCATGATCTATTTTCCTATAGAAAACAGACAACCTATGGAAAATTTTCCATATTTTACTATTTTGTGTATTTTATAATTGATGCTCGAAGACAAGTCCCTAATACAATTTCCCCCAAATAAACTGCATGTTTAAATTGAAATAAAAACTGTCAGAAATTCTGTTTTGACCATGGCATATTGCTTAATGTTCTTCCTATTTTCCAAAGACAGAACCTAGGTTTTTCTCTAGTAACTTAAACTATGTTATGTGAATATATTGCTTTGTGCAAAAATATTTACATGTTTTTGTTTTGTCCCTCTTGCATTAACAAGAAATCAGTCAATGTACTCACTGGGTATGGCAGGAAGAAGGAAGGGAAGGAAGATGCAGCTGAAAATCTGAAACTAGAAATGGGGCAAGAAGCCCTTGCTGGAGGTAACATGAGTCCTAGTATATAGCGAGCACAGCTGCTGGACACGTCAGTGGAAGTGAGCTGAGAAGATAAATGGAAGCTTGGATCCAGGGGCAATTTGGCAACATCTGGAAATTTGCTAGTCAGGTGAATCACTGTGATACAGAAACCATCCTAAAGAACTGCTGTTACTCATCCAGAACGAAACACAGAGCTCCAGCAAGTAGATGTCTGTTGAACATCTCACGTACAAACACCTGAACCGTCGGAAAGCAGTCTTGAGGCACCATGATGCAGATAATGTCTCTGGGAGCTTTTCTGAGCTTGCTGGACCAAAGGAACTCTAGAGGAACACAGTCCATGGGTTATAGGCAGCATTTACAGAGACACTGGTGAGCAATCTGCTCTTCAAACACAGAAACCAAGTCCTCTGAGAAAGAGGATGATCAGCCTGGAGAGAAGATTTTCACGAAGTTCAGGAAACAGGATCCAAGAGCAGGCTAAAGCCCATGCAATCATGTGGCAGGAGGACATGGCAACAGACCACTGACGGCTGTGCTGAGGCCTTTCTATCCAAACACCGCGTATTCTTCTGTCCTGGAACCAGGGACTGATGATGAAGGGAAAAGTGGGATAGGCACTAAGGAACTAGGGGTTTTCAAGACCAGATACCACCACACAGTCATTTACTTTTACTTGCTGGATGCAAAGGTCATATGAAGGGCACAGAAGTTGTGGATCACCAGGGAAGAAGCACTGGGTCTGAGAAGCCTGCATATCTGCTTTCCATGCCTGCCAGTAGCACAGGAAAAAGGCAGGAGAAAGATTTTAGAGAGAAAATCTAGGACCCTACAAGGGAAGCTGGAATCAAGGTCTTCCATGTAGTTATGTACTTGTATACCATACAGGACTGCAAATGGACAGATGTGCAAGGATGTTTGGCTAGAAAGTGAGGTTTCATATTCGTTACGGAGTGGAGACTCCTCTGTATGAGATACTTGAAGCTGGACACAAGAAGCTCATTTGAACCTTAAGGGAATCAACCTGTTAGCATTTCAAATCCAGAAAGTCATGAATGAGCTTCTTAGTGATTAGTGGGGGCTGGTGGCAGGCAGGGTAAAAGATGGAGGGTACAGAATAGCACATGGTGCAGGGTGGGTCTTCTACTGATGAGGACAAACAAACAGTAAAACTCCTGCTTAAGGAGTCCACAACAGAAAGTGCAACTCTTGCCTCTGATGGCGTGCAAGCTCTTGTTTGAGCTGTTGCAACTGAAGACCCATTCCACAAGTAACTAAAATGTTCTTTGGTCCAACATCCCCATGCGAAACATGAAGTCCACAATAACCTCCAGTCTCACTCAACTTCAGAGAAGGGAGCTACAGGAGGAAGAAAAGACTGTCTCCATAAAAGGGATAGTGAAGATACTTAATGCAGTATCAACGCTCCCTTACAATACCCTAAGGAAAGGACTATAGTAGCATGAATCACCTATCAAAAGGAGCCTGAAAAGGGAAAAATGAGCGAAAAAGATGAGAAAAGTTCATTTTTAAGATGTGCTTCTGAGACCTTTGAAAAGACAAGCTAGTGAAGTTGGAGAATGAAGATGAACCAAGAGCAGGCTTAGATCTTCAGCTCACTACAGGCATTGTGAAATTATATTTTCTATCTACATTGATTGCATCACACCCACAAGATGTGTCACTAATGGAAAAATCATTTGCAGAGAGGTCAAGGATAACAGCAATGTAGTATTTAAACTGTTTTGCAATGGGCAAAGTAAAAAAGAATCTATGAATGGAGAACTTGAACAAGTTTTTTGCTGTTCTCATTTCATCCCAAGAGCCAAAAATAAAAATCAATTTATTGAGATGGATAAAATGTCTGCTTTAAGAATGAAGTCACATCCAAACTGGGACTTAACCGTTACCTAACACAGTTTCCAAATGCTCAGAAAGAGCATATCATTATTTCAGTGTAAGGCTAGAACAGGAGCTAGCTAATTATCTCACAGAAGGAACAAATAAATCCAGACTCTGCCAATGAGGAAAGAGTCAGGCCTTTGGATATTCTCTCTCTGTGCTGACACTCCCTTACCATCACTCTGGGATCAGAAGCAGACTCAAAAGGCAAAGCTAGCCTCCCCTGTTGCCTTCCCAGCATCATTCTCAGGCTGTATCTGAACGTGCATCTAGCACACGCCTGCAAAAGTGATAAAATCTGAGGAGATGGAAGCACAAGCTGGGATGAGGAGAAAGCAATACTACAAGTTAAAGTGAGAGACACATTAACTACTCTTTGCTGAACTAATAATAATTTTCTCATCTTTGTTGCATAAGGATATATTGAGAACAACACTCCAGACAGTGATTAATTAATACCTGTAATTTGATCCTAAAGCAGCAATTGTCAAATCTTTACAAACAAATGTTCACGAAAGCTGAATATTATAAAACCTTTGAAAAAGAAGTACTGCTGTGAAAAAAAACAAGGGGAAAGGACAAATATGGGAAATTTCAAGAAGAACAAGAAACTCTAAAGTAGTAAGTCAGTAAGGGTATTTAGCCTCTGGATGCTTTCCCTTTAGAGATTTTGTATGACTTGCATGATCATTAGACTATTGAACTAAACAGTTCAATAGTCAAAATGTGTCTTGCTACTCAAGAGTCTTATGGCCAAGAACCAGTACCTAAATTCATCTAAATCTGTTAAAAAATAGCTTGAAACACTTAAAAACTGTAATTGAGTTTATTACAACTAGTGACTGCATTTAGTAAAATGAGATCAGTGGCACATGTGATATAGTGAACATAAATTACAAACAGACAGGCTGAAATGAATGTCTATTCACCATCATCAATGACTTCTAGTAGTAGTATTTCAGCTATTTTTTCAACCCTCTAGTAACTACTTTTTATTGAAACCATACCCATATACTTTGTGAAACTCAAACATATGCTTCCAGGCAAATTACTGAGCCATTTTTGTGGATTTCCAGCACTGACGACACCTCTATCAAGTTGATGTTCACCAACATCAATTCACAGTGAGAGAAAAGACATCAAGATCATTACACGTGATCTTGAAATGTAAGTGCCATCCCTTGTACTGCAGCTGAGCTAACTTAGGCAGTACCTGGAACCCTCAGTACAGAGCTGGCACACATCTCTGAAGTATAAAAGCCTCACTGATTCAAAAGACTTTGACCTTTTCGACATGGTCGCACGTAATCTTCTGTGTTTTAGTCTACTTTTGTGAAGTATGTGGAAATTAACTACACACACGTAAACAACTAAATCCAAGGTCAATTTTCAAGACTTTCTATTGCACATAAGCACCATGGCTGTGTGATGCATGGTTGTCAGCTTGGGTGAAACCACAAGTTGTTACATTTTTATTTTTACCCCAAGTAAATCACAACACATAGAAATCAGAGAAGCAATTCTAACCTGGGTCATTGCTTGGACTGTCATTATTCCTCTCCTGTTGAATGAAGCTGGTGTGATCTGGTGTCCAGCCATGGAATATGTGGAGAGGAGACTCTCGGTGACTCCAGAGAAAATATCAAGATACAAAAATTCACCCGTAACAATACTAGAGAGAACACTGGGTCCCTGATAGTCTTTGAACTGTCTGGATATTCTCATCCTTAAGGGTAAAAATCTTACTGATACTTTAACATTTTCATAGTGACTGAGCAGTATTGGCTTGAGGCGTTTTGAGATACAACTAAAGAGATTATAGAAGAAGTCAAAATAAGAAACTGAAAACAAGCATTGTATCAAGAAAGTTTCTTCATCTGAATAGAGACAAGGAATTTTTTAAAGCTAGCCTCAAAAACTGTAAAACTAACTAAGAGAAATCTCAAGATTATCTGGATAATATTTTAAAATAAAGACGATTATCTTCATTAATCAGTGCATATGAAGCTTGCCTTTCCAATAATTATTTGCCTATTGTTATTCCAGCTGATCAGTTTCTTTCACTTATTTACTATAGTGGTAGTTTTTTTAGGTACATTTTCCAACTTGTTCATGTATTACCCCCACTTAGATACAAACACAGCAAGATGTTTTAAGAGGCCAAGCAACAGCTCCTCAAAGAACAGCTCCGTGATATCAAGCAATGCAAGGTTCTATGTAGTGAAAATGAAATAATATCAGAAGTTTATTATTAAAGCTGTAACCTGAACGTGTTTTCCTAGACATACTCTCCTGAACATGTAACTGCACATACTGTGAATTAATTTCTTAAGTGAATGGTTATTATTCTAGAGCAATCCCTATATGAAATGACTCACATAAATGCTATGTTACATATACTATATAAACATCTGTCCAGCTTACTATACAGTCACTGTTTCTTGAAAAGAATATCTTCAGAAGAAACTGTAACAGGAACACTGTATGTAATGACTGTGGAATTTTCCTGCAGGATTCACTAAAAATAATAAAAACAATTTGGTATCAACAATGGCATTATATCTTCATTTTCTGAATTTGTTATCATTAATTTAACATTTAGTGAATTCATTTTTATAAAGTATAAAGCTAACATTACTTGCTAAATGCTAAGAAGTAGTTTTTCAAATACATCTTATAGAAGCAGTTTTAAGATGCTGTAGAGACTAAAGCCAGCAAGATATACTAGCAAATATCAAGCAAATGTCAAGCATAATCCCATATGCAGCAAAGGACATTATTTAAATATTCTCAACTTTTTAGAGAATGTTTGAACAGAAATTTTAAAAGAAATACATGAAAACACAGGTGAAGAAGGTAAATCTCAGTGTTTCAGCTCTGAAATTATTCTACTTTTTTTTTTAATTGTTTTTTTAAGGATAAAACCCAAACCACTGTTCCATACAGAATGAAAGCAATAAGGAAGAAAGCCATACAGTTAGGCACAAAGATACCTGTTGCTGAAATACAGCCTTTCCCAGACAGCAGACATATGAGAAATGCTGGTTTCTTTTCTATCCCCCAGATTCATTCACCACAGCATTGGCAGGCAAGTACTTGATGCCTGAAAGAGTATCGGTGCAAGAAACATACTTGGCATTCTGAGCTGCTGTAAAACAACTCCAGTTATGCTGCTCCTGTGCTTGTGCTGATGAACTGCTGCATGACAGATCTTTCTGTTTTCTTGATAACTGTTCACATTTTTAAATGTATTCCAATGGCATTTTCACACTGCAAAAAGGCCAAATTCAATGGCTGCCTGTAGCCTCTCTTCTGCCTAAGAATCCATAGTACTTTAACCATGCTCCCAGCTTTCCAGAACATCCTCACACTAGTGACAGATTAAGCCATATGCCAGTTTTCTTTTTTTCCCCCGTGAAGTTTTAACTCAGCCCTCAACCTGTGATTTGTTTAAATGCAGAACTGATTACTCAGTTTACTGATTACAAATCACTAAAAGCAAGAAGTCTACACCTGCTCAATACTGTCACAAATCCTAGTAGTTTTCCTTAAATCCCAATTTGATCTGTTTTTCCTCTCTCTGCCAAACAGCAACACATCTTTGCAGTAAAGGGCAGCTCCTTCTCTCCTCATCCAGGAGTGGATGCCTTTGGAACACAGCTCTCTGCTCCCATCCTGCCATTAGGGAGAAGGAATGCCAAGGGTCTCTTGTAGTACCATTATTTCCTACATGAGTGTCTCTGTCTTTAAATAAATAAATTGGTCTCATTTCCCCTTAATTACATTAGTTTGACATTTCCAAGTCAAATACTATTCTGCCTTTTTTTTTTTGCCAATAAAAAAATAATTGTGCCGAATCACATTGTCCTCTGTCCTGACTGGTAAAGTAAAAGATTCTTCAATTCATAAGGTTCCATTTATGCAAAAAAAAAAAAAAAAGTTAACATATGTTTGCATTCTTTCCAAATTAATAATGAAGATAGAGAGTGGGACTGTTCCCAGCATCAAACTCCTGGCACCATATGCTTTGCTGTCTATCCGTACATTGCTGTCTTATCTTCTAAACAATGCTTAGCTTCTTTTTCCTTATGAGATCCAGCTTTTACTTCAGCTGCTATGAATTCATGACAGACAGTATCAACTGTTACACAGACACACAAAGGCTACATCTCCTCTATCTAATTTCTTCCAGATAGGCCATATTTTTCCAATTTTTCTCAGGATTAAAAAGTACATTGAAAGTCTTCAATTTTACAGTAAATGAACGTTACTTGCACTAATTTTACAAAGCATGGATGAGTTTCATTTACCACTGAAAACCTAGCTGAAGCTTCTCAGGAAATTCCAGATGTATATTCTAAATACTGATTTACTTGTAAGACTAATTCAAATGAAGAAAATTAAGGCTAATTAACTGATTTATTTTTAGCATTTTATCCTCATCTTTTGTCACAGGATAAAGGTTGCATCAATCAGAAAAAAATCCTCAAGTTTTAATACTGAACAGACCACAAGACAAGATGATTTGTGTGAGTGTACCAAATAAAAAGTTTCAGGAATTGGCCACTGAGGTCCAGTGTAGCAAGGACAGGTACATGGGATGGAAGTGAGGACAGGATGGAAGTGAGGCAGGAGAAAAGCAGAAATACTGCGTGGACATGCATGGGTGCTGTTAGGAAAGCTAAACAGCTTAAGTTGAGAGGTGCACACAATGCAAAAGGCAATGAAAACAGCTTCTATTGCTACATTAACAACAGAAGATGAACAATGAAACCACGAGTTATTGCTAAATCAGTAATCACAGGCAAGGACAAGATCAAGGTACCTGATACCTTCTGTGTTAGTCTTCCCCAACAGGGTCTCCCAGGATTTTATGTCTGGAGAGTTCAAGGAGGAGAGACACTGGCAGCAAATAGTTTGCAAATAGAGAAAGACTGGACAAAACTGATGCATGTGATGGTGCTGAGAGCCTGCTGGTGACACAGAAAGTCTGCCATTTGGCATGGTATGGAGATTGGCTAAGGTCCTCAATAACAGACAGAAAAAAAATACTACACTGGTATTTAAAAAATGGCAAGGTGATAGGACAGTAAGTCTTTCTTTGACACCTGGAAAAATCATGGAGTAAGTTGTCTTGAAAGCCACTTCTAGGTGCATGGATCCGAAACATAAATCCACTTAATCCAAAATTCCTCTGTTCCAACTGGTGTCTGCTGCCTCTTATCCTATCTGGGGGCAACTTTGAGAGCTGTGTGGAAGAACTTGAGGTCAGACTGGAGGAACAGACCAGAAGGAACCTCATGACATACAAAATGTACAAATGCAAAGTTTTGCTTCTAGGAGTTAACACCCGCAATGGTACAGGGTGGGAAATAAGTGGATCAAACAGCAACCTTCCTTTATGCAAGAGGAGGTTATACCGAAGGTTGACCAAAGCTCTTTACTGAGATCAGTGGCTGAAGCATAAAAGACCATGGTCAAAAATTAAAATGAGGGAGGCTCTGACTTGGCATGAAGAAAGGAATGCTCAAAATCAGAATTAAGCACTACAAAACGCTGCCTAGGGAGGCAGCATAATCCCTGTCCTTGGAGGCTCTCAAGGCACACCTAGACAAAGCCTTCAGCAACCTGGTCTAGATTCAGTGTTGACTTTGTACTGAGAAGACCACTGGATCAGGACTTCCCAAGAAGTTCCACGGTGACAATTTCTACAATTCTAACTAGCTCTTTTCAGGAAAGTGCTAGCCTGGTAATTAAAAACAAAGAACAACCCCACCCAACCCAAACCACAACCACAAAAAAAACCACCACCAGCGGCATAGCCATCCTCTATTTGGCTTATATAATGTTTTCCTAGCTAGTTAGAATTTACATTGTATTTACAAACAGTCTCAGTGCTCATGCATTGCAGATTTTTCAAAACAGTACTAAATTGTTTCCACTTTAATGATTCAAGAATTCAATAATGTTTACTTCATGAGATAGAAAACATTTACTTCTTTCTATGATGGTGCATAATTTCTAGAGCAACATGCAAGTAGCAAATTCAGCTCTTCATCCTTTAGATGTAAAGATGGTGGGAATAATGCCATTTTTTCTGCTCAATAAGACAGATACAAAATAACCTTTTTTTTTTTTTTTGACAGATAATGGAAGACTTTCTTATTGTAGATGGTCTGTGTAACCATATCACAATGTAACCATATGTATGCTTCTAATTTCTTGGCCAGCACTGATATAGAAATAAAACTCATCAAATGTGTTTCATTTACCCTTAATTTCAGAGAAATATGTGCACCAATTCTAAAATTGTTATTAGTCTTAGCAGAAGCAGATCTCTTGAACTGATAATGACTAGTTATGTAAGAAAAGACTATTCACATGAGAAAGGTACACCAAATACTTCCTATCTCAAATATTGTACCTTAAAAAGCATGTTTATTGTGTCTTTATATGACGACTGAACAGGTAGAGACTTAATTTGAATTTCTGTTTTATAGGTAAGCTACAGGCTAAGCAACACAAACTGTTTCTTCATACTAAAAAATATTTTAACAATCCAACCAACTTAAACCATAAAGCTACTCAGAAACTCTGTGTAATTGGAACTACTCATACCACTAAATGACCTGTCCAAAGGGATTAAAGGGGCAAATGAAAATATTAGTAAGTTTAAAAATCTTTGTGCCATAACAAGGACTCCTCTCTTAAGGATGCTCAGACCTCTTAAAAAAATTTTTCAGCAGTGATTAATACTTGCCTATTCTCATGTAAATAGTACGAAAAACAAGATGTATTAGATGTTTAAGTCTTTCATTAGGTGCATCTAAGTTCTGAAGTATTCATAAAACAACCTGTGTTTATGATGTTCGAGTGAAAAAAATACCAACATGAAAATTTTGTTTCAAATTAGAGTAAAATTCCTATTATAATTTTTCTTTGATTAGTGCCAGTATGAACATACAGGACACAATAAAATTATAAACCAATTATCTTTCCATAATGAATTATTGCAAGTAGTTTACTTTAGAAACTCACAATGCACATTAAATATTAACTCAAATAAACCATGTAAACTGATTACTATTAATCTTTTTTTTTTTTCATGTAACTGGAAGGTTATTCAGGGGTTTCACATGACAGAGCTAGAGGTTTTCAGCTCCTGAGGCTAAAACATGGGTTGTAGAGATAGAGATGTACACAACACTCAAATTTAAAATTTATATTCAGTAGTACTCATCCTTAAAATGACTTTTTAAATGGTAAACCAGTAATTCTTTTTATGATATTTACCATTTAACTACTAATTCCCTTATAAAATACTGAGCAGCTTTATATGTTAGACATTTATACAATAACAGAAGTTACCAAAGTGCTTTAAACATGTGAACTATGAAGAAATATTACAATAGTATTCTTCAATATAATTTTGACTTTTTTTCTCTCTAGCCCCTGTCCCACATTGTTGCAGTAAGAAAGAATCCAATATAGTTTTAAACAGTGTAGAAATTTTTATGTCAAAACTCTGTGACCAACTTCATCATTTATGGATGATGAAGGAAAAGGATGTGAATTACGAAGTGCCACCATCTGACAAACAGGTCTGGGGCTGTCAGCTACCTACAGAAACAACTACTTTTTACTATCTGCCTTGTATGTTTTTCCTAGTTTGCTCCCTAGAGATAAAAAGATTATCAAGGATTTGCAGTCCTGCACATTTACAGAATCACAGAATATGCTGAGCTGGAAAAGGCCTACAAGGATCATTGAGCCCAACTCCTGGTGCTATGCAGGACACCCCAAGAGTCCCACCATGTGTCTGAGAGCATTGTTCAAATGTTTGAGCTCTGTCAGGCTGGAGGTGTGACCGCTTCCCTGGGAATCCTGTTCCAGTGCCCAACCACCCTCTGGGCGAAGAACTTTCTCCTGATATCCATCCTAAACCTGCCCTGACTCAGCTTCAAGCCTTCCCTCAGGTCCTGTCACTGGTCATGAGAGTGAAACAATCAGAGTCTGCCTTTCCACTTCCCCTCATGAGCAAGCTGTAGACTCCAGTGAGGTCTCCCCTCAGCCTCCTTTCCTCCAGGCTGAACAAACCAAGTGATCTCAGCTACTCCTCATACAACTTCCCCTCAAGGCCCTTCATCATCCTCGTGATCCTCCTCTGGACACCTCTAAGACCTTAACGTCATTCTTACGTTGTGGCACCCAAACCTGCCCCCAGCACTCGAGGTGAGGCTGTCCCAGTGCAGAGCAGAGCAGGACAATCCCCTCTCTTGCCCGGCTGGCGATGCTGTGCCTGATGTACCCCAGGACAGGGTTGGCCCTCCTGGCTGCCAGGGCACTGCTGACTCATGTTCAACTTGCCATTGACCAGGATCCCCAGGTCCCTTTCAGCAGCACTGCATTTAGTTGCTAAAAGTTTACTTTAAAGAAAATTTGTTTCTCTTCATTCCTTTAATCCCTAAAAACAATTATTATTTCAGAATAAGCAACCAGAAATGGTAAAGCAAACATCAGTGCAAGGATAGCAGTACCCATTTCTTGAGTTCTTTGCCAAATGTGAATACCAACTTCACAGCATCAATTTCTCTAGGAAAAAACATATATCCTACATATAATTATGTATGTGTAAATAAATACATAACTGTATTAAAATATATGTATTCAACTATATTCCAATATATGCATATATGCATACACATACATAACTATATGCAACTTTTTGCAGTACATTGTATTAAGAGGAGCAGATTACACCCTGTGGTATTTATGCATCTGTTTACTCTTTTAATACGCAAAAACTAGATTGCTCAGCTTGATCCCTTTTCTTTCACGTGCCATTAGGATTCATACACTAAATTAATTTTGTGGAGTTTATATAAATACAAGATGTTTAACAGGTGACCATTATCTAACACAGTTCACAAGTAGAGGGGGAAAAACCCAAGCCCTCTATGATGAAAGAAATGCATTTTGATACTGAGTCCAGAGCATACACCAGATTTTGAAACTTGCTGTGATTTGGCCCCACAATCAGATTAAGCTTGCACTGAATTAAAAGCCCCGTTTCTAAGGAAAACCACATGTTATGATCCTAGAGGAAGGTAATACATCTCTAGCTGAAACAGCAGAAAAATTTATTGTATTTTTGTTTGAAGTGCTGATCACAGCTGCTGGGACTTGTCTTGCATCAAACACACAAGAGTCATTTAGGTTGGACAACAAAATCTATTGGGTTATCTTCTCCAAGACTAAACACTACGGCAAATAGTAATTAATGCTGGCAGAAATGTTTTGTTTGCTGTTTTGTTCAGAGGGGACCACCTAACCTATGACTCTTCTATTAAAGGAAAACTGTGAGCCACATATCCAGACTGAACACATTCCTTCACAGATGTTAAACTCCCAATACTTCGTAAAAGTTAAACTAGAAGGTGCAATTTCTCTAAAGTGAATACTACGTTGTGAAATAACTACCATACAAACTATTAGATACATACTCATAATGGGCTCTGAAATAGATTGGTCATGACTACATGTGAGACTGACAAATCCTGACAAAAACTGCAATGGAATAAAGACATCTGTAAACAGTGCATTAAATCTCATTTAATCTTAATTCTAATGGAGATTTTGCTTTTTCAACTAATGTTAATGTCTGCACAGAATGGAATTTACATTCTCAAAAATGACAGCTGATTCCCACCACTTTTGGTCATCCTGTAGTCCCTGTGACAAGTGTCTGAGTGGCAAGCCTGCATGGTGACATTCTCACTAAGATACAGTGGAAAAAGCTGTCTCTAGTCTCTGCAACATGACCTGGAGGAACCAAATATATGGAGCAGCGGGCAGCTCAGAAACCAGATCCAGCCACATCTTGCACGTTTTCCTGTCCATTACCCTGGAGAACACTGCAACTTTGTGGCTGGAACTGAACACCTATTCTAGGTTCCTAATACTACTTGACCCCTTGGAAAGCAGCTATGATTCCTGACATTGTGCAGCAGTCTCCATGCCCTAACCAGCAAGAGAGGTAGAACATAACAGTGCTGTGGTCAATTCCCCATCAGCTCAAATGCTCGAGCACAGAGCTGTACATCCATGAATTCCATGCACTGGTGGCAATTCCTTTCATGGGACATTATGACTCTGTGTGAGGGAAGTCCTCCCCTACCCCTGCCAACGTTAAAGATAAACTTTTAGAAATATAACACCAAAAACGATTTCACTGAAAAGCATGCCATAGCCTGTATGCAAACAACCAGATGGAGAAAGGAGGCAACTTTCATTTGCATAACGACTTTAATTGGAAATGCTTTGCAAACACAGCATTAACAGCGTGTAATATATCATTGTTACTACAGTGGCATCCCCAAATAGCACCGATGGGATCTAGGCCTCGTTAGAAGATGTACTCTATAAATGTATATGTAGAGACATAAACCATACTTTTAAAAAACCTTTCATCTATTACAGAATACCATCTACCCTAACTGACTACAACGCAAGGAGCGACAACAGATGGTTCAGATGGCAACTGTAAACAAATTTTACAGATAACTAAACTGCTCCTAAATATATCAGTTTTGAGATCTCCTGTCGCACCTTCACAATTTACAGTGTGTAGCCCCCTTAACCTCTCTATAAAAGTAACTACTGACTCCCTGCTTCTACTTCTACACTTTCTCTATCAACTGGAGTTTTTCCTTGCTCCCCTTATTCCTCCAGGAGGTATGGAAAAGGGCTTCCCTTAGCTACTGCCTGAACTAGGAAAAGACTGGACAAAATAGCAGCTCAAGCAAAATTCACAGTAGGGTTAAGAAAATGTTTCTCTGCGGTCTTGCCTTAATATTGCCTCCTTGTGCAATAGTATCGGGTAGAGTCTTGACCAGCCTCTCAAAGGGCCAAGGAACTGAAGCCTCAGGTCACTGAGACAAGTCTCTTGCCATGGATAAGGGTGGCAGAAGGGCACCTGTCTCCCTGCCTCCTCATTCGGGTATCACTGCTCCCCACCCTCCTGATACCCCATTTTAATGGACAATTTCTGGTTTGATAAACTATTTTAGCCCTTATTATTTTCACCGCTTCTCTTTACAAAAGAACGTCTAAAGCTAATTACTGTCTTGAAGAGGAAAAAAACGGATCTTTTGTTACCTACAAGGGACGTTTCCAGGTGGTCACCATGAGAAAAGCACCATTCTATTTTAAGAGTTTGAGTCTTTTCTTAGCTTTCAGAAAACTGAATGTCTAACAACTGCCTCATATACTGCTGCTATAATCCCAGGATTTATGCTCTTTTCCCCCAGATAAAAGGAACATGCACGTTAAGAGGAAACACACACATGGATGGAGGTTGTAAATATGCTCCCTTCTGTCCTCAAAGTGAGTTAGTACCTACACGTCTTCTTTGCACCATGGACACAGAGCATCAATTACGTGCAAAAAAGAGAAAGATCACATACATCCTAGGTCCAAATGGTGTCCAGAAACAAGATTATGCTGAGCTTGTTCACTGTCATACCTGTAAGAGGACTGCAACTCAGTTTGGTTAATAATCTTCAGTCTAGTTTAACAATGGAAGGTTTTATTTTATCTGTCATTGTGAAAGTGTACACAATTTATATCATACCTTTCATTCTGAAATATTTCATGAAGTAAGAGTTTGTTTGCATTAAGTCCAAGTTATAGTAGTAATATCAGTAATTTCATTTTCAGTGCTGTGTTCTAGCAATATTTTTAAACTGAGATGTTATACTGATGGATGTATTCAACACTGATTACTTGGAAGAAACACAAGCAGCCCAGCCTAAATGAAACAGACACATGAGGGAAAAAGTGCTCAACAATCTTAAGGCAAGCAGAAAAAAATAGTGCTGTTCATATGTACCAGCACTTAAGTTAGGCTTACTTGATTTCTTAGCAGGCGTATTAGGAATTCTATATATCTGAATTGAGTTTTAAACCTAGTAAATCATAACAAATTCCATCAAAACCTTAGTAGCTTTGGGCAACATTTTCTTCCAGGGGAAGCATTGTGAAGTATCAGATCTGACTCTACCTCAGGGACTATTTGTCTTCCTGTGCCAGCCTTCCTAACAACGAGCTGGGTTCAGATTGCAGCAAGGTGCATTCAAAGTCACCTGAAATTTAAACTGGTTTAAGCTCCAGCTAATTAAAAAAAACAATGGATATAAATAGGGAATTCAGAAATTATTTTAAGAATATTGAAAGATGATGATCCAGTGAGGAACAGAGTGCTTTCACAAAGAATTATGACAGAACCAGTAACCGTGCAGGGACCAAACAACAGCTACTGATGTTCAGAGTCTGAGCTCTAGGTACATTTGCCCACTGCTTGGTACTATGTTACTCCCCGGCTTTCCAGCTTGTTCCATGTTTTTAAGGAAATCTACCCTGCCTTTGAGTACTCCATGTAAGAACACAGAATACAGCAAAGACACCTTTGGTCACGGAACAGTAAGCTAGTAACCACTTTTAGCAACAGATTGCAATACCCACAACAAACTGCTCTATTTCACATCATCCACACCACTTTCACTCCTAGACTCTAAAAAAATATTGATTAATTCATCTCAAATTCATGTATGTATGTATGTGTATGCATATATATATATACATGCACACACAGACGAACTTGTAATTTTTTTTCTGGAATATACAGGTCCAGTCAAACAGCTGGCAAGGATGAACGGAGTCATCCTTGGATAAGTTTGAAAGCAAACTCAGAAAGTTTAGGTTAAAAGTGACATCAGAGTATCACCTCCTCCTACCTCCTGTTCAGAGCAGAGTAAGCTTCAGACCAGATTGCCCAGGGTTTAAACTTGCTATGTTTCATATCTTGAAAATCTCAAGGATGGAAACCACAGCACCTCTCAGAGCAACCTCTTCCCAACCTGAGTCTCCATGTGGTAATAAAGTTTTTTCTATAGGAGGTTTACACCTCTCCTGTTTCAATCTTTGCCTCCCTCCCGTCCTTCTACCATGCAACACTGAAAAAACACTTCTCAATAACGTCCTCCTAGGCACCAGAAAAGACATCATCAAAGCCTTCTCCATAAGCTCCATTCTCTCAGGCTCTCCTCATGGGATTTATGTTCAGCTCTCTGCTCATCTTCGGGGGCCCCTTCACTGAAGCTGCTTTGGTTTGTTGATGTCTCTCCTGTGTCAGGTGGGGGGGATGTGCACAGCAATTTACATGTGACTAAACAAGGACTGGGCAGAGACAGATCATTACCTCCCCTGCTGTCCTGGCTGTGCCCCTGTTGACACAGCCGAGGGTGCAGCTGGCTGTCCCTGCAGTCAGGACACAGTGCTGGCTCCTGCCCAGCTTATCCCTGCCAAGGTCCCATGTCCCTTGCTGCAGAGCTGCTCCCAGCCAGTCAGGCACCAGCCTGAGTCACTGCATGGCCTTATTCCTTGTCAGATGCAGGACTTGGCATCTGTCCACCTTAAATTTCCTAAGGTTCCTCTGCTGACACATTTCCACAGCCTCTCTAGGTCTCTCTGGATGGTGGCCTTGCCCTCAAGGGTATCAACTGGTCACCTTATTCTGGTGTCATCTACAAATTTTTAAACAGTGTTCTCTATTATTTCTAGCAGGTTATTGATAAAAACATTAAGCAGGACAGGTCCCAGGATATTCCACCTGCTACTGGCCTTCAGGTATAGGATGTTCTTCAGTCAGCCTCAGAGTGTGATCACAAACCCACTGTTCTACACACTGAGCTCTCGTCCCATCAAAACCATAATGTTCTAATGTGGACAAAAGAATACTGTGGGAGTGAAGCCTTGCTAAAATCAATTACATGTGCTGCTATTCTCCCATTCTCAAATCTAGTCAGTTTATCAGAGAAGCCAATTGGGCTGGTCAGGCATAATTCACCCTAAGTCACCTATGGTGACTGTTTCCCAATTATCTTTTCTTTCACATGCCTGTAACTTATACCATAAAGACTCGTTACACCAGACATTCACTTTACAGTTCCATTTAATTAATTCTATGGGTACATTCATTTTAAAAATTCCTAATCCTAAAAAGAAATCAGTATTTCTGATGTCAATGGATATTCTGTGTGGTGAACACTCACCCCAAATAAATCCACTGTTATTAACTAATTTTTAGACATTGGCAGAGTTTTTGAATGGAAGGGCTCTCATCTTTGCTAATCCATGCAAGGAGTGTAATGCCTGTGTTGGTCCTCACGTATGCAAAGGTCTAGTTCCCAACGCTGCAGTCAATTAACCACCTCCAAGAAATCATAAAGTACACACAGATAGAACATCATTGATGGAGCAAAACCCCAAAGAAAGCACTACAGTTGTCTTTGATTTCAAGAAGAGAAGTCACATTAGAATGAAGCAGCTTGCTAAAAGGAAGTTAGGAAGAGCAGCTAAATGGTCTCTCTACCATCTGTCAAGATTTAGCACTATTTAGTACACTATACTTAAATTTGAGAAAAATGAATAAACCCTAAAGAGAAGTTACCATGGCTAAAGAGCAGCAAAAAGGGTGTGGTTGGAGATTGAGAAAAAAGTTTTCAGGAAACTTGGGATTGTGTTTAAATGAGGAACCTAAAATATCATGATATGGGAAAATGACTGAGGGTAAATTAGAAAAAAAAATGGGAATTTATATTCACATTCCAACAGAGGTTGTAACAATACAGACGTTATAGGGCGAAAAGCAGTTTCTACTCCCTGGATGGGATGCAGTCAGCATGCCTGACTTCCCACACACAGTACATGCCACAGGGAATGAAAAGAAGGGTGGAGTGGAGCGCAGACACCATGGCCAGGTTTCACAGAAATCCTTGCAATGGAGGGAACGTGGTGGTACCTTGTAGCTGATAATTCACATAGCAGCTGTCACCCATGGGAGAAAAAAGATGTCTTGCTGTTGAAATAGCAACAATGGCCTGATCACAGATGTAACAGAGTTATGTATGACTAGAGTCACTCAGGCTCCACCTAAAATGTAAAGTAATGGTATAAAAGCAAGTTAAGAATGGCGAGAAGTCAGGGAAGACTCCATACTAACTTCTGGGCTGAACCTGTCCTCTTTTCCATAGGAATGTCTACCGGATAAGAGCCATACTTAATGTGTGTGCACTGATTGATTATCTCAAGATAGTTTTTGTTAAGAATTAGAGCTTATCTGTATATTACTTTGAGTAAGTTTTTGCAGCCAGGTATTATCACCATCTATCTTCAAACCTTAAGCTGTCACAATTTTCTATGATATAGAGCAGCATTCTGTAAATGGTTAGTGCAAGTCCTTCAAGGGTGCCAGCAGTGGCCAGTAACAGGTAAGATACA
This sequence comes from Pachycephala philippinensis, assembly GCA_013397055.1. Lineage (NCBI taxonomy): Eukaryota > Metazoa > Chordata > Aves > Passeriformes > Pachycephala > Pachycephala philippinensis. The sequence continues at coordinate 550 of VWZT01003594.1, read as the reverse complement.
CAACTGTGGAGAGCTGGGAGAGGGTTTCTCTGACACTGTTGATGTGTGTCCCTGAACAAGATGTTTGAACCTCCCTCCAATCCAGTGGGGCTGTTGAGTGAAGGGTCCCCATAATGGGATACTGACAGACTGGTTGGGCACAAGGGCCTTGGCTTTCCTGGGGTGCTGACAGACTGATTAAACACAAAGGGCTTGAGAACATCTCCCCTTTACACATGACACATGAACTAACAGGTGAAATGTTGGAAATTAGGTAGGTCAAAGGAATGGCCAAATAAGTAGGTGAAGAAGTACCTTCACAGCTACAAAAGCCAATGATAAATGTTTTTTTCAAGCACATATCAAGATTTGAAAACACTCCTGAGAAGTATATGAAGGAATTGGCCGATGTAGTTGCCAAGCCAGTTTCCATGATGTTTTAAGTGAACTCCCAGAAGACTGGAAAAAAGGAAACATTACACCCATTCAAAAAAAGGGTAGAAAGGAGGCCCTTGGAAACTACTGAATTGTCAGTCGCACTTCTGTGTCTGAGAAAATCATGGAACAGATC
>VWZT01003593.1:1617117-1633537 GCA_013397055.1 Pachycephala philippinensis | reverse complement strand
CCTGGGACTCCCCGTGGGACTTCTCATGTCCCACACAAGCTATGGGAAGCTTTCATTAGACACAAGGGGATGGGGAGGGTGTGATTTTCACACCCTCCTGGTTGGGGAATAAGGGTCTGCTCTCACCAGACCAAACTGCACTGCAGCAAGCACAGCGGTGAGCAGTGTTTCACCTGATCCAAAGCACTGCAGGGACCAAAGGACTGTCACCAGGGCCCGGGGCACAGCAGGGAACACACAGCGTGCTGCCGGGCTGCTGGTGTTAATATTTGCTGCTGGCTCATGGCCTCGGGCGATTTCTCCAGAGCAAAGAGGGTGTGAGGGGGAGGAGGAAGAAGCTGCGGTGAGAACAGGTACTGGTATCTGCGGTGCAGCTCCCAGGACTTGTGCATTCAAGGCTCGCAGTCAGATGTCAAGTCCACATTGACTCCTGGCAGCACACACAGCTCTGAGAGAGGACAGAGAGGTCACAACCTCTGCTTGAGTGGCTCAGTACATTCTCCAAGAGACCAGTGAGACAGCAGCAGAAAAATCAGCCCAAACAGACAGCTCTTCAATCGCCTCAAACGCTCTTCCATCCCACACACAGAGGTGAGTCAGTGGCCTTTGGACCTCTGGGGCTGTGGAAGCTCTCCAGAAGCTTTCAACTGCCTTGACCCTTCTGGCTTTTGTGATCCCACACTCAGGCAGCAAAGCCAGCATTAGCATTTCACAGGGTGGGTTTAAAGCCAGGGTGCAGACGAAGAGATGCTGATATGGCTTGAGCTCCAAGTCAAACAAACTGGAAGGAACTAAACAGAGCAGAGGAGTCTTTTTGTTTTGCAAATCATGACAGTTGCCAGCTCTCCCTTACCTGCTAAACGCATCTCAAGCTTGTGGAAAAGCATTTGGGAATGAGCTCACGACACCAGCTGATGCTGGAGTAATCTCGCCTCAAGGGCCAAGCTGCAATCAGCTCTCTTGGGAGCAGAACCTGCTTGGGGCCAGGAGCAGGAAGGAGGACTCACTCCTGCGGGAAGCTGACCCGGGCAGGATGGGCTGATAGCCACCTATCAGCAAGATTTCCATTGCTAGTAGCTGGAAGAGTCTCAAATCTGCTTGGATTGCTGCTCCGCTGCCTCCTCACTATCCCACACTTCCTCTGGTCCCAGCAACCTCTCAGCGCTCCCCGGCACAGCCCTGCCAGGCACCGTCCCTGGGTCAGCCCCTCACAATCCCATGGCACTCTCCCAGAGGCAGCCCCCTCCCCAATCCCATGGCACTCTCCCAGAGGCAGCCCCCTCCCCAATCCCATGGCACTCTCCCAGAGGCAGCCCCCTCCCCAATCCCATGGCACTCTCCCAGAGGCAGCCCCCTCCCCAATCCCATGGCACTCTCCCAGAGGCAGCCCCCTCCCCAATCCCATGGCACTCTCCCAGAGGCAGCCCCCTCCCCAATCCCATGGCACTCTCCCAGAGGCAGCCCCCTCCCCAATCCCATGGCACTCTCCCAGAGGCAGCCCCCTCCCCAATCCCATGGCACTCTCCCAGAGGCAGCCCCCTCCCCAATCCCATGGCACTCTCCCAGAGGCAGCCCCCTCCCCAATCCCATGGCACTCTCCCAGAGGCAGCCCCCTCCCCAATCCCATGGCACTCTCCCAGAGGCAGCCCCCTCCCCAATCCCATGGCACTCTCCCAGAGGCAGCCCCCTCCCCAATCCCATGGCACTCTCCCAGAGGCAGCCCCCTCCCCAATCCCATGGCACTCTCCCAGAGGCAGCCCCCTCCCCAATCCCATGGCACTCTCCCAGAGGCAGCCCCCTCCCCAATCCCATGGCACTCTCCCAGAGGCAGCCCCCTCCCCAATCCCATGGCACTCTCCCAGAGGCAGCCCCCTCCCCAATCCCATGGCACTCTCCCAGAGGCAGCCCCCTCCCCAATCCCATGGCACTCTCCCAGAGGCAGCCCCCTCCCCAATCCCATGGCACTCTCCCAGAGGCAGCCCCCTCCCCAATCCCATGGCACTCTCCCAGAGGCAGCCCCCTCCCCAATCCCATGGCACTCTCCCAGAGGCAGCCCCCTCCCCAATCCCATGGCACTCTCCCAGAGGCAGCCCCCTCCCCAATCCCATGGCACTCTCCCAGAGGCAGCCCCCTCCCCAATCCCATGGCACTCTCCCAGAGGCAGCCCCCTCCCCAATCCCATGGCACTCTCCCAGAGGCAGCCCCCTCCCCAATCCCATGGCACTCTCCCAGAGGCAGCCCCCTCCCCAATCCCATGGCACTCTCCCAGAGGCAGCCCCCTCCCCAATCCCATGGCACTCTCCCAGGGGCAGCCCCTCCCCAGTCCCACCCAAACCCCTCTGGAGGGCTGCACACCCTGGAGCAAGGGTTGGATCTTTCATTGGGAGGCAGGACCTTGCTCCTTGAGCTCCCAGCAGTCCCACCAAGGCCCGCACAAATCCCACACGGTGACAGCCAGCCACGTTTCACTTCTTCCAGCCTGACAATTCTTAGAGTGTATATGAAAAAAAAACCAACTATTCCAAAAAACCTTCAGCAAAAAAGGCCCCGTGGACATCTGTGCAAGTTCTGTCCAGATGTTTGTCTGGGCTGGCTGCTGGGGTGGGGTGTATTTGACATTTACATTTAACAAAACATGTAAAGATCTGTGATTACAAAGGGCCAGGGGAGACAGACTAGAAATGGGAAGGAAGGAGTTTTTCCTGTTTGTAGTGGATGGGTTTGTCTGACACTTGGGCATAACAAATCCTTCAGAGACTGGCAGCAAGGGAGAAGGGAGCTCTGGTTTAGCCCATCACTCCCAGCATTACAATCAGATCACACTTGGTCACTGAGAAAGGAAAAAAAACAAGATAAAACACGCCTCCCTAACACACATCACAAAACAAAATGTTTTGTCATTTTATAAAAATAGAGGGTAAGGCCAGGAAAGAACTCCAAATAGTTCCACTTCAGAGACAGCAGGAGAAAGAAAGAGGAGAGGTTAATCCAGAGAAAGGAAAGACAAATTTTGATATATATTTTTCAACCTGGACTTAACGTAAATAGTTCTCCTTGCATTATATGAACAAGTTGACAAAGGCTGAAACAAACAAAACCACAAACAAACCCCAAGACATCACCCTTAAATACCAGAAATCCTTTTGCTGCAGACCATGACCTGCAGTCAGGCATTCCTGAGATCCCAGCCATACACAGGCCCACAGAGAGGAGGCAAGGACATAGAGAAAGAACTGATGAAAACCTGATAAAGTCACATTTTTAAAATAAATGTCTGAACATTCCTAGGCTGCCCAGCTACCTGGTCAGACTGCACACAGGACAAATGCCCAAGAATGGCCCAGACTGGCCAAGGATCAGTCCCTAAAATACCCAGAGTAATCTGGAATCACCAAGGCAGTTGTACCACTCCAGTAAGGGAAACCAACAGATTAATTTTCCCATTTGGATTCATCAGTTTCGGTGGGGGGAAGCATTTTTAATGTGCTGTGATAAAGGAATAACGATGACGTGCTAAGAGATGCTGTGACACATGGAATAGGTTTTTATATTCACTCAGCACTGGTCTTCTCTGTTCCAAGTTTGATGAAGGGATGTGGCAGAGGGATTTATTCCTGCAAGGTTGCTTGTCTGTGCAGCACATCTCACTCAGTGCTACTCCCAGGTAATGGAAACTTAATTCCAAGGACAAACCATGGCACCTGACTGGGGACAGGTGTAGAGAGGACACAGGCCACTGAGGGAAGAGGCAAGAGCCAAGCCTAAGGAGCCCAAGCTAAGCATTAAATTGTCTTCCCAGGAGGAGGAGGACAGGCACTGCCAGGCAGGCTTGGCTTTTGTTTCTTCCTTGCTTGTCTACCAGGAGAATCTCCACCAAAGAATAGACTCTTTTTTATCTGAGGACATTTGAAGTGTCCTCTTTTAGCAGTTTGAAATATGCACATAAACTTTTCACCGTGAACCGTGCACGGCCCCATCAGCAAGATCCCAGTGATTAATGAGACAAAGCGTTTATTTAGCCACCAAATCCAACCAAGCAATTGTCAAAAGTTTCAGGCCACGCACTCGGCACCGCAATTCCCAGCCCAGGATAACGGCGCGGCTCCTGGTGAGCAGGGCAGGCAGGGATCCAACCTTCCAGAGAAACAAGGCATCCTTTTGTGAACGCAGCCCTCAGGGCTTCTCTTTGTCATCCAAGAGTAATTATTTTGCATATCTCATCCTGGGTGAGCTTGAGGGTTGCATTTCATTACATCCCAGGCGCAGGTGTTGTACCAGACTTGAAGGAGAATTTTTGATCCCGAGGGGGACAAGGAAAACTGGATATCGAGAGACTGTTAATAAAAATGCACCACTGGAAAGAGCATAGGAGATAAAACAAATATGGCCCCTTTAATTATGCATAGGCAGTAATTAATTCACGTTATTACCTAATTAATGACTCACTTCAAGGACAAGGGAAAATGGTCTGTTTATAGCTTAAAATGATGTTATTGCTGCTTAGAAAACAAAAACAAAACATCAACTGAAGATCAAACAGCTCTGTCAAGTCCTGAATTTGGTTCCAGGAAATCCTGTGTTCTTCTCCCCAAGGAGCAGTGATTCACAGTTGTGTCTTGCTAAAGAGACTGGAGCTGGGTGCTCTCATTTGCTCCACTTTGACAAGTTTTTACATTTTTTTGGTCCAAATTTGCAGATTCCCAGAGCCAAAATAAGCTGCGGAGTGTGAGACAATAATAAAAATTTGAGATTTATTACAAGGTTAGTAATATTTTAGCACTTTGGAGACCTGGTAAAGAGCCAAGACGGCCTTCTCTTTGCTCTTTGCCAACTATTGTAAGAAACAGAACAAAACAATATGGTGCCTGCCCTTGAACACTCACAGCCCAGCAAGCAGAGAGATGAAAAGTGCTCCAGGTCATGGAAAAATAGTGACTTTCCCAGGAGGCTGTGATGGCATCACACAGTCCCACACACGGGCTTAGTGCACCCAAGTTTTGGAGAAATGAAGGGAGGTCTTGCAGTGCTGTTGTATTTCTGTCTCCAGTCAAGACCTAAAAAGGTTTCGAAGTGTTTCAGTTCTCTCTCAGTGTCCCATAAATTGCCTTCTCTTGAAATGGTTGTAAGGAGCCACGTGTTTGGTGCAGAGGGAGCCCAAGTTCACGGCTGCTCCTTGGCTGGTGAAAAGCAACGCCTTAAACTAAATGAATGTGTCATTTCCCAGGGGAAGGAGTGCTGAAGGGGGCTGCTTGTTGCTGCTCCAGAAGGGAGGCGCGGGGCCAGAATTCCCAGATATCCAAATCTGTATGAAAACTCTGGAAAAACTCTGCTGATTAGTTTATGGGTGCTCAGGTTGTAAACGGCAGTCGTGGCCCACTTTGTTTTTCTTCCCAATTTCTCACAAGAAGCCTTTCTGAGACAAGGCAGGAGATGCAGCTTCAGTCAATCTTGTTGCCAACCCTCCTCCTTTCTGTCAGGATGTGAATTTTGTCACCAAGCTAAGCACAACCAGATGGGGAAACAGCCAAACAGGTCTACATAACATCACAAATCTTAACTACCACAGAAAAGAAAAAAAATACAAAAAACTCCTGACAAGCCTTCCCCAAATCCCTCTAAACTCACCCCACCCTCATTCCTTCAGTTGCACTGAGAGACAAATTGGTTTATACTGAGCATCCTACAAGAAATACAACCCCTACCTCGATCTCTTGTGATTTCCAGGTCCTAATTAAGGGACAATTCCAGGAAACGATGTTATAGCCACAAAGAGCAAGTGTGAACACTTGCAGCAGGGGTGTCAGTAGATATGCTACTTGACTCCCCAAAATGCTGTGGAGAGCATCACTTTCCTCTTTCCAGCTAAACTCATGGACTCACCACACTTCCAGCAGAACAAACCCACAAGAGCCAAGTGGGCAAGCAACAGAATTAACAGTCTCCAGCCATTAACAGAAGAAAATACACGGAGGGATTTTTATTGGCAACCAGGCTTTAAAGACATTGATTACTGAGCCTAATCACACAACTAACCAGGACTAATTTGCATTTGTATTTTTCATTACTTTCTCTGCATCACTGAGGACAGAGCTTTTCTGTTAAAAGAAGAGAAAAGCCCCTCAGCAATCTCAAGTAGTTTCATGACTCTGAGCTAGCAAAGGGAAGAGGAAACATAAAAGTATAGCCAGGTATAAAACAGATACAGGAAAACTTTAGTAACAGTAGGAGAGAGGCCAACACTGATTCACATTTGACCTGATACTCCTGGGAAAAACAGGATTATATCATCCTCCTCCTCCAATTCCCAAGGTGATGTGGTAGGAAAATCTCAAACAGGGTAAAGTGATCACAGTAAAATCATGGAGTCACAGAATGGTTTGGGTTGGAAGGGACCTTAAAGATCATTCCACCCCTGCCACAAGCAGGGACACCTTCCACTGTCCCAGATTGCTCCCAACCCCAAGTGGCCTTGGACACTTGCAGGGATGAGGCAGCCACAGCTTCTCTGGGCACCTTGTGCCAGGGCCTCACTGCCCTCACAGGGAAGAATTCCTTCCCAATATCCCATCTAACCCTGCCCTCTGGCAGTGGGAAGCCATTCCCTGTGTCCTGTCACTCCAGGTCCTTGTTCAAAGCCCTTCTCCAGCTCTCCTGGAGCCCCTTTAGGCACTGGAAGGGGCTCTGAGGTCTCCCTGGAGCCTTCTCATCTCCAGGTGAACACCCTCAGCTCTCCCAGCCTGGCTCCAGAGCAGAGGGATTCCAGCCCTTGGAGCATCTTTGTGGCCTCCTCTGGACTCTCCCCAGCAGCTCCACATTCTTCTGATGATGGACCCCAGGGCTGGAGGCAGCTCTGCAGGTGGGGTCTCACCTGAGCAGGGCAGAGGGGCAGAATTCCCTCCCTCATCCTGCTGCCCACACTTCTTAAAATGGCAAGTTAAGTATTATTGTGGTTTTTTCCCTCATGGTTTTTTGATGTTTTCAAAGAAACCCCTCTAACATGATTAATGTTTGGGGGGATTAAGAGTCCTGTGTCCCCTCCCACCACTTATCCCACCCTGCTTCTTCCCAGCAGAGATGCCTGAGGCCACCAAGTCAGACCAGGAATTCCTGACCACCGAGGGGTTTGTTGTTTTGGAAACAGCAGTCAATGACTAGAACAGACATGGAAGACCAGGCTGAAAGAGATGATGGATGTGAGGACACTGGAAACACAACTTGGTTCTGAAAGTCTTTTCTCCTCTGAGCAAACCACGTTCCAAAGATGCTCAGAGCACTTTCCACATTAGCTCGCACTGAGAGCACAGAAAAAAAAGGGAAAAAGAATCTTCCAAAGGGAAAAAATATCAGAGGCCTTGATTTAGCAACTCTTAGAACAGATTAGCCTTCATCTTTCAAACAAATCCCAAGTAAAAACATCAGTTCAATAGGAAAAAGCCCACTCCAACATAGTATTGTTTAGGAAAAACAGCAATTGAATGTTTTAAGTTGTATTGTTTTGCAGAAAGCTTTGAAATAAAAGTAGCTTTGAAACGTTCACAATTCTTGCCCAAACTCTTTTCAAGTCCCTTTACAAGAGTAATTAGGAAAAATAACATTCAGGTCTGCCTTGCACATGGTTAGATGTGTGTGCAATACAACAGAACATGGGCAGCTAGAGATATTGGAGGGTTTTTTCCAAGCACGATTTTCTGTAGTCGTCCATCTGTTCCCAGTAGGATTAGAGGAGACAAAACAGTGCCTTCCACAAGCTATACTCTCTTGGATGTAGTTTGATTTCAAAAAAATTTTAAAACTGGGAAATGGCTGTCAAGGGAAATAATGCCAGGGGTGGAGAGGAAGGGGATTGCCAAGAGGGCTGCAGTTTCCAGAGAGCAGAGCATGAGTCAGCAGAGTAATTTTTTTTAATATATATATTGCAGAGCACAGTGATGCCCTGAAGACCACAACAGATGAAACCTCTTTACTGTGTGTGTTTTATCAATCAGGCAGCAAGATCTCATTACTTCCTGACAGAGAAACTCCCTGCAAAAACAGCTGGGATGCTTTAAAAAAAATCCACAAAAAAACCCCATAACTTACTTATTTTTTAAGGAGAGCTTGGGCAATCTTTGCCCTTGAAGGGCTTGCCAATATGAGCAACTTCTTCCACCTCCTTATATCTAAGTCATCACCACAATATACAAGAACTTGCTTTTCTCTCTCCCTGACCTTGCAGCTCTGTAGAATTTGGGAGTCCTCAAGGATTTCTTTTATTTGCTCTTAAATCCTGCTGAAAACTTTCCCTTTTGGAAAACATTCCCGTCTCCCTGTGCTGGCTATTGTTACCATCTCCCACAGCAGCCAACCCCTTTTACTCGTGTTTACTCCACTTCCTTGGCACTCACACACCACTCCATGCCTACGGAGGAGTGTGGAAAGCTGCATCCCCAGCCACACAGCAGCTCTGCCTCACTGGGAGGCTGAAAGAGGCACACTCAGAGCCCCAAAAGTGGTGGGCACATCCCATTCTCACCACTGAAACCCTCTGGGGGTCAGGTGTAGGTGCTCCAAGACCCCTTAGTTCAGCAAACACCTCTGAGATCTCATACAACTGACAAAAAGGCTTTTTTTTCTTTTCACAGTAAAATTACAATTTCCAGTCCTTCGTCCTGAGCAGCCTCATTGTACCACTCAAATGTCCAAGCAGGACATTGGCCATTTGGTTACCAACAATTCAGTGTCAGATTAAAGACTCTGGTGGAAGAAGGGTGGCAGGAAAGACACAACACCTGCATATCAACAGAAGAAAAACCAGCACAGTAAAATGATGAATACCTGCTATGAATTGCAGCTCCTAGAACATCTCAGTAATCCTCATGCTGTTGCTCATGGCTGTGCTACTGGGGACAGGCAGGATCCAAGGATTGGAGTGTGGCTCTCACCCTCTGAGAAGAGCTGCCTGAGTGGGTGGTGGAGCAGAGGTGTTGAGGGATGCTGGTCCTAACACAGCTGAATCAACTTCCCAGTTAACAGCCAGGTGTCCTCAGCCACATTCCTGCTCCTCCAGACCACCTCAGAAAGCATCTCAGGTGTGTTATGTTTGGCCATTTGCCTCCCCAGGACTGCCTCTAGCCCCTCCTTGCCTTCAGGGTAATCACAGGCACATTGTCCATGGAGATGGACACTTTTTGGGCAGTCAGGGCTGGGGTCAGGGTGGCCTGGACTCTCTTCATGCTGCAGACAGTCTGCTGCTCCTTCACATCACAGGGGTAGTTAGAGCTCTTCAGATGCAACCAGACTTTGTTCAAAATGATCCCAGACTGTGACACTCCCAAAGCACAAAGGTGGCCGTGTCCATAATTTCCCAGGAGCACCAAGAGAAGCTGCCACATAACCCCTGCCAGGAGCCTCGGAGCTGCTTTGTCCCAGGTGTCACTTCTCAGTGTTGCCAAGAAGAGCGTTATTGTTGGAAACAATAGAACTTTTAAATAATTTTAGTTAATGGCTTTAATGAACTTATTAATTAATTGTCTTAATTAATCATAATCAATCTATATTTATTAAAAATAGTGTGTTAGTCTTAAATTACTCTTAGTCAGCATTGAGCAAAGTTGTCATGAGCTATTTTTGGAGCTTGGGGAAACTACTGAAACTTTAAGTTTTGATAAACTAACTCTGATATGCTTCAATGAACAAAGCCTGGGAGAAGAGCGGTGTATTGTTGAAACTGGATACAAGGAGCCCAGAATTATGGACCACAAGGACATTTTGCAGAAACCAGAAGATAAAGAAAAGACTAATAAAGACTCACTATATGTGTGCTGGAAAATCCCTGCTAGAGGAAAAATATACTAAAAATATGGAGTAATTAGCATGAACAGTGAAAAATCAATAACCAATAGAGGACAGAATACTAATTAATGAATGATGTCATTTTGAACCAATGAACATTAAGTTCTTTTTTTGCCAAAAATGTATAAAGAAGTGGAAAAGTTTTGTTTCAGTGCTTGTGTGGAGGCCAGAATTTTGTTGGCCACATGCACAAACCTTGGCCAAGAGTAAAGTAATGCCTGACTCACTAACACCAAAAAGGCAGTGTTAGAAGATTTTATTTATCCTGATTTCAGAGGACTTGGTGACATTATCATGAGTGATAACCCAGGCAGGTTTTAGGATAAAGGGCTTGTTTTCCTGTCCCTCCTGCATGAACACGTGGATTTCTCGGGCAAGCTTTTATTCTGAAGCAGGAGCTGGAGCAGCTCACCCAGCCCGGGCTGTGCCTCGCATCTCTCGGAGGATTCCTCCCCACGTCTGTGAAACATCAGAGCTTTCTGTTCAAGCACATGTGGGCTGCTGCCCAGCTCCTCTTCTCCTCTCCCTCATCTCTGAGTAGGGCCAAAGAATTTTCTGCTCTATTTCTCCTGACTGAAATGGGTTTTGACCCCAGTACTTTCAGACCTGGGGGCCTGAACATGTCACTTGAGGACCCATTTGTTTGAAAGCAGATTGTGGTATCACGGAGAGGAGTGAGGAGGTCCAGCCTTGACCCAGAACCTATAGGGGTCAGTGGGAAGACACTTTGGGGATGTGGTTGGGCTGTGGGTGCCCAGTTCAGGGGTGAAAGCACTGGGCTCAAAAGAAAGCAATGGAGGGGTTCTGCTCTTGCCACTTGGCTGCTGGGTCCCTCTGTATTTCACAATTCTGCTTCCTTAAAACATCTCCATCATGATACAGGCCCCCTTGAAACCTTTAGGTGGAGGGAGTTCAGAGTCATTAAAAAATCAGCTCAGAAACGGAGCCTTCTCAAATGAGCTGTGCCACCAAAACCAGTCACCAAGCAGTTGTGAGTTATGAAAGCACTGGGGAAAGTCAGGGTCAATTTGCAAACGGAGCGAACGGGAGGAAATCCGATGCATGAATAATCTGTGGTGAACTCTTCACCCGCTGCTCTCCCCGTTAAACCCTCCGTGAGCTAATCAGCAGCTCTGTTCCTCAGTGAAGGCTGACAGTGTGTGTGCCTTCTGTGGTGTGATGTGATCGCCCCTAATTGATTTTGGCCACGGACTCGCCGTGCGTGCTGCATATCTGGGAAGAGCAATAACTTCAACATGCAATCATCCTGGGCAGTGACCAAGACAAGTTGTTCTCCAACAATCACTGGATACCTTCCTCCGTGCAGCTCCAGTGCTCCGGCTTAGCTCATCGTTTGGGAGTCTTTCCTCTGCAGCCTTGAAGCACCTGCTTGTTGGAAACGAGGCCTCCTGGCCACTGAACCCTGGATTTCAGGGCTTTGGACATTCATGGTGAAATCTGGCATGAATTTTTCTTTGGAAAAGGTAAACTGCTCTTTTAAAAGGACTAGGAAAATCTCTGTAAAGCAGGGTCTGTGTGGCAGATTTTGGAGGTCTGTAAAGACACAGCTGAGTTGCTGTGAACACTGATGTGGGTGACACACTACAAAAATAGCTGGGATCATCGCAGAAAGGTAGCCCTCTCCTCTGGTACTCTGTTTCATTATTCCCACCCCATTACAGCCCCAAACCTCTCCCTCATCATCAAACACTCTTCTAAGTGGCCAGATCTCCTTTCAAGATCTACTGTTTGCCTTGTTGGACTTTCACAGTGAGATTGGTCACAAAACACATTTCACTCACTGCTCTACAAACAACCATCCTCAGCTCATGGCATGTGTTCATCCATCACCAGATTTTAGGATTTCTCAGGAAGAGTTTCCCACTAGGATCTCTGATGGGAGTTTAAACTGTTGGCCTGAGAACAAGGGTAGATAACCTTACCCAGCTTTTGTTTTGTAAATCAAAAGTACTGACTGGGCCCAGATTTAAATGAACCCGAATCTCATTTAGCAGAAAAGGTGATTCCAACCAAGATGGGGATTGATTTATAAACAAGTCCAGGTTCTGTACCTGCTCCTGGTGAGTCTCTTCCACCCTGTAGCTGTGCACAAAAAGGCAGCAGTGCCCTTAGCTTCTCACCACCTGCCTTTTAGCACAGGTTGCTTGCTGATTCCCAAAGGCATTTCCATGAAAAATGTCCCTTTGGCTTAAAGCGATTTCACTAACACACAAATGGCTTTGACTAAGAAGGACCAAGGGCAATTTGTGCTAGATAAAGGGAGGACTATCTTTGGGAGGTGCTGCTGTAGCAGGCCAGGCCAGTCAGGTCTTCAGCTAGAAAAGAGATTTGAATGGACCCAGTACAGCTAAAGACATGGCAGAGGGTAGGAGGGATCATAGTGATGCCTTAGGTTTTAACTTTTATATGTTTCCAATCCTGCATTCCCAGTGTGTAACTCTGCAGTGCCCTGCAGCCTGGGAGCTGCTGCTCTCTCATGCTGAGACAGACAGAACAAAGCCTCTCCAGGCTGCTCTCCAAGGACACCCAGCCCGGCCTAGGCCCAAAATGTGTAACCCAGCATCTTGAGAAGGGGGGCAAGCTGAGGGGAAATTCCATCATTAGCTAAAGTTTAATTGGTGAAATTGGGTTGAGATGCAAATGGCCCAAAGCTATAAAAGTGTGAAGAACTCGTGACTCGGGGTCCATCTTGGGTGCAGCCTTTGGCCTGCCCAGGGTGTGCCTCTGAAGGCCTTTCAAGTCGATGTCCACCTTTGTTCCCTTGCTCCTGTCTGGTCTCTGTTTTTGGGTTGGCCTCTTTAGGCATCAATAGGAGCAGGTCCTTTGGAGGACAAATCGAAGATCCACCAAAGCCAGTACACTGACCATAGGCAGGAAGAGGGAAACCTGCAGGAATCCCTCCCTCCCTGCCCTGCTCCTCGCAGCCACCAGCAGGTCAGGGACTGCCAGCAGCAGGGATGAATGACTCTTCCCAAACCTGAATTCTCTTCCATTTGCAGTCTCTGACAAGGAGTTTTGGTGTTATATCCTCCATGCTGTGTGTGACTGAAAGCCCTCTCTCGTATCCCTTCAGGGCAGACATTCCTTTACTTGTTTTCCTCCTCCATAGCTTTCCACTATATCCTTCTTGAGGAAGATGAATAGGGCTGCACACAGAATCCCAACCCCAGGGATTTATATAATCACAAGGAGTGTTTTCTGTGCTGTTCACTATTTGTCTGTGATAAGTGCTGCCTTTTGGTCTCTGGTGAACACTAAGCTGATGTTTGTACAGGCTGATTCACAGTAAACTCTCTGGAGCAGAGATAACTGGGTGTGCTTGTGGCCGGCCTCCCTTTCTCCTGTGTGCTTTACCTTGCATTTGACAAAATCCAATCTCATCTGCCATTTTCCCAAATACCCCCCCAGTACCAGGACATCCTTGTACATCTCTTTGCAGTCAGCTTTAGCTCTAAATAATCCTCCTGAGTGTTTGGAAAACACTTCCCTGTAAAATCTAAGTGTTTCTTCCTGTCCTTTGTTTGCTATTATTATAAGTTTGTAATTGATGGAAAGTCTTTCCTTCCTGGGGAGGGGGCTTGTTAAAAGCCTTCTGACTCTTAGCTAAGGGTCGTTTGACACTTCAAATAGTTGTAATAGATTTGTGAACTGTGATTTCTCCCTGCAAATGCCAGACTGGTTCCTCCCCAGTCTATCAGTTTCAACCAAATGCCTACTAATTCTAACATTTCTGCCAGCCTGTCTGACAGACTGATCAGGATTCCTGGACTATGAGTCCCGGGAGGTGTTTTAGGAACTGGTGACATATTTACCACACTCCAAACTTCCAGCACAGAGACTGATTTAAGCGAGAGGCTTCACACCACAGCAACTGGAGCTGTAGTTTCCTATCTACAGCAGAGCTTCTGGGAGAGCAGCAACTCATTTTAGCAAGTTATTGCTGTTGGTTCTCTTGGCTTGGTCTGATCAAGACTTCGTGGGTTAATGAGCCATCCCCCACCAGGCAAGGTGGCTGCAGTCACATCCCAAAGATGGGGGGTTCAGCTATTGAATTTTACTTCACAACAGAATTGGACACATTTATTCCACCTTTTCTGACAGGCAAGAATCAATTTGGTCAGGCAGTCCTGCTGCTTCAATTGTAAATCACTGCCCGTGGCTCACATGGTGTTCATATTCAAAGTAGCTGGGAATTGCCCCAAAATATCATAGAATCATGGAATGGTTTGGTTGGAAGGGACCTTAACCTCACCTCCTTCAACCCCCTGCCATGTGCAGGGACACCTTCCACTATCCCAGGGTGCTCCAAGCCCCATCCAGCCTGGCCTTGGACACTTCCAGGGATGGGGCAGCCACAGCTTCTCTGGGCACCCCGTGCCAGGGCCTCCCCACCCTCACAGGGAAGAATTCCTTCCCAATATCCCACCTAACCCTGCCTCTGGCACTGGGCAGCCATTCCCCCTTGTCCATCACTCCAGGCCTTTGTCAAAAATCCCTCTCCAGCTCTCCTGGAGCCCTTTTAGGCACTGGAAGGGGCTCTAAGGTGTCCCCAGAGCCTTCTCTTCTCCAGGTGAACTCCCAGCCATCAAAGAACTTTCAGCCCAAGGACAGGACAGGATGGGCAGAGGGTAGAGATGTTTTCCAAGGGTGGGAGAGCTGTGCCAAACCCTTATCTTTGCTGTAGGGCCTGGATTTCAGACTTACAACCTCAGTCACACCAAGAAAATGGTGCCGTGGTGGGATGAGATGGGTCTGAGGCTGAGGGGTGAGAGCTTAAACAACTCTCAAACTAGACACAGGCTGAAAGAACTGCTGCCAGGTTAACCCCTAGAAAAACCAGCCCCAGCCCAAAGGGCTGAGCATAAATTGGTGGATAAGCTAAACCAAGTGCTGCTGTAGCCTTTGCTGGAGCAGCACTCCCAGCCCTGCTGCCACACGGGGCCAGGCTGACATTCCACTGGGACTGACACTGCCATCACGTCACTTGTTACCCACCCCATTTGTCCTCCCTTCCTCTGGTTTTCACTTCAAGGGCCAGGACCTGCAGCAGCACAGCCCACAGAGCCCTGCTTCGATCTGTCTCCCATCTGAGCATCATCCTCTGAGGGCTGGCTCCTGCTCCTGGACAGAAAGCACTGCCCCTGTGGGCTCTTACAAGGAAACAGCATGAGGGAATTGTCTCGGTCAGACTTTTTGGCAGGCTTTCTATACTCTGCATTATAGTGTGTATTTCTAGACAATGTCTTTGCCCTTTTGTGGCCATTTCAGAACAAACTGAGCTGCCTCCTTCAACATTTTGGTACCTCTGTAAACTTGCCTTAGACCAAACAGAGGTTTGGAGTGAATCAAACTTTGGTGGAATTATTTTAACATATGAACAATAAACACTCCCCTTCTCTTTCTGCTTTGCTACTAACTCACATCACAGTTACTCCAGGATTTCGCTACAGGAAAATACATTTCAGCATCAGACACAACAAATGGGATGCACAGCTACAGTCATGGCTGCTGCCTGTGTTTATGGGAGCTCTGCATCTGTCCCACGCTTGGGTCTTTAAAACTTGAGCTGCACAAAAATATCTGTAGTGAAACATGAAACTAAACGAGACTGACCCAGACTGGGATTTAGTTTTACATGGGAAAGTCAGGCAAAGTTCACCTAGAGAGTTGTGAAGGTTCATGAACCTTGTGAGGGAGCAAAGGTCCGGTTCTGAACAAGCCTAGAAAAACCTTTTCTGGAAATTTTAAACAACTATGCATTTGGGAACAGAGATCCTTTAAAATAAATACTTCTGATAGGAAATCCATTGGACTGAAACCTGGTGGTTTCAACAATGCTTATCATTAATATGTTGAATGAACTCCAAGTTCAAACTCACACAGAGGCTGAGAAGTGTTAAATGAGTGGCAATGAACCACAAACTCCTTGTTCCTGGGGCTCAAATTAAAAATGTGTCATTTGCAGCTTTTTTTTTTTTGCAGTATTTTGCTTTATTGGATACCTGCACTGTATCTGAAATATGGATGTCTCTAGATGGGACCTTCACATATTCAAAGCATCTCCTCATTTTCTCCTGAAAAGCCTCTCAGGAATAATGTTTTACTGTAAAATACCACTCTGTCCTTTCTGCACCTTCTTTTGGCCATGCTCAGCAAAATACTTCACAAACATTGATGCAATGTAACTGAGGGTTCCCTAAGCACTACTGTTAACAGCTGAAAATCACAAATATTTCCAGGGAACACATCCTTAGAGACAGGTCCCCTGGATATCAGTAGTATGATAGCATGAAATAAAATCTGGGAAGTCACCAACGTAACAGAGTTTCCCTGAGGCAAAGAAATATCCCAGCAACTTGACAGCAGTTGGGGATTTTGCTTTGGGTCACGACTCCAGCTTTTTTTTTCCAGATTTGGCCAGGGGAAATGGAAAAAGATTTACAGTACAGCTAAAGGCCAGACACCAAATCTCTTGACTTATCGTCTGGTATCTAATCTTTAAATTAGAAAGGAACTGAAGCCACGACTTCAGACGTTACCACTACCGGGTTCCTAAAGCTGGGGGGGG
>VWZT01003593.1:1506606-1617108 GCA_013397055.1 Pachycephala philippinensis | reverse complement strand
GGGGGAATAAAATAATGTATTTTTTAAAAGCCAGATGGATAATCCGTAGTGTTATTAACATGTGGAACACAAGCTGGTCTCCAAGGGGCTCTGCTGTCCCTTTCTCTGGGTCTGGGCAGCAGTGGTGCTGCACAGATCTGAGCTCCAAATGGGAGGCACGGTGGTGGTCCTGGCCTCATGACTGGCACCAGCAGAGGGAAGTGGGTGCCAGGGGCTGGAGTTCTTTTGGTGATGAACCTATTCTTGATACCCCTGGCTTCTGCCCCACCTGCCACTCTCACTCCAGAGATGAATGGACCTGGGCAGGACATGGAGCTCGTCTGGCAGCTTAGAAGCAGAAAGGAGGAAAACTTCACAGCCAGATTTTTTTTATTCAACAGTAAGAAATGACCCTTATTCTCCCCTAATAAAACTCCCCAGCCATCCTGGGATGGGCAAAGGAATAAGAATTAAGAGACAGAATGGTGGTGCACGTGCCATAAACATCGCTCCCGTGTGCACTCCGCTGCCAGAGCACACATAATAAAGCTTAATTTCCTGGTGCCGTGCCCTGACTGGAGTACACTGCCCAGATCTTCCTCTTGCTCTCAGCTGAGAGCCAAGTCATTCTATAGGATTATTTTGTTAAGAGCAAAGCTATTTGATCTGAAGAGATTTAGCACCGGATTATGGCCACAGCTTTTTCCGGATCAGCGGCAGCAGAGGAAGAGGGCAGGAGTTGTCTGGCGATTTGAGTCGGATCCTGGAGCTTGGGAGACCCAGGTTCAGCCCTTTCAGCAAGCTCCCCACACATCTGGAGATAAGATACCTTCTGCTGCTGTTTGCACACTGAACCTCACACCTCTCCTCTGCCACAGGGGAAAGCAGGTTTTTTATAGAGCTGCTGACTTGTGGAGAATTCCTGGTTTTCTTTCCTCATAGAATCACAGAATGGTTTGGATGGGAAGGGACCTTAAAGCTCATCTCATTCCAAGCCCTGCCATGGACAGGGGCACCTTCCACTAGACCAGGTTGCTCCAAGCCCTGTCCAAATCAGCCTTGAACACTTCCAGGGATGGGGCAAATTGCTGTCCTTTGTTTCATGAATTGTTCAATGACAATAATTCTCTCCTGGACTCCTTAAATTTCATCTCTTTTTTTTGCACATAAATATTCCCTTTATATACAGACAACTCTAACTTGCATGGGGAATGGGAACAGTCTTACATATTTCATAGTGCCAACTTCCCAAACCAGCCAGTTCCAGTCAGGGTGGTTTGTTACAACATCCTTTGGACTCTCACAATGTTGGAAAATGTTACCTGAGTATTTCTAGTGAAACACATGAATGGACATGTGTCTAAAAGAGATTTGTACAGATGGGTGCACACACAGAGAGGTAGCACTCTGTGATGACTCCTTCCATATAAGAAATGAGTGTTGTTACCACAGAAATGCTCTTCTGCCACACCTGCAGCTCTAGAGGGAAGAATGTTCATCTCAGGGCTCTCAGTTGGGTTGGCACCAACAAAACCACCACTGGTACGACCATAAAGTCTCTCTGTAGAAAGCACGAGTCATTTTATAGAGAAAAAATCTTTTCAGAATTTCAGATTAGCTTTACAGTGAGGGAAATGAGAGGTATGACACATCCCTTCCATCCCATGGGCTGGAATTGCACCTGGACTCCCCATCCCATCCCATCCCATCCCATCCCATCCCATCCCATCCCATCCCATCCCCCTCCATTTCTCCAGTCTGTCTCTATTTCACACACCAAAGCCACAACATTTTGAATGTTATGCACCTGGAGCAAACTGCAACTCCAAAAACAGCAAGAGAAACCATAATCATAAGTCCCATAGCCCAAAGCAGCCATCACGGGATGCTCTGAGTCTCTTTCAACTTCATAAAACGATGGCCAAACCTCATTTGATTGCTATGGGAGCAGGTTTTAGCTCTTTCTAAACCAATTACATACTTCTTTCTCCAGGGACATGCCTTAGGGTTATTTCTTTGCAAAACACTGACAAGGCCGTATCCCTTTGAGGACAAGAATGCACTGGGTAAGCTGTTGCCAAATCTGCTTTAATTTTGGTGTGTGTGGAACTGTTAAGCAGCAACATGGCCCGTCATGTGCTGGGGTACACATCTAAAATGTCAAGCTTGTGGCAGAGGGACAGAAAACATATCAGCTCATGGGGGGCTCTTTTGAATCTGCAGCTTGGTGCAACCCATGGACCAGCTCTGGCACAGTCACCCTGCAGGGTTTTGTGGGCCTCAGTTTAGAAGCCACAGGACTACATCAGAAAAATAACATAGTAATGTTACTTAGACTGGAAAAGAAAAAGAGTTAATTTAAATAAAACATCGCGGGATAGAAAGATAATTATGATTTTACCAACTCCTCTTACACAGCCCTAGCAGTTACTGGAAATACTGATTGACTTGAAAATACAAAACAACTGCTCTTAGAATTGGATATCCTAGTGAATCTTCCTTCCCAGCTTCATGACGAATTCTTGGATGGCTAAACAAGAAATCAAGTACTGGGCACTGTACACATGCCATAGGTATGCATTACTAATGGGCAGAAACAAAGTCATGGTAAGATGGAGTTGATTGTAAGCCTTGATTAAAGGCACTGTATTAATTCCATGGATTTGCTAACAGCTTGGGCCAAATGATTAAATTTGTACTGGTATTTATGGATCAGATGTTCATATTTCACTTGCAGGTTAACTTCACTGACGTAATGATGACCCCAGGCCTTCAGCTCCCCTTCTGTGAGAGCAAAGCTGAAGGGCTGTCCCAGGGCTGGCCAGGGAGACACTCACAGGGTCTGACAGCTTGAGAAACTTGGCACAGACAAACATGGGTGCCTGAGGCATGTGAGGAGGCAGAGGCTGGTGGTCCTGAGCCTTCCCTGGCCCTTGGGAAAAGGTGGAGCTGGAAGGGGAGTGCAGAGGCCACCACGGCAGCACTCCCTGTCCCCTCTGCTGCACAAGTCATGACCTCTTTAGACTACAAGCAACACTGTATTGTGGGTATCGTGTTGCTTAAAACTGGATGCTGAAGCCTCTAGCTGAGGCAATTTATTGCTTTTCACAGAGGAAATGAGTACAAATCTGGCTGGGGACATAAATAAATATGAGGTCATTTACTTGGTGCTGACTTACGTGATGAATGGTTTGCTTTTAACCGTTTCCATCGCACGTTGTCCAAATCCTGGAAGCAGCGTCCTTCTTCTGGGATCAACAGGAGCTGTAGGTGCTCTGCTCCTCAAAACACCCACATTCCTCAGAGCCAAAATAAGCACCAGGCACTTCTCAGCTCTCTCTTTCAGGATTTTGTGTTTGCAGCATTTGTTACTAAAAAATCAAACTGATCCTTGTTAAAGCCGTGAGACATCATGACTTGTCCTTTCCAAATTTCCATCAAGGCTGTTTTCCACACTTACACTGAAATGTTCACCAAGTCTAAATGTTTTGCACCAGATCTTTCTTTGGGCATATATGTACTGATACTTTAAAAGTAGCTGTTGGTAGAACAAATGACAGCATGATTTCCAATGTTTGAGATTATGATTATTCAAAATTTCATCACAATGCCCAGATCCCAATATCCAGCCTTATGTATGGAGTTCTGAGTGAAAGGACCTGACTTCAGTGGCATGATAATGAAACATAGAATGCAGCTATAAATCAGAGTTTGCAGAGTACCCAGTTAGCACTGCAAGCACAAAGTTTGGTTTCTACCATCAAAGCACTTTGAGAACAATAGAAGTCTGCACTGAAGCAGTTTGTGCTGTCAGATGGAGGGAAGATGTGGATGGTCCAGGGGGAGGCTGGAAGGAGAGAAGCTTGGAGCTCCCACAGATTTGCTTTAACCTAAATCTGCAGCATCCTTCATGTCTCTGAAGACACATAGCCAACAACCTTTTGAGATAGAGACAATGTCACAGGCCACAAAGGGAAAACTTCCAGGCCAAAGGACTATGACTGCCCCAGGAATACCTGCAGAAATGATATAACCTGGAGGAAATGTGGTGGTTTAAAAGCTGTGGGCTTCTATGTTCTCAAGGTGAGATATACCATGGAATCAACCCCTGCAAGAGCATTTTGGGCTTTTGAGCGTTTCACTTGAAGCTTCAGTTCATCAAGTCATGTATCAAAGACCTGTGGGAGGTAGGCTGGGGCTCAGTGGAGTGTTTCTTCATAGAATCAGAGACCTTAAATGTCATCTTCCAATCCACTGCTCCAGACAGTTCCTGTGGCCCTGGCCAGGGATACTTTCACAGGAATGCCACCTGCCTCAGATCCTGTGCACCAGGACCTTAAAAGAGAACAGCTTCCACTCTTGATCCAGGTCTTGGTGAACCTGCTTCCCATCCCAATCCTGAATTTCTAAGAATAATTTACACATCTTCTGACAGCAGCCAAGGGAATCACGGACTATTCTTGCATTCCTCTGCAGGGTTTGTTCCAGGAGCCTTTGAGGACTGATGTCCCCAGAGAAAACTCAGGTAAACCAGGCCAGGCAGAACATCATACCTGCTTATCCCGTGGGGCTCTCCTGAGATCATCCTGTTCTGCTTCATGTTTCTTTAGCCCTGACTGCAGCCAACTTGATTAACCCACCAAGAGCTGGGAGCTGTCTCCCCTGCTGTTGTAGGCCCACTGGGCTCTGGAGTGTAATGTGTTCCTTGCAAGTGGATCTCCATGCAGACAGGCTTGGGAAGAAAAACAGACCAAGCCATGGTTACCTCCATCCTCTTGATGCCTGTCCATACTCAGGTCTTTAAAAAAAATAAATGTTGTTACAAGCACCTTGCTGACAGCAAATCCTTTCTCACACATCTTTTTAGTGCTGGTGCCCTCCCTCCAGCAATGCCGAATGGAAGGAGTAAGGTTTCAGGCTCCATACCAAGAAATTCCTGTTTTCAAAAGGCCAGACACAACAGCTGGGAAATTTTTGGTTGTTGCTGCCTTGTGTCAGCTCTTGCCCATTCCTGGAGTGGGGTGTAATTTCTGAAGCCTAGCAGCATTTGAAGCAGGCTGAACAATCTTTGAATAATATCTTGGCTGACATTTCCCAGAGGCAGGAGTGTGTACTAACACAGAGCTATATGTGTGTTTTATAGCTGTCTATATACACACAGGCCTGGGGGGAGGAAAGGCGGGTAACTCAGCATGTCTGGCTTTCAAAATGCTGATTCAGGAGGCTGGAAGCTGCCCCCAAGTTGCTGTTCTAGCAGACCCTGCCCAGTTTTCATCCAAGATGAGTCTAGGGGAGCTGAGATGTCTGTTTAGGGTGAGGGTCCAGCCCCAAAAGCAGTGACTGCCAGCAGCACTGCCGGGCTGTAATTATGAACAGATTTGTTTTTGTGGTATTCACATTCCCAGTGCTCCCCCTGCCTTTCCCCCTCTCAGGGAGCTGTCTCCTCCTCCTCCTCCTCACATACATGCCGAGCCCCTGTGGGGACACACATTTCCATGGGCAGCAGCAGAGGAAACCAGTGTCAGCCCAGTCATCTCCTGGAAGCTGCCTCCTGCTCTCTCCAGCACCACTTTTCCATTACAGCAGCAAGGGGCTTTTTGTCCTCTCATGGGTGCCTTCATCCTTGGATCCTGTAAGGAGTGACAAAAAGGTGTCATTTTTGCTGGTTTCTCCAGCTGCCCACACACATTCCCACAATCACTTCTTCCCCCAGACTCTTTGGAGACACACATGTGCACAGAGGAGGAGGGAATCCCCTCATTTCCAGGAAAGGCAAGGGAAGCTGTCTGAGCATTTAGCCCAGAAACTTCTGCACAGGACGTGAGATCTGAACTGAGGACTTGAGACTAATCACCCCAAGCTCTGAGTGTTTGATCAGTCCTTCTCTGCCCTCCTGTTTAGGTGAGCTGTTAGGGAGCTTTGTCCTGGGGTTTCCATCCCGAGCATGCTCTGCCCCAGGCAGGGATTATCCAGCTGCACAAGCAGCATCAAGATGTGGAGTAGGAGAACACTTCAGAATCATCTCCTGATAAAATATCTGAGGCATTTTGAATCCACTTCCATCTTTCCTGGCAGTCTTTGGATCTCAGATATTTTGCTTTCTGAAGTTCGTTGGGCCTGAGCCCAAGAAGGAACATCTCCTCCTCTTCCTCCCACCCACCTGGGCCGACAGATGCAGCTGGTGGGGGCATCCCTTGCCTGTGGAATCTGGAAGGAGCTCTGCAGCAAGTCACCAGTGCTGGATCTGCCTCTCTCCTGTGGGGATCAGGACTCTGCTGAGGAAAAGCAGATAGGGTTTCACACAATCCAAAGCACATGCACAGTAACTTAAAGCTGCGTAAGCACTTTTCTTTCCGAGGGAAATTTTCCAAACGTATGTTTCAAAGGAATGTGAAAATATCCCCCCTCCTTTCTTGCTTGCTTCCTATAAATCCAGCCCGATGCCGACAATCCCCTCGGACTCTGCTCCAAGAGGGATTAAGGGTCGGGAAGGGGCAGGGATGACAACGCTGGGAATCCACACCCTGAGCAGCCAGTGCAGAGCAGGCCCCTAGGAAAGGACTTATCAGTCATGGAAACCATTTAAGGTTAATCACACAGTGCTGCCGTGAGAAAACACACTCAGGCACTCAAATCCAGTGAAAATGGATGTGTTTGGGGTCATTTCCCTCCGTTTAAGCACCATCAGATGTTTGTATCCTCCACAGACAATTCAGCTTTTTGGGCATCCCTTCCCCCTCCAGGAATGTCTATGCAAAAGGAAATTTCTCCATGGGAAGTAGTTTGTTTAAAAGTAGTTTGGTTAAAAAGGCAGTTTTCATGGGGGAGGAGAAAAGCAAAGCCTTGACCAAACATTTCTGACCAGCTGCTTTGTGAACGTATTGGCTGCAGCGACCAGTGCTGCACAGGGCTGCTAAAAACAGAGCTCCAGGGGGATGAGGCAAAGCTCTGGGGTCCCCAGCACAGGAAGGACACGGACATGTTGGATTGAGTCCAGAGGAGGGCCATGAAGATGATCAGAGGGATGGAGCAGCTCTGCTCTGAGGAAAGGATGGGGGAATTGGGATTGTTCTGCCTGGAGAAGAGAAGGATTCAGGGTGACCTAATTGCGGCCTTCCAGTGCCTGAAGGAGCTGACAAGAAACATGGAGAGAGACAACTTACAAGGGCCTGGAGTGACAGGATGAGGGGGAATGGCTTCCCACTGCCAGAGGGCAGGGTTAGATGGGATAATGGGAAGGAATTCTTCCCTGTGAGGGTGGGGAGGCCCTGGCACAGGGTGCCCAGAGAAGCTGTGGCTGCCCATCCCTGTCAGGGTCCAAGGCCAGGCTGGCTGGGGCTTGGAGCAACCTGGGATAGGGGAAGGTGTCCCTGCCCATGACAGACATGATCTCTAATGTCCCTTCCAACCCAGCCCACTCTGGGATTCTATGAGAATGTTTGATGAGCAATGCCCAATCATTCTGCAGGAGCCGAGCAGAGGAATCAGCTCTCGGGATGGTGCCCCATGAACATGGAGCCAATGTGCTGGGCTGGTCCTGTGACAGCTGATCCCACATCCCGCACCCTTCCCTTGCTCTGTGAGAAAAACAGATCTGCTGTGCCGAAGTGGGTATGCCCACGTGCACTGACACGTGAGTGTGTACACGGATTAACAGACTCCAGTGTCTCCCACCCGTCCCCAGGGGCTGAGCATGGCCCTTGTCCAAGTGAGGGATGCCAGCTGTGAGCAAGGACTCCCAAGGCCGTTTGGGAAGCAGTTATCCCTTGGGAAATGGCGAAAAACCCCATCTATATCCATGGTTTTGCACTACACATCCCCAACACTGAGCTGAGTCATTCCAGACAGGCTTATCAGAGAAGATTTCCCTTTTAACGCCAAAAGCATTTGCTGGTTATAAATATTCTTCTCTTAAAGAAAACCAAAACCAACCAAAAACCCCAGGAAAAACCCCAACCCACGGAGAAAAAAGCTTCCTTCTCCAAGCACTGTATACATAAATGCACGGAGAAGAAATGAAAAACTCCCAGTGTTTCTGGAGGGTCACCATGTTAATTTGTAGACTTTTATGTTCTTGCAAATTGTCATGTAAAATGACGTTGAAATTCTGCACAAAGATCCCATTACGGCCATTTGATTTCATATCTAGCTTTAACCAATAAACCTACAGATCAATTTCCACAGTAGAAGGAAAATTATAGATTTTGCAGGAGGTTAAGTTCCAAAATCCCTCCCAGTGTCCCAGTCTGTACAAGTGTGTGTGTGTGCTCAAAACAAGCACCAGAGGTGAAGAGAAGGAATTCAATGTTTGGGCCTTTTACCCAGGGAATGTCACTCAGCAGAGCTGCTTTGTGTATTTGTGTCTGTTTACACCCACTGAGGATCTAAAATTACAGTTTAGGCAGGAAGCTAAACCTGGAGTTTTTAACAAGTCTAAGCAGTTGAATTTAATGCTCAGGAGCAGGGGGGACCGTTCTGGTGCTAACTGGGAGGAGAGCTAGACCTGAGAAATTATAATAAGAGACAATTTTCACATTATTATCCACCTTAGGAAAACCAAGCCTTTTAAATATGCCTCAGGACAGAAGCCACAAAATGTTATTTAACGTTAGAAAAGCCTTTCTGGGACTTACAGCAGCTTTCAGCCATGGAAAAGCAAAAATACATCCAGATCCTCCTTTTTTTTTGCAGACAACTCCAGATTAGAAACTCCTGACACCAAACCTGCCAAAATTGTCCAGACTTGCTCAAAATCACAAACAGAAATGAACGGCAGTCCCAGAAATGAGAAAGGCCAGAAGCCGCTAACTAGGAATTTAATTTTGTAACCAGGACATTTCCTCAATCTCCTTTACAGGTCATGGATAGACCTCAGGCTCAGCATCCCTTCGGGAGGGGTGAGAGATAGGCACGAGCTGAGTGATCCTGCAGAATTCCCTGCGTGGGGGGACTGGGGCGGGCGGCTGTGGAATGACTTACTGACGTGCTGTGGGCCAGGAGAGGTCTGCAAAGGAAATCTGCCTCTCCTGAGGGCACACAGCTGCGGGAGCTGAGGCTCCACACGGCCTGCGGGAAGGAACGTGAGCAGGAGCCAGGTGAAAGGCCTGACCTGTCATGGGCTCCCCCTCGCACGCCCCAGGGCAGAGCAGCACGGAGCAGATGACAGCAGAGCCTCGCAGCCCTCCCCATCCCTGGGGCTGTGTCCCCTCCCAGCTCTGGAACCCTTGGCCCAGCTGTGCCGGCCACTGCTCCAAAGCCCAGGTGCAGGGGGAGCAGGTGAACCCAGCATTCCTGCAACTCCAGCCAAGGGAGCAGCTTCACTTTAAAGGGAAAACAGCACAGAGGGAGCTGCATGGTCACATCCCCAGCAACAGAGCTGCTTCCCACTGTAGCATCGTTTTTCTAATCAAGTTTTTAGCTGGAAACAGCCTTCCCTCTGCTACAGTTCTTCCCCTCCAAGCTTGTTCCAGAGGGATCCGGTAAGGATTTGTCTGTATCTGAACTCAACACACAACCCTCTGGCACAAAGGGAAAAAGCTTCCTTCAGTAGCTTGCAACCAGATTTCAGCTTAGTTATTATTCACAACAGCTCTGCCTGGAAATTTCTACAAACACAAGCAAAAAGTACCAGACTATGGGGATGACCGTGCAAGCAAACTTCCAGGATGAAGTTTCTGTCTGTCCTGCCCTTTCTGGGAGAGGCTGAAACACCCCAGGACCCCTTTTCTCACTGCGGTCCAGCAGTGTGATCCTAAACCAGCCAGGACCTGGTACAATGCCCAGGCATGAGATTTCCTATAATTTATGGGCTCTTATCTTTGCCCTCTCGGCACTGTCTGCAGCAGTCGAGTGCACTTCGAGCACAGCCTGATTCCTGAGTGATGCACAGAGCTCATAAATGCTCAATAGAGCTCCTTGAGCACGTTACAGACAGGAAAATTATACACTACCGACAGCAAGCTGCTGGGTGCTACCCATTGATTACTCATTTATTAAAACACACACCCCCCTTCCCAACCGCTTGTAAATAAAAGACTTGCTATTAAAATTCAACTCTCCTGAAAGCACAGAAGTGCACGGAGATGAAATTCCTTCCCAGACGTGGAGGTGACCTCTATTTACTATAAACATTATCCCACATTTAAATTTGGAAATGAAACAAGGGTGAGGCAAGGAGTCCGGATTCCGGTCAGAGCCTCCCTGCAGTCAGAGGTGAGCTCTGGTGCCAAGGCTTGCTCGAGCCCTCCTGCTGCCTGCTTTCACAGGATCTTTGGATCATTTTGTACATGTTTCAGACTGGGTGGGGGAAAGGCTCCTTTGCACAGACATCTGATGAGGCTTACTCACAAATGTTACTCACCAGCCACTTGCTTGTGGGCAAGGAGAAGTTCAAGCCCCATTCTTTGCTCAGACCCAAGAAACAGCCACAAATCACCTTAAAGCGAAAGGGCTGGGTTCGACTCAAGATCATGTACCCTGTGGTTTGTATGAAAAGGCAACATCAGTTGGAAGGAATTTCTCTCAGCTGAAAGTCAGGAAAAACATTTATGCCATACAACCCCTCTGCAGCAGCACAAGGCTAAGCCAGGCCTCAGAGAACTAAGATCCTACATCCCATTCCCTTTACGTGTGTGCTTGCAATTCCCAGTCAGGCTGTTGCATCCCACACTCACAAAAGTGAACAAAAGCTGATGCTGCCAACTCAAAGTCTGAAGCTTCAAACCCCCCATTCCATGAGGGGCTCATGAGGAAACTCAGCTTGCTGCAGCCTGAAGGTTAGCAGGTCCTGCTGGCTTTGGAAAACACCTGGATCTAGACTCAGCTCAAAGCCCTGTCTATAAACAACCCCTGCAAACCCAAAGCCTGATGGCACTGGTGTGACAGCCTGTTCTCCTGAGCTGAGAGAACTGCAGTGGGGATCCAGTCAGCCTGGAGAGTACAGGCTGTCCTTGTGATTGCCACGCCCCACCTTGCACACCTTTTTCTTGAATCCAGCAGTATAAAGGGTTCAGTAAATCAAAAAATAGCTAAAATCACTGGTAATTAAAAAAAATTAAACGGAATGGAAATATTATTTTACATATTCCTCCACCACTGCATAGACTCTGTTTCCTATTAAAGGCAACTGTGTGTAGAGTTTCCATTAAGATTCTGCTTCCTGTTGTGTAATATGGAATGTTAAAAATCTCAATATCGCTTCAGAAGTTATTACAAACTCCAGAGAGTTTTCTATTCCCAAGAAATCTCTCCCAGTGGGAAGCTGGAATAGTTCCTGCAGAATTTACAGCAAATGCCTGAGATCCTATGTAATATTTATGGTGTCCCTCTCATCTTATCCAGGCTGGTTTGCTGCTCTGCTGCTGTGAAAGAAAAGCCTCTTTCAATGGCTAAGGGCTGTGACATTCACTTTGAAGGATATTGAAGTGGATACGACAGCCACAGGAAATGTTCCAGCCTCACTGAGGTACCTCGGAGAGGTATTCAGTCAAATGAGAGTTCACTAATCTGATTCCCAGGAAAAAAATTAAAAATCACTGTAACTTAATGAAGACAGAGAAAGAAACGTGATAGATCTGCATTCATGGCTTGCCAGATCTGGATTCCATGAAAGCCAGAAGAAAAATTCCCATTCACTTTCATGGGAATAGGATTTTGACCCCGAAGAACTTCCATTCAAACAGAATTATGATGCATTTTGAAACCTTGTGAGAATTAGGTGATATCCATTTGCATTAAAAGGAAATCAGTGTATGATAGGATATATTTGCATGGCCACAGCCCAC
The DNA here is from genome assembly GCA_013397055.1 of Pachycephala philippinensis. Lineage (NCBI taxonomy): Eukaryota > Metazoa > Chordata > Aves > Passeriformes > Pachycephala > Pachycephala philippinensis. The sequence continues at coordinate 1,605,346 of VWZT01003593.1, read as the reverse complement.
AGATCCCACAGCCCTGCTTTTAGAAACATAAATTGGGGCAGCAGAACAACCCAGGTGGTGTCACCACTGCTGCAGTTACTGAGCCAAGGGCAGAGATGGCACCTCCAAACTGCTGCTCCAACACTGCTCCACATATCAAAGTGCCTGGGCTCTATCAACTGCAGAATAAATGTCTGCTCCAAAGTTCTTCCCACTTTGCTGCCTGTGGGAGAAATGAATGTACAGTGGCAGTAGCTGTGTGTTCCAACCTGCCAGAGGAAGTGGAGATAAAGAAAGATGCTCCTTTGGATTGAGCTTGGTGCAATGTATAAATGACAAACAGATGATCGAAGTAACAGAGAGGAGGTTCAGATGAGAGATTAGCAAGAAATTGTTCCCTGTGGGTGGGGAGGCCCTGGCACAGAGCAGCTGTGGCTGCCCCATCCCTGGAAGTGTTCCAGACCAGGTTGGATGGGGCTTGGAGCAACCTGGGATAGCGGAAGGTGTCCCTGCCCATGGCAGGGAGTGAGACTGGATAAGCTTTAAGGTCCTTTCCAACCCAAACCATTCTGGGATTCTCTGATTCTATGTATGCAGCTCCTTTAGTGAATCCCTTTGCAGTCCTACATCCCAGCCTAAACTTTCAGAACTAGAGGCCAGGGCTCAAAGTCTGTGTTCAAGTACCTAGACCAGACTGTGATTCCCATGTGCCAGGCACCCAGCAGCTTTCATTCATCCAGAGGGAAGATGATGGGTACACAGTACTTTTTAAATACAGATATTTTCTGAGGAGTTGTGAAGCCTGAAACTGCAGACAGCTCGTCCCAGAGGTGCTGCAGGCATCAGTCAAGTTGAAAGTTAGGGAAGTGGGATGTGGCACCTGGATGAAAGGGATGAAATGAGCAAAGAAGGAGCCAGGGGCCAGAAATGAATCCTGGCTGTGCAATCTGCTAGATGGGACATCAGCTCTCCGAGGAAACGGCTGGAGCCTGAGTCATTGCAAGGTGGTCTGAGCAAAGTCCTGGAACACATTGCCAAGATCAACCTGCCCTGTGCTCTGTGGATGAGCGACACAAGCCAGCAGGGCAGCCCATGTCCCCTGCTGTCTCCATAAACAGAGAGCAGATTATGTGGGAAGGAGGAACCCTCATTAGCTGTATCCTTGCGGGCAGATCATAGTTCAGGAGACAAACAGTACTAGGAGCAAGAAACAGCAGGGGTGCTAAGCCTGCATGGTCATTTTTAGCCTCCTTTGCATATTCACACGTACACAGGAAGAGAATTCGTCGCACCAAATAAACCACAGCCCTGGCTTGGACATGGACAAATAGTTCTGGAAGACTGGAGGGTGATGTTGAAATGAAAGGAATCAAACTTTTAGCACGATGTCTCAAGAGACATTTAGAGTGGAGAAGATGGGAAACCCTTCATCCAGAGAGCACACTGATGGAAGATCCATGGGACAAGAAGAAATAGTAGCTGTTCCATACTGAAAAGCAGTGATACTGAGGAGAGCAGTAAAAAGATTAAAGTCGGTGTCTGGTTTTATTTAACAACATCATTAATTCCTTGAGAATCAAAAAGAGTGAGTACATTCACATCTGAAATGACTTTGAGCCACGCAGCCAACATCCGTGTTGCACTGAGCACTCAGAAATATGAGGAGGAAACAGAGAAACAAGATTCAGTTCAGGATAGGGAATGCCAGGGAGGGAGAGTGATCCAAACTGCAGATATTCAGTGGAAGAAATACAATTTGAGAGCAGGGATTGGGGTGAAGGTTATCCTCTGAGACATGGATTTATAAAACAGTAAGGCAAGACAGCTATAATAAATTGGACGTAGTTGCTGTGTGCACCAGAGAAGGAGCATCTCTGGCAAAGGGATCACCAGTGAGATTACAGGGATATTACTGATGAATTCAAACTTAAATGGAAAAGAAGAAGAAAAGTCAGGCAAGAATAATAGGAATGATTAAGGGATATGTGCATATAACTTTAAGACTCATTGAAATAAATTTAGAAAACTCTTAAGAGAAGACAAAATTACCTTTTACTTTCAAAACACTGATAAACCCTCAGTAGGAACTAGGTATTTGCTCAGAAAAACATTATTCAAAAATATGTTCAAAAGCTCAGAATTTCACAAACCTAGTACAAGACCCAGATGTGGGAGAAGTCAACTAATCCTTCTGTGAAATGGCAACAACCACAGTGCAGAGACACACTCACCGAGGTACTAAAGACATGTATCAAAAACTGGTATCCAAAACAAGTCTCTAGCCAGGATAAATGCCTGTTTACCTATCCCCTGGGATTTAAGAGGGCATCTGGGAACTTACTATTTGGGAGATATGGGGAAAAGCTGAATTTAAGGAGAAATTGGCGCTCTCTGCATAGGAGAGCTACTCCTGGCTTGTTTATATTTTCCTTTCCTGGGATGATTTCAAATGAGTTTGCTGCTCACGGCTGTCAGCTGCAGTTGGAGCATGCAATGAGAAGGAATTGATAAAAACGCCACTTGGGATTTCCATGCTAAATATCAGAGCGCTCCCCTTGAGTCGAGCAGCCTGATTACACCAGACAAAGCACTTGAAGAGCACAAGTCTAATGCAGGAAGCAAGTCTGCGAGGAAGCAGGCAAAGACAGGCCTGGTTCACATCACCGGCAAATCCTGCACTGCCAGGAATCCTGGATTTCTCCACGGGAGTGGGAGCTGGGCTCGGGGCTGGGCTCTCTGCAGGCAGCACGTGGTTGAGGCTGCTTGGACAACACGATGTATCCTATCTTTCCTGCACGATGTTTGGGAATTTCTTGTGGGACTAATGGCTTGATGGTCAGCCAGAGAGGGGCTGAATTCAGCACACATTGCTCTCACACCTCATTACCGCCCAGGCACCCCCGGCTGCCTCTGTTTGTTTAAATGGAGCTCCTTAAGGAGGATGCTCGTTAGGAGCCGGCTGTGATAAACATGGCACTTGTGCACTTGCCTAATTTGGGACATCTGATGAGCCAGAACTTAATAAATGCAAACTGCTACCCAAATTACTTAGATTTGTTCAGTCATTTTCTGTCTTCCTCAGCATATTCTACGGGCTGATCTCATGACATTCTCCTTCATGCCAGGTTTTTTTTCTGTCTATCTGAACTTTCTTTTTCCACTAGAAGCCTCCAAGCTGGGCTCCTCTCAGGCACTTTGCATATATTATTTCACTGCTCCAGTGGAATGGTTCAAATTATAATTTTCCAGCTGAGATACAAAGACTAATTCATTCAAGACCACCTTTTGTGTGTGTGCGTGTGTGTGTGTGTTTGTGTGTGTGACAGTGTGGATTTCTCTGTGGCCCTTGAGGAGATAAAATGCACCCAAAGTGCTCTCGGAAAACTGGGAGCAGGCATTTGGGCAGAGAAAGCAATTTGTGGAGCAAAGTCATGTGCTATCAAGTGTATCCCATGTACTCTTTGGGGATGAGCTGATTGCCATCTTGGGATGGTGGGAGAGAAGACAAGAAACCAGACACAGATTGGGAATATGGATTGACAGATACAAATCTGGGCTGAAATCCTCTGCTGATACTGATCAAATCAAACCCACAGCAGGAGTCAATGCCAAGAAACTGGCTGCTAATTTTTGTGGCTAACCATCCAGCAGCAAAGACCAGTGTTATATTGGGAAGCCCAGGAAGGGATGTGCGTCCTTTTCCTTGCTCCTGGTCTGAGTAAGGTAGGAGGTCCACCAGGAGCATGGCATTCACTTCTGGGGTTCCCAGCAGAGTCCAGAAGAGGTCACAGAAATGATCAGAGGGATGGAGCACCTCTGCTATGAGGAAAAGCTGAGAGAATTGGGAATATTCAGCCTGGAAAAGAAAAAGGAGACTGCATTGTGGCCTTTCAGCTCCTTAAGGGGGCCTGTAAGAGAAATGGAGTTGGACTTTTTAGCAGGGCCCCTTGCTCTAGCACAAAGGGGGATTGTTCTAAACTGAAGGAGGGTTGGTTTAGATTAGATATTAGGAAGAAGTTTTTAACTTGAGCATGGTGAGGCCCTGGCACAGGGTGCCCAGAGAAGCTGTGGCTGCCCCATCCCTGGAAGTGTCCAAGGTCAAGCTGGACAGAGCTCTGAGCAACCTGATCTAGTGGAAAACATCCCTGCTCATTGCAGGGGGTGGGACTGAATGACCTTTAAAGGTCCCTTCTTACCCAAACTATTCTGTGATTCTGTGATCTCTGCTCTGGTGTTTGTGCCAGGGACGATCTCACCTCCAGCTCTTGGGAGACCAGGCTTAGGTGCCTCTGATCTTTGCTGGGATGGACAAACTGGAGCGGGAGGGCTGGTGATGTGCCATGAGGCCTCTGGATGCAGCACAGTGCGTCACATCCGAGCGTCAGCATGCAGGGCTTACAGCAGCAGGGACTGTTCCAAGGCTGTAATCCCAGAGAAGTCATTCAGGGCAACTGAGAAATGTGCCAGGTAGATGCCTAAAATTAAGATGGAAGTGTCTCTCGTTGCCTTGGCCCCGCAATCCTGCCTGGCCTGGGAGGACACCAGGGAGATCATCCATGAGAGCACGATTGGCAAACAGCAGATCAGCGTGGGCAGTGGGATGTCACAGGACAAGGGGAGACACATGGGAAAGGCTGAATCCAGCTTTATTTCTACCATTCCATGACCATAATCCTGATATTTGACAACTAGCTCAAATTCACTTAGAGTAATCTTATAAAGTAAATAGCTTTGATCCGGTGTGTTTAATTTAAAGCACTTACGTTTTATTTATTCTTTTATTGTGAGGAAAAGGCTGCACTTCCTTTAATAATGTCTAAGAAATAAGGGTTTCCAATCCCCACACAGAGCAAAATTCATACCAGCAATACAACTGTGAAAAGTGATTTCCTTGAGCCTGTTTTCATGCAGAAAAAACAATTCCTGTGCCTCAGGAACCAGTGCAGCCATGTATTGAATTGTAGTGCATCAAATAACTGGATGAATGTTTGGAAAATTAACTCATGGATGATTTGTGAAGTTGAGAAATTGATATATGCTCAGTCACAGCAACAGCAAAGAATTGATATGATGATAGAAATCATGGAGAATGTATTAAGGACCTCAGGGGAAAAAAAAAAAGAAAAAAGGAAAAAAAGAAAAAAGGAAAAAAGAAGGAATTAGTTTGCAAAATATGATTGTTTTTGAAATGTTTGCCTAGCAACAGCCCAACAAATGCTCTAAGTATGGCTGTATTTCATATTCTCACAGCAATACCACATCGCGTTTCAACACAAGCCAGCCCTGAAATCCACCCTGGTGACCTCAGCTGCCCTGCTCTGGTGCTCGGGCATCTCCCAGCTCCCACCCTTCCCGAGCCACGGCCGATTGCAGCCCCGGCTGGCCATGGCAGGGCACAGAGCGCATCTATTTCCTCTATCCTAGCTTGCAACAACCTATTCCCCACTTTCTGTCGCCTGGCACCACAGAAGAAAACAACTCGATGGGAAAAAAAGAAAAAAGGTGCCCCGGTGGCAGCGGGTGGTGCCCACCTCTGCCCACTCAGCTCTGCCTGACCTCACTTTCCCCATACCCCGTCTGAGCTGGCCCATGGAGAAGTCAAAGTCGGGTCAAGCTCTTATGTTCAAAGCCCAGGTAAAATCTCTTCCCCACAAGAGTTCTGTTTGCTTTTCCCATCGTCTCACTCATGGCTTTGGGATCATGGCTTTGCTCTTCACAGCAGACTCGAAAATTTGAGTCTAACAGCAGAAACAAATCAGGGGATTGAAACAAAGTCCAGTGAACTGCTAGGAAAGGAAAGGTGCCAACCTGTCAGAAATTTAGCCTGTCAGAAATAAGGTTCAGATCCATTTGTGTCCCTGCTATCCCATGGAGCTCGGATGTAAGTGGGAACAGAGTTGACAGCATAAATATTGATTGTGCTGTGAGAAGCAGAGTTGTGTACTGGAGGGAAGGCTTGGGGTGGCACACAGCTTCCCTGAGTTCTGAGCCTGCTGTTGCCAGAATTATACCACTATTTTCAAAGAGAGGGTGGATTTAGGTGCTCCTGTCTCTCAGCAATGGTATTTGTCCCTGAAGATGAGCTCAGGCTACTGGATTGCCTACTAAGCTCTGTCCTCAGAGGGCTGCTGTGGAGGAATTATCTCAGGGGAACAGCCAGCTCTCAGAGCTCCTGCTGCACTCTGAACTCCGAGGAAGCTGGGATCCAGAAGCCTACACCAAACACACCTCTCCTGTCTACTCTCTTGTCCCCTTTGCCAGTAGAGCAGCAGGTCTCATGGTAGGCAGCAGGGACAGCACAGCCTCACCACCCCAGAAATGGACACAAGCCATTCTGTCTTCTGAGAATGTGGCTCTGGGGAGGTGACATCTGCCAGAGGGATGAGGCAAACAGCCAGGCAGGTACAGCTTTAATCAGGTCCCCTTTTGAGGGAAAAGGCTTCCATTTCATCACCCGTGTCACTCTGCAATTTGGGCAGGCTTCGAGCACAGGGCTGAGCAGTAAACGCAGGGCAGATCCATGTACCTGCCAAGCCTGGCAGCTCTGCTGTACTCAGCAGTGCACCTGAGCGTGTATTCCAGCTGGAGATCCTTTGCCAGGATAAATTTTGTCCCCAGCAGGAGGGTCAGGCAGTGCAATTAGATCAGCTAACCCTTAAAACACAGACAAAGCCGAGCCCGAGGCCACCCAGGAGCAATTTGGAAGTGAGAGCAGTGCAGCAGCTGTCCTTGGGTGGCTGCAAACTACTTTTATGAGCCCAGTTGCAGGAAGCAGGGACTGCACATCATCACCTCTGTTTTCCAGGTCCAGGTCCTACAGGCCTCGGTTTCATGGTAACTGGAACCAGATCTTTGTTGTTGCATTTGTGTTGATTTAACACAATCACTTTTCTGTTAAAATTACCTAGAGTATATAAGGCAGAATTTAGCCTGACTTCCTGCTTTTATGCATGTCAGATCCCAGACAACTCCTATCACAACATAATATTTGCCAACATGGAGTTCACCCAGCTGCACTTTTAGAACATTTTTGAGATCGAAAAATGACTCTACACGGGATCACCTTGTTTTGCATCACGCTGCCATCATGTTTTATCTAGTGCTGGGAACCTGAGAGCTGGAATTACCACATCACAGTTTTCACATCCCTGTCACAAACCGGAGGCAGAGGGATCAATGGATCGATGGCCCATCAGCTGCTGCCTGCAAAGCACGCTGAGGCCCTCAGAGGAAAGCATGGCAATGACAAGTGTTATTTATTAATCTCCGAGTTAATAACATTTTATTTTGCAGCATATCTCTGACCTTGGTTATCACACCCTTCCCACCTCCCCACTGCAAACCACAGAGGGTTGTGATACAGAATACATCTGTTTCCTGTTTCAGAAATTGCAATTACACATTTACAACCAGCATCCTCGTCTGATTCAGAGGCGAGCAGTTGTATTTACAAGCAATATGTGCTCCTGAACCTATCAGGCTCCTTTTCATTGTACTGCCTGCTGAAAATGAGAATAGACAAATAGAGGAGAAATAACATTCCTGTTCTTTGGAGAGGTTTGCACCATCCTCTTTTTTTCTTACTGCTATTAAAAGTAAATAGGTGTCTGGGATAGTCTGATATATTTAACAGAAAAAACAATTGTAATGACATACAGAGAGAAAAGACCTGCAGCAATTATTTAAATTGCTCATAAATGTTCCTTACTAAGATATTATTATTATTATTATCATCATCATCATCATTGTTCTTGTTTGTCATGAGGACCTGTGGGCCAAGTAAGGGCATGTGCTGTCTTCACTACTTCACTGAAGTGAGGCCAGTGGGTAAAACCCTGTCCAAAAGAAATCAGTGTTTAGAAGGCCACGGTGACTTGGCTACAGGCTCCATCACACACTTGTGCAGAAATCCCTCCTGGGCATCATCTTTCACCCCTCTAGAAGTGAAATGAAGCCTAAAAACCATCACCCTTTCTGTACACCGTTGTGCACTGGAAAGACTTGCAGACTGTGGGATGAGATTTGGGGTCATACACACCAGTGTAACACGTCACGAGTGTTGTCTGCTGAGCCACAGCAATTTCCTGTCTGCTGGGGAAGGAGCACTGCTCCACTCCTGGAGATTTGGGCCCAGTTCCTTGCCCTTCCAGGTGGGAAGGCTGTGAGCACACCCTGCCAGTATCTGCACCTTGGCTGAAGGGTGGTAACTTATAAAGCTGCTGAAAATCAGTTCTGTGTCTATCTCATAAGCTGCCATACCCTTGAGAGGTTCCCTTCCTTGAGGGAAGCAGCCAACACAGTGGGATCCAGGCAACACCTCCAGGGAAGGGCACACTTTGGGACACACTGCACAGGGCGTTAGGCACAGAAAGGTTCTGTGCAATGCAGCTCCTCAGGCCTCTCAGATGCTCTGGGACAAAGCCTGGCCAGCCCACAATGCAGGCTTTCCATCTCCTGCTGACATGTTGGATGCACACTGGAAGCTCGGCTTCCTTCCATGATGGCAGGCAGTGAGGCTGAGGGAAATGCATCCCTTTGACCACTCCTCTCCCTCTTGCTCCTCAAGTTAAACAGCTTGAGACTGATGGGCCCAGCCCTGTACTCAGGGATAAACATTGGTGAAAGTATTTGCAGACAAAGGACCATAATCTAGAGACCAGCGTTGATCCCAGATATCATTTTGTTTATGAGTGTCAGTCCTGGGGAATTACTGAAATCCCAAGGGAAAAGCCTGTGTTTCAAGATGCTTACAACATCTTATCCCACAGCCTGACTCAAGTGAGCAGCTTGACTTGCCAGAGCAATCAGTATCTACTACACAACTAAAATCACAGGCTGGTGTAGGATGGACACGTTTTGCAAGCAGAGTTGGGAGCTGAGAACGTGCAGACCTGCAAAAATGCTGGCATTTTGCAGGATGAGAATTTGCAAATGCTTTGGCCAGCTCTAAGTTCATCCACGGTGAAAGATTGTGTGGACTGGCTGTGTAAGGAAAGAGAAAACAGAAAACAGAAGGACTCCTGCACAGGCCTGCTGCTGCTTGAGCAAGTGAATTACCTGTCTCTTCGGCTCGGAACTTGGCTTATTCCCTTCTCCTTGCTGATGCACCAAATGCAAATATCTCGATTTCTCACGGGCTCCATGGTGTGTTAATATGCGGGGAATCAGCTCTCTGCTGCCAGCTCTTCCCTCTCCAGTTCTTTTTTTGAGCTCCTGAGTGCAACAATCTCTTCCAAAAGAGTTGGTTCTGCCCAAATGTGGAATAGGAACCAAACTTCTGAACCTCAGGTGCACGCAGTATATAAACCTGCTTTTCCCCCTCCAGGAGAATGTGCAGCAGTACAATTTATAAATAATATAAGCTATGACACCTTAGCTTTTAGCTTGGAAGACAGCAGTCTGGACTTTCAGGTTTGCTTAAACCTCAGCACACCAATGAACACAATGGCCAGTGCATACATCTTCCTGCCAGAGCCTAATCTCTTTAGATTAGAGGGAATTTTAGCAGGCACCTCCCAGCCTCAGAGTCACGGTGCTGCAATACTGACAAACCCATCAAGAGAACGGGCAGCTGGAGGATTCCTGAACTGCAGGAGGTCACCTGTATTTCCTGGGCCAGCAACCAGAGTTTGGGAGCTCCAAAGTTGGCTTGGTGTGTTTACAGGGAGAGCTTCTGCTCACACAATTTGCTGATGTTTCCCAGGCAGCTTCTCAGATGTGACAGGGATAAGGAGAGGCCCCTGGAGACCAAACTCGCTTATAAACAACGCTGATATTTGCAGTGGCTCTTTCCCTTTGGGAAAGCTCATGGCTTGGATGGGTGCACTGTTCTCTGAGTGAGAAACTGGATGGATGACCGAGCCCAGAGAGTTACACTCAGTTGGTGACTGCTCACCAGGGCCCAGCATTGGGGCAGTTCTGTTTAACACCTTTATTGACAACCCAGACAAGGAGATCAAGGGCACCCCCGGTAAGTCTGGACCACACCAAGCTGGGCAGGAGTGTTGATCTGCTGGAGGGTAGGAGGTTGGAGTACTCTGATTTTAAGCTTTATTTCAAGAGGCCTTAGCAGATTAGGGGGAAGGAAAGAGAGAGCATTGTGTCAGATCAGCATTAATGCCAAGAGAAAAAGGGGGGAATCCTGATGTGCGTTTTGTCTGCCACGATCAGGAAATGCAGCAGACATCTCCTCAGCGTCATCTGCTGTCCTTATTTCTTCTCCAGGGTTCAGGCACACTGGAGACAAAAGATTTTGCAGCCCCAGCAGAAATGTTTGCGGAATGTTTATCTGATCAGCTAAAGCCTTTGAAGGCTTGCTTTGGGAAAGGGTTGTAACACTTCATCATTCAGATGCAACTGAAACACTCCTTTTTGGTGTCTCCTTTTTGCAAGAGAGGCTTTTTTTAAGGCAGCAAATCGGTGTTTTGTACCAACAGCAAGAGCTGGGACAAAGTCAGGGTACCATAGTTCACAGAATTATTTATTTTTTGGGACAAAGCTAGAGATGGGGTTACATGGTGTCTCATGTTATCAGACACACTGCACTGTCCCACCAAACAAGCAGTCCCGGAAAGGGAAAAGAGTCCCCAAGCCCGTTTTGCTCGTAACTGTGTAGTGAGATGTAAGCTCCATCCCTCTGCTCTGCATGGAAAGAAAACCTGATGCTAGCCCTCGTCACTCCTTTCTACGTCAAGAAGGAGACTTCACAATAGGGAAAAAGCATCTCTGCTAAGAGTAGGAGTGCTGGCTTTTCAATATGGAAAAAGTGGTGTCAGAGACATGGAAGGAGCTTGGGAAGAGCCAGATTATTGGCCTGCTCCACATCTTGGGAGCAGATCAGAAGCCCCTGGGCAGCCAGGCTCTGCTTCCTGCTCTATTGCATGTGATGTGGTGAAATTAAAAGCAAGCTCCGTTACAATTTTTTAGCACCACTTAGCACATCCTAATTTTGAGGTCAGACTACCAGGGAGATATACGGAATGTTTTTGGTGTGACCAAAAAGGTTTTGGTGTGACCTTTTTGGTGTTTCCAAGCCGGACAGTCACAGCTCACAAGGAATGTGGGTCTACACAGTCACGTTCTGTGGTCAGGGTTACATTTGTGACCATGTTTCCTGGTGCTTTCTCTGCCTGGATTTCAGGTGTTCCTACAAGCTTGGCTGCTTGATGCATTGCAAGGGACAAACACTTCTGATTTTCCATGTGATGCCCAGTATGGACACTCGAGACATCCTAAATGGCAGCTGTACTGAGCTCACCTTTCTGATCACTGTTCCAGCTGCTTTCAGCTTTCTCCCCAAGCTGAATCGTTGATCATGACATTTCTCAGTGCCTGCAGGTGCTACATATTCATTCATGTCATCTCAAAGACCACGAGCTCAGACGTATGTCAGGCTGAATTTCCAGCTCCAAGGGGAAAAACAAACCTCAGAGAGACTATAATGTGCCTGCTCCTACTTCTAACCACTTGGAAAATACCATTTTGTCACAGGACATCAGCTCACCATTCTGAGCTCCAGCAGATTTGCTTTTAAAGCCCATCTGCCCTCGAGTCCATTTTTATCCAGGACACGTGCCCTGGCAGTGGTGGGGCCATGTCAATACTTCAGCTTGGAGTTTAAAGCCAGCCCCTTTTAAAGCTCAGTCCTGCAGCAGAGGCTTAATCTAGGCCGGGTCCAGCCTAGTAATCCCCGAATTGTCAGCAGGGAAATGCACACCAAGCACATACAAGACTGATGGTGGGAAAGTCTCCCAAACCCGACTGATGATCCCTGTGACTTCCATTACTAATAATGTGCTTCAGTGCAATTAATTCCTGTAAATCTCCTGATGATACCAGCTATCTCCTGCAGACACTGCTGTAGTCTCCTCTAATCTTCTTCAACTGCAGAAAGAATTTTCTTTATAACTTTCTTGTCTCTGTGGGGAATGTTGTCCTTTCTGCTTTCTGACTTTCGATGTCATGGAGTTGCTCGGAACCTTCTCCCAAGTCTCTTTCCTCTCACCTTGGTTTTTTTTTCCTTCTTTTAAAACTTTCTTTAGGCTTTTAGTTGCATTGTTCCTGGTATTGCTTCATCTGTGCAGCTTTCATTGCTGAAGCAAACGGGGCTGGAGCTTGAGCAATGCAAGTTCAGAGCAAGAAATGAGATAACTGAGGCAGGAATGAGACAAGGCGATGTCTTGCTCTTGCGAAAGAGAAATATAAAATATAAATTGCTGAGGCTGCAAACAAGCACTTTCTGCTGGATCAAACCACAGCATTACAGGCTGCAGCAAAGGATGGTTTCAACATTTTCAGGGCTGTGGTGTTTAGGATTAATTTAGGATATTTTGCTTTTGCCATGATTTTAAATCTTTGATACTGCCACAAGGCAAAGAGCAACAACTGTGTATTTTAATTTTTGCAGTTCCTCAAAGATATTGAAATGCTTGAAACTCAGTGCACTCCACGGGATGCTTGAAAGTATTCCTTCAAAAGGAAATTATGGTTGAGATATCAATGTCAATACAGTGATAGCTCAGCTAAATTTCCTCTAGCTACAAAGAAAATGTTTGTTTTTATGTGTCCTTCCATGATTCCTTGAATGTGCTGAGCATTATAAACGTTTCCAGGAAAAATTACTGTTTATTTACAAGTTTTATTAGCACAGTACCACGAGACCTGATGTTAATGGGCTGGGGAGCAGTATAAAGAGGCAAAACCATCTTGGTTTGAGGAGAATAAAATATAAAGGGACAAAACATAATTTAGATGATGAGATGAAGCACAGAGAAATGCAGGAACCTGCCCAAAGTCACCCAGACCCAGATGATCCTACATTTGCACATTCTTACTCTGACTGATGTCCAGGGTGAGCACCATGGATATTTGCTAGGGAGAACTTTGTCCCCTGTTAGCTTAGATTTTAGCAAATCTCAGGCTATGCTAATTAATTAATTAATTAATTGCCCCTGTGCTATAGACAGGATGAGAAGCCATTAAATGAGCACAGCCTACAGTTCTGCTCTCAGGTTATGTGCCTGCAGGGCCCATCAGAAGCACTACATTGTTTTTCCTTGCAGCCATGATGCAGGAATTAATATTGGACTATGAACTTTCCAAATTCACTTGCAATCTGATCTCTGCTGAGGAGATCCCTACAGATAACTCTTTCTTCTTAAAAACCACGTTCCAAATTTCCTAGGAAAAAAAGTATCAAGGTAAACCACAACCAAAACCATAAACTTTTTTCTAACTTCTACCCAGTTTTATTTTGAAGTTCTATATTGAGTTCTAGACATCAGTTAACGTCACGAGTATGATGACATCTATCAGTATGATTTGCCATTTGACTTGAACTTTGAGTAAGAAGTCTTTCTGTCCCATATCCCACATTCTTGCATTTTGATTATCTACAACAAAGAGGAAAATAAAAATACAATAAATATTTCTACCCATTTTGCACTGGTGTATAGGTGAACATCCTAATGTGTAACACAACTGTGGAGAACCATGTGTGGGAAGGAAGTGGAGAACAAGCAGTACTCATCAGTGGCTGATTTGAACTTGAGTGAAACATCCTTTTCTTATCTATACCCCCTGCTGAACTCAATTTGGCTCAAACCACCCCCATGAGGCTTTGCTGTGTGGGGAGGCTGAAGTCAGGGTTCAAACTCAGGCTAAAACTGCAGTGGAAACTCACCCTGTGTTAAGGAACAGTTCAGAAAACTTTACATTTTTAGCACCCACATTTCTAAGATGTCATGAGCTATCCCAGTCATGCTGGGGGAAAACAAAGAAAGAAAAAAAAAGAAAGGAAAAAAGAAAGAAAAAAAAGAAAGGAAAAAAAATAAAGGAAAAAGTGTTTCTGATACTGATCTTTTTTTTCTGATGGTAGAAAAACACTTGGCTGCATTTTTTTCAGAGAAAATGCTGTTCTCTGTTGTTGGGAGGAGCAAAGACAGTATTTTGTTCCACTGTAGCACTACCCAGCTTTCCACAAAGCATCCTGGTACAGCTACGGGCAGGATGAACCTCATCTTCCTGTGCAGGCATCTCTGCACTGGGAACATCCCCCACAGGATTAGTGAACTGCTCTCAGCTTCCCTCAAGCACAAAAGATACTCATTTCCAGCAGTTAATCCCCATTTCTGTGGGGAAACTGCCCATTTTCCCCTGCAGGGCACGGCCAGTCCCTGCCACTGAGGAACATGAGCCTGACAGCTTAGCAGGGACATAAGGAAATTATGGATGACAACTATATCCAGAGTTATCTAAATCAAGCAGAGGCACTTGGAAAAGTTATAATACATAATTCAGGCTGAAGCTGACCTTTAACTACTGCAGGCTGAAATATTTTTCTGAAGCAGAATATCTTGAGAACTGGTTCACAAAGGGCTTTCTACACATTTCTCTGATGCCCTGAGCAACAACACACTCTGGTAAACAAGAAACCAGCTCTGGGAACTGTTGGCCTAATCTGGACTTGTAACTCCTGATTATTAAAAGTTTCAGGTGCATATATGTGTGTAGTTTAGGAGAGAAAATGAAGGACAGATGCTGCTGAAGACTTGCAGGCAATCAGGATATCATTACCAGAGTTGTAGTCAAGTTAAGCTGTTACTATTCTCAGTTTTATTTGGATTTTAATTTAATCCCACAGAATCCAATAAAATATACCTTCTTGGAAAATATAATATGAAAGGATCCTATTGAAGCACCTGCTGTCCTTGCCAATAAGCTGTAAAAGAGGGAAAGACATTTGGAAACTAGTGTTCAGAGACTGGGCAGGAGGACTGGAAACTTTGCAGAGATGCTGTTGTGTTGTCCTGTTTATCTTCTTTCCCTCTTCTTGCCCAGCTGGCCAGCAGTTCAGGAGAAGTATTTTGACTCTTGTGAGTCATACTTACCAGAAACATTTTGCTTTGGGCATCTCCTTGTTGCCACAATCCTGATTCCCCTTCTTTCTGTATTTCCCATTTAAATGGAAAGACACCAACTAGTATTTGGAAATATTACATGCTCTTGTATGAAGAGCACTGCATTGGTCATGTCCAAATCTTTCCATTACAGCAATCCAGGAACAACTGCAAATAACATTTGTAATCAGAGTAGGACCCATAAGGTGAGTCACTGATGTCTGAGAGGTTCCTGACTATGGCAATTCATGGGGAGGGGGTGGTTAAAGAGCAGGAGAAAAGGAAGTTTGGCTCTGGTCCAGACTCATATCTGTACTGGAAGAGTGGGAGAAATAATCAAAACTTTCCAAAAACGCCACATGGGGAAACACCCATTGTTTCCTCCAATCTTTACTCTCCTATGGGGTAGAGCAGTTCCTCAGGAGAGGAACTCTCATCATGTACAATCAGCTGCTCAAGAGGTTTCTAAGAGGGTCAAAGATTATGCTTCCAGGGAAACGTGGTGGAGAAGGAAATGAGTGCTCACGCTGCCCTGTCTCTGCCCCGTCTCTGCCCTGTCTCTGCCCTGCAGCACCTCCCTGAGCAGGGTGTGCCCTGCCTCCTGCTTCGGGTGCTGAAATCAGTGGAAAGTCCCTCAGGACTTCAAGCTACAGTGAATCACATTCCCTTTTCAATTTTGAATCAGTATGAAGGGGTTATGCACAGGCCTGGCCTGCCCAGGAGGCTGTGAGAGCCCCAGTCCTGCCTGATGAAAGCCATGGGCCTGCACCAACCACCAGAGAAGAGGCACCAGCTTAGAGCTGGTGACAGCTGCTGCCAAAAGAGCCTTGGAAGCTTCCATGCCTACCTCTGCCTTCTCCTGGATGCAGGATGGACTGTGACATCCCACCAGGCTGGCAAGTCTTTCAGTCCCAGGTTTTGGTTATAAACAAGCAAGGTTCTCCCATTTTTGGTATTTAATATCAAAAATTGCATTACGGTCCATGGGGATCCAGCAAATATGGTGAGAATGGCTCCAAGTTACTTCTGATCCACCAGTGCTGATATGCTGTGAGGTATCCTGACTCTCTGAGAAGTTGTGAAATTCAGAGTGATTACCCAGCTCAGGCATGGGTGAACCTTCAGCAGACACCCTCTGAGTTTCTACAATGTTCCTCACCGTCCTTCCCAGTACTGCATCCTTAACTGAGGGCAAGCACATCTTCCTTGGTGTCTGCTCTTTGCCAGTGCTACTGTGAGAGGATCCCAGACTTTCCTGAGGAAGGAGCCCTTCCCTGTACTCAACACTGTTCATTTTTTAACCTGTGCAAGTGAAGGATGGTGTCTTGAAGAGCACCCACTCTACACGGCCTAGCAGACAGCCAGCAACCTTCAAAGAATACCTGGAACCACTGTGCATGGGGAAAGTATTAATAAGGGTGTCACAAATCCACCCAAAAACTCAGTGGGGTTATCCTTCCTTTCTCCAGCAGCTGTCTCTGAGCTATGGTAACTGTTGGAAAGAACTGGAGGTTTGGATCATAACCACTGCTTTTCGCAGCTCACGTTAGAAGTTATAATAACATGGTACAAACCCAACCCTTCCATGGCTTCTGATTCCAGTAAAAACCTGTCTCTCACCCTGACGTGGGTCTTGCTGTTGTGCTGCCAGTGCTCCCACTGCTCAGATTGCTCAGCTGCTCCAGTAAGTTCCTAGAGCTTTCTGCCCCTTAGAGGCTTACTGTGGTCCAGAGTCCAGCAGAGGATCCCTGCACCAGAAATTTTTGTATTTTTGCTCATTGCATGCTGAATATCCATCCTCTGCCTCCTGAAATTACTGAAGAAGGCATTCCTGTGTTATTCCTTTCCTGTCAGTGATCAACCAAAGCCACATAGATCTGTTCTCATCCTCATTTTAATTTGTCTGGGCCAGGACCTGAAGTTCAGACCTCTATTTAGACCTGACTCTGCTATGTTTAACTTCACATTGTATTTAACCCTCAGAGTTTCCTGAAGGAGCACAGATGAGAATTTTCAATTATCCACCTTTCCCAGCCGGGGTCAGGGGACCAATTCACTCCCCTTTAAACACTGAGATAACCCTTCCAAGACAAACTCAGCACCCTGTACTTTGACACCCAGCTGAGGCCAGGCTTGGTTTGAGGGACAATAATTCTCACCCAGGCGGGCTGGACACGTTTCTTGTTAGAATAGGAAAAGTTTTTGTAACACTTGTGGCCTCACACCTGGTTTGTGTGTAGGAGTCTGGTTTAAGTCCTGGAGTCAGTCCCTGGCCATCTTTGGTACAAATTTAAACCAAGCCTCAGGCTGCTGTTATTTATGCTAAGAGTCAGGACGAATGCCAAGCCAACTCACGACGCGGGGATTCAAAAAGTGACTGAGAGTCACATTCTCTCCATTATTCTTCTAATGATGAGCCCATTGCTGCAGATCTGAGCTAGGGAATGAATACCACAGGAAGGCAGCAGAAAGTGAAATCATCTTGTGACGTGCCTCATTGCTTACCTGTGGTTTCAGCAACAGGCCCAGTGAGCATTCAAACCTTGGGGCAGAAATCTGTAAACTTGGCTACTTCAGCTAGAACTGAAATCACTGCACTCAGGGAAACCTCTGCATCCTACCCCAAGAAAAGACATGATGAGAAGGCATCCAGGGAATGTGCTTGGTGCTTGGTGCTAGAAGGCAAGCATGTTAGAGTTCCCATGAATTAGCACAGCATTGTTCCCAGATGAAAAAACCAAAGTGGTTTGGGTTGCAAACCAGAATCACTTCTAGATTTCTTCAGTGCTCATCTTAAAGGTAAAAGTTTTCCATGGATATTTTTCCATAGTTCACAATCTTTTGGTTAAACAAGCTACATTTACTTTTTTAAAAGTCTGCTTCTTTGGCCGAAGAGCTGACAGGCCAAAGCACTTCTGATCAACTACACATGGTGCAAAGTTATCTGAGTTATTACTGAAGGATCCTTAGCAGGGGATGAAAATCATTATTCCACCTTAGCTAAGCAGATCATGTTTTGGGGAGGTGCAAGGAATATTGTAAGGCAAAAGGGAAATGGAGGGAATGAATCGCTGGTCTGTGGGCTGTTTATCAGCTCTAGTCTCACTTTTCTCATGCAGCTCTGTGGGAGGCATTTCTGTGGGATGTGATAATAAAAGCTAGGATGTTTTTCCACCCCAATTTTTTCATGCTTTCTTTGATTTTGCTGTAGATCCCAGAGACCAGATGTCTCATATTAAAGGAAGAGTCACTCAGCTTCTCTTTGGGGACATACTTGGGGAAGGAAGGGAGCAAGAGTTTGTTCTTTTTGAAATGAGAGCTAAATAGATGCACAGTGGATAAACGGCATGCAGAGGCCCCGCATGCTGTTGATAGAAAAGAAGATAACCCTGAACAGTGAGGCTGATCACCACAGGACCTGAAGATATTTTATTAAAATAACTTTCAGAAGCTTCTTTGGCCATCCTATAACTAAGAGTGAGCTGAGCACTTGGATGTTGTGAGAACCTTTGTTTCCCAGGGGATCCTTCCCATCTCCCCAGTGGGATAAGGATGGGAGGGATGACATAACTCCCTCCTCTGTGCAGCTGCCTCAGCTCTGACAGGAATAAACGATGGCAGACACGTTAGTCATGCTTCCACTGTTAATTGGGCTTCTGCATTTGGCTGGGTTCATCTGCTACCCCTTGTAACACACTGACAGCTTAAGCCATCTCCTTGCATAAAGAATTCCTATGCTCCACAAATTGGGACCCCAAGCCCCGGCTTGAGCTTCTCACTGATACTTTGTGTAAATGTCATCATTCTTGAAAGGAGCTGCACTCAATAAATCACTCCCTTGACAGTGCTTTGAGAATGGGATGTGGACATCACTCATCTCCCCTGGCCTGGAGAACAGCTGGGGCACTGACATCACTCCCCACAAATCCCAGAGAAGCCCAGCAGAGGTGTTTAGCCCAGTTCAAATCTGCAGCACATCCTTTCCGCACTCACCGCAACCTTTAGGTAGACCTAACAAAACAAGGTGGGGAGCATGAAACACCAAAACCCTCACAAACTAAAGTGTGTTACTAGAAGGGGGTGAGAGACCGCAGGCATTTTGGTGTCCCGAGGTCTTGTGGTGGCACGTCGTTCAGAAAGAGACTCCAGCCCATTCCTGCCAACGCAAACTCAAGGGCGCTTTGGTGGCGGGTGGCATGGGCACGGGGAAAGCGAGCAGAGCGCTGCGGTGCCTCCAGCTGCAGATGTGCCCAACAGCTGGAGGAGCATCCCTCAGCTCCTGCAGCCTTGTGACTTGTGTGTCCTCCATCCACCAGGAGTCCCAAGGGACCTCATTTCCTCCATCTTTCCTAAAGCCGTGCAGCGGCAGCTACTCCGCTAGGATTTATGAGCTCCCGCTGGGAGACAGGAACACAGATTCACATGAGTCATTAAGTTTAAGTCCTGCCGGCAGGATGACCATGAAAAGGGATATTTTAGAAGGGTTTTCGTTGGCACTGCTTACCCAGTTAAATGGTTATAACATAATTACTAAGGGGAAAAAAAGGATGTTTTCAGGAAAAAAAGGTACAACCCAAACACAAAAATACTTCACAGAACCCAAACAAACTACACACATTTCTGCAAATTATTTATGGTGGAATTGGTTGTTCTGCTTAAGCAAGTTACAGGGATCGGGTTGTCTATGTCCATAAAAGCAGGATCCTGCCCAGAAGCTTAATTTTTAACTTAAGGGAAAGCAACAGAAGGAGCTGCTGTCTGCTGCAGAGGGCATTAGCATGAAAATAGACCTGGTCAGAGATTATTCTCACAGTATCTTTGTCATTAAAGGACAATCTCAAAAGAAGGCTTGACCAAGTCTGATTTTCACTTTCAGTCAATGCTAGGAAATCGGAACCATTTAGCAAAAAGTGTTCACGCAATCCATGCAAATATTTGAATTTTTTTTCCTTCTTTCTGATGCTTTGACTAGATTTAATGAAAATATATCAGAATTGTAAGTAATTATTACCAAAAATCACCATCAGCAAGTCAAAACTTTCATTCTCTCTCTTCCACTGCATTTTCCCCTCGTACAATTTCAGTATTACCAGAATGAGTAGCCCAGCTTCCCAAAATACTCGGATTATCCAGGTGCCTCTGCACTGAGTCACAGGGAAGCTGTGGACAGCAGCTTGCAGACAATACTTTCCATCTGTCCGTAGCATCCCCCTCACTGAACACGGCAGAGTGCTGGTGCAGCACAGTGACACCGAGGTGCTGTACCTGCAAGGTGAGCTGCTCTCCGTGTGTTTGGGAGCGCCCTTATTCCTCTGCCTGCTCCTCCAGCAAGGCTCCTTCTCCCTCTCCTGCATTACCCAGTCCCTTCCCTAAAGTGTCTGAAGAAGCCAAACAAGAAAGATGGAGAGGGACTATTTGCCAGGGCCTGGAGTGACAGGACACAGGGAATGGCTTCCCGCTGCCAGAGGGCAGGGTTAGATGGGATATTGGGAAAAAATTCTTCCCTGTGAGGGTGGGGAGGCCCTGGCACAGGGTGCCCAGAGAAGCTGTGGCTGCCCCATCCCTGGAAGTGTCCAAGGCCAGGTTGGATGGGGCTTGGAGCAGCCTGGGATAGTGGAAGGTGTCCCTGCCCATGGCAGGGGGTGGGATGGGATGAGGTTTAAGGTCCCTTCCAACCCAAACCATTCTGTGATTCTCTGATTCTGACGAGATTAGCAAAGGCACTGACACAGTGATGGGGACTAAGGAAGGAGTTTCAGCCCCTGATCCCACTGCTACTGTCCAGCTGGGAACCATCACTGCTTTGTAACACAGACAGAAATACAGGTTCCTTCGATTTTGGCTCAGCCAGAGCCATTGGCTCCTGCTGACCACCTAAGTGATCCCACCAGAGCAACAGAAGGAATTGATTGTATTGAGAAAACAGCTATAATTAGAAATGGGTTAAAACAGATGGACAGACCTCATCACTTGTTTTTTGTTTGCTTTAGCAAAACCAATACCAAGAATGGTTTGGCTGCAGGCCTCATTTCTGAGCTCATAATATTCACGGGTGGATCTGGGAATAAGAGAAATGGTTTCTGTCAAAAGCTGTCAGCAGAGAAAGAGCAAACTATTCTCCATTTCAGCATGCTCCCACATTTGTATAGCTGAACCCGCTCTGACCATCACCACATCTGCCACTGCGGCTTTGGAAATTCAGTGGCTGGATGAATCTGTGAAGCTGCTTCTCTTCACTTCAGCGGCAGAGTATCCGCTCTGAATTCAGACTGGGACTCTGCAGAAGGGGTCCCTGTTCCTCAGCCAAGGATCATCAGCTCTGGGAAGTGTTTGCAGAGTGGCCCAGTGCAAACTAACTCTGCAGACTCTGCTCAGGTGTGACCAAGGGGCTTTGGTCGTGCAGGAGGAAGTAAATTATAATCCAGAGGCAGTACTAATTCCCCTTCTGCCTCCCTCTCCTTCCTTCCCCTCATTTCTACGCAAATCCACACATATGTGAGTATCTGATTGAAGTCAAGTACCACCCAACGGTAATGCTACAAAGTTCAAGGGTTTTATTTAAGCTGCAGCTGCACAAGCCAACAATTGCATAAGCCCCTTCATTTTAGGAGCTCTGGCTAACATGGAATAAGACAGGTTTAAGTGCTATTACAGCTCCAGAATTTCTTACGGGTTCTACAATCTCAAACTAATCCAGGAAAACACTTAACCAAAATTTAGCTTCAACACCACAGACATCCATTGAACTACATCTCCCACTTTATAAAGCCCACTGCTTTATAAAGCATTAATTAGCAGAACCAGCCCCAATATTTTTGGTGTATTCACTTTCATGGAAAACATCTCCTCAGCTGTTTGCCATTGTACCATTCCAGTATCAAGTGATGGAATGTTATTATTAAATGTGTTTCCTTAGGTGTTATCACTCTCACACATTCCCACATCAGCTGCCTTTTTAAGAGGTTCTTCATCTGTAAGGGAACATTAAAGCCTTGCCGCACGAAAGGTCTCCCTCATTTGTTGGTTCTAGAAGTAGCAGGGACATTTTTGCAGCTATTGGGGGTAACAGGTCTGCTCCCCTCTCCCATTCACTCGGCAGAGCTGGGCCATTGATGTTTGCAGTTGCAATTCAGCCAGAGTCACACTGAGTTTTACTAACAGAGGATCTGATCTAATACCTCTGAATTCCTCTGCTTGCTCAAGCAAAGCTACAAAGCCTTTGCTGTGACTCTGCCAGCTTTCATCGGCTACCCTGGTCAAGGCTGAACTCTTCCTGGATGGGAGTTTTCCAAGAAAAATCCAGCAACAAGCCAGCCCTCCGGCACAGTGCTCGTGGGCACAGTGCTGTTGGAGGAGCTGTACTTCAGGTGTGGTCATAGGCAGGCGTGGGTTCAGCACTGACTCAAAGGGAAGAATACCACCCCCTGAATCACCAGCACAGCTTCCTCCAAACCTTGAGGTTTCCTGGCCCTACATCAGAAGAGGTTTCTGTCCCTTCTGACATTTTTATTTATTCTCTGTAATTTTCCACTATGCTAGACATCCATGGATTTTTCTCATTGGAGTAAGACAGGCAGTGCCCCAGTCAGTTCACCTGGATTATGATATGCCCAAGACCTGGCATCCCACCACCAACCTCTCATCCTAGAAGCTGGGGCTTTGCAGCCTGTTGAACCATGCTGAGGTGGGCACGCTCACTGAAAGTCTCACAAGGGAGATTGGTCCCACTGGCTCTCCTTCTCTAGACCTTCTCCAAGGTTAATGAGAGGAAAAAGAAGGAAAACAGGGAAAATGCAGAGGGAAAGGAACAAAACCACCATTCCTGCTACTCATCTCCTCCACAGGCTGTGTTGTCCAAGCAACACTCACCAGCAGGCCCTGGTGCAGCAGGAGCTGGGCATCCAACACTGCACAAGACCAAAAGCAAGACCCCCTCCACCTGCACCCTTGTGGGGAGCTCAGACACAAATCTGTGTTTCTCTAGGATTGCTCCCAGCTCAGTGCTGGGCTCTGCAGCTCTACGCTTGTGGGTGGCATGAAATGGAATCCACGCTTCATGATAATGGATAATGGCTCTCCCACTGTTCCCTGAGCTACAGAAACAACTTTCCGACTAAGACATTTTTCCTAATATCCAACCTGAACCTCCCCTGGCACAACTCGAGGCTGTTTCCTCTTGTCCCGTCCCTTGTTCCCTGGGAGCAGAACCCGACCCCCCCTGAGCCCCCTCCTGTCAGGGAGTTGTGCAGAGCCAGAATGTCCCCCCTGAGCCTCCTTTTCTGCAGGCTGAGCCCCTTTCCCAGCTCCCTCAGCCGTTCCTGGTGCTCCAGACCCTTCCCCACCTCTGTTCCCTTCCCTGGACACACTTCAGCCCCTCAATGTCTTTTTTCTCTTGAGGGGCCCAAAACTGGACATAGGATTTGAGGTGCCTCATAGTGCCCAGCACAGGGGACAGGCATCGCCCTGGGCCTGTGGCCACACCGTGCTGCTTCAAACCATTGACCTTCTTGCCCATGAACCAATTGACACTCGATGACCAAGAGAAAGAGAAATATGAGATCTCGCTCCCATCATATTTCATCCTGAAAATGAGCATACATGGGTAAACATTGCCATTCCCTGTCCTAGGAAGAGAGCTGATACCTCTTTTGAGGTTGTGGGCTCTTTGTGGGTTGTTGTAAGGGAACCTGGGAGATGGCGAGGTCCTTATAAGAAGGGAAAAATGTGCAAGCTTCTATAAATTCAGAGTGTGAGAGAATCTGCATTCATTCATTGCACTCCCTCTGTTCTTTTCCATCAAATGCAAGGATGCAATGGCCCAAGGGACCCAGAAGCCGAACAGCATACAGAAAAGGTCCTGAAGAGGCAGAAAATTCCTGCAGAATTTTATGAAGCTGGGATCAAAAAGCCCACACATCTTTCTACACATGCCCTGAACTTCATCATTATGTTCAAAGGAACAAACTAAGCTCTTTTATCAATCTTCTTTACCTGAAACTGATACGTCCCCTGACCTTACATTTAGAATACAGGGCCCAATCTTTATTCCAGGACATGGTTTTTTGAGCTCAGAGTTGGTGGGCTTTTAGGAGTCTGGGTATTTACTCAAGGCTGTGCAAATCCCTCCCACTCAGAGACTGGTAAGTGAAGCCTCTTTAGCCAGACTGGTGCTGGTGTTCATGACTCAAGGCTGACTCACTGAGCCTCTTGCTGTGCTGATGCTGCAAGACCATTTACGTGTGCCTTGACTCCCTCTTTGTCCTCTCCTTGCTGCAAGAGAGGGGATGGAGAGGCAGTGGGAGATGGGTGGTGTGGAATTCTCACTTGTGAGTAAAAAGGAATAAATCAGGGAAGCATTTACGAGGGGGAAAGGGGAAATTAAATATGAAGGCATCTTAATAGAAAAGTTCCCAGCCTTGGTAAGGACTCAAAAGAAAAGCAAACATAGTGATTTGGAATCTGTTGGCCTATCCTGGGTGCTTACTGGTGGAAAACACTGTATCAGTAAAGGAAAAAGCAACAGTGCCAGCAGAGGCAAAGGAATGAAAAAAAGCAGTTCTCCTAGAGCTAGGAAAAGGAGGAGAATTTCTTGTTGTGGAAATCTAGACTTCCCAAGAGAACTCCTCTGCTGAATTTAGTAGATCCTGTCACTAAATACTTTGCAAAGGAAGACATGCCTTTGCATAGGCCTTTAGTTAGCTTAAAAGAACGCACAGTAGCAAACCTGTTGTTTCTCAAGCTGACTCAAAATACTTTCTGGGAGGGAGTAGAGGCACACTGATATGGTTTTAAGTAAAGGATTACCTGGTAA
The DNA here is from genome assembly GCA_013397055.1 of Pachycephala philippinensis. Lineage (NCBI taxonomy): Eukaryota > Metazoa > Chordata > Aves > Passeriformes > Pachycephala > Pachycephala philippinensis. The sequence continues at coordinate 1,580,659 of VWZT01003593.1, read as the reverse complement.
GGTAGGCAGCTGAACTGTTCCCCTGCTGGAGAGCTCGCTGCACCTGGGACGTATTTGATCAGCAAACATTTCCCTTCCATGGTATTTCGTACTAAATCTACTTACTGCAAGATGTGCTGCAGCCAGCTTTTGTGTGCTTCAGCTCTTCCTCAGTTCAGCGAGAGCTTTGCTCAGGCCAGGGGAAATTTGTGGATTCAAATATTTTCCTAAGGCCAGAAAGGACCCATTTGCTTGTTCATCTTCACCTCTTCCATCACCAAGACAGCAAACCTCTGTTATAACTTCTCTGTGGGTGGGAAATAACTTTCTTTTCTATTTAAACCACCACCACCAGGCTCAATAGTTTGTGACTGCCTGGATCATATTTTTCAAGAACAAATACTTGAACTTCGGGAGGAACATGACCTGTGATTTTGCCAGAATGGGCAATGTTGGAAGGGAGGTCATGTAGTCCACACTCCCTGCTCATGCAGGGCCTGTTACTCAAGGGCATGTTACTCAAGATTGTGTCCAAACAGCTTTTGAGTATCTCCTAAGAAGGAGACTCCAATGTCTCCTTCAAACGTGTATTTAATCTCATGAGTGCAGAAAGAATGTGGTAATACAATTCCTTTTCCCTGTTGTCACTCTGCAAAACCCACAGGTCATTCAGACTCAGATTCCTGCTTAAATTGGTAAGAAACTCTACTGATTTCACCTGGATTTTGAAAGAAAGGGAAGACTTCTGAATACAAGTATCAGCTTTATGGTCTTGTCCTTATACTCAATGCCTGCTTAGTAGCATCAACCCAACAGAAAGGAAAATGCCCTCCTGTTGCTCCGCCAATGCCCTTTATTTGCTCCATCCAGTGAGAAGTGACCCAAGACATTTATTATCCTCAGGTACTTGTTTGGTTTTCCTTGGTCACAAACTCCTGAGAATGGTCAGAAGCATTTCCTGTTATTTCACCAGGCTCCACACAGGTCTCCACAGAAATCCTGGAGAGTGGGAAGAGCCCAGCTCCCACAGTGCTTGGGGAGCATTGGGGAGACACTCATACACAAGCTCAGCCACATGGAGAGGGGAAGAGGAGCTCTATGCTTGAGGAAGGAGCATTGGCAGCTCCACTGACTCTTCTGTGGCTCTCCTGGCCGTGCCACGAGAGCTAAACCCTCTCGGAGAGATGTGGGATAGGGAGCAATCCAGTGGCTGCTGGGGATATTGGCCTCCATGGCAAAGAAGCCCTCCCCTCCCTTTATTCCTTGTGTAAAACACAAATATGTAGAAGCCAAGCAGGTATGAAGTTACTCATGGAAACACAAAATCACTTCTGGAAATCAGTAACACAGGTAAAGGGAACCCTTGGACAGCCACAGCTGTACCCACAGATCCTCACAGTGTTGTGCAAGAGAGATGTGTCCAAATAACAGAGGCAGCTGTCCCTAATCCCTGTGTGTTTCTTGCTTCCCCTGAGGCCAGCACCGTCCCTGTGCCCGGCATGGCAGAATCACATCCCATGAAAGACTCTTGGCCTAGCAGCAGTTCCAAAAACACTTCCCTGGTGCTGATGGCATCTGGGCATCTCTCAAACCATGTAGATTAATTCTCCTTGCAGCCCTTCAAGGTGAGAAAACACCAGTGTCTGCACTTTGCACAGGAGAATTCTGGCATTAAAAGGTGACTGAGTAGCTTCATACATTGCAGAGAAGCCACTTATGCAGGAGAGCTTCCTTCCTCTTTCACTGGGAACATTCTGCTTCTGCTCCAGCTCCAGCCGACCCAGGGGAAAAGGCTGCTGCTCCAGCCCTTTGCCACCCATCCAAGGGCACTCCAGCATTAGAACAGTTATTTCCCAACAGCTCCAGACAAAATGACCCTGTCTGGCTTTACTGAATTCTTCTCTTCCCCACCCTGCCCCAGGTCATTCCGAGAATGGACTTCATGAGAAAAAGGAACTGAAACACCAAGATGTGGCTCTGGCTTTTGAACACAGTTTGGGGAATTTCTTTAAAATGCCTAAAGAATTAACGGCACGCTGAAGCCAAGAGACCTGCTCCAGTCATCTTTGGGAAGCACCGCGTCAGGCAGCCAAGCCCTGCTTCCACACCATTTGTGCTTACAGATTTTGCATCAAAAAAATCTCAAAGACAACACAATGACAATATAAATATGCTTTTCCCCCCTTCTCTGCTTCCCCTCGCAGGGCCTCCTGTTTCTTTTGCAGTTCTGATGGGACTTTGACTGGAGGCTCTGGTGCAGGCATTAGTAATCCTAGAGCCTCTGTATCCTACAGCAGGCAGGAGCTGGCAGGGAGGGAGAAGTTGTAAGGAAACTTTGCTAAAAGCCAAAGCGCTGTTTTTGTGCAGAGCCCCAGCTCTTCAGACCTCCCCTCCTCTCCCTGCTGACACTGTCTGTGCACAGCCATCCGTGTCAGGACAGCTGGGAGAACAGGGAGGAGGCTTGGGGGAACACGGATACATGTACAGACAGGGAGACACAGCCAAAAACTTCTGCAGAGTCACCAAATCAGCCTTGTCCATAGGCCATGAAGGGATAAGCGCTGCATGTATTTCCCACAAGAGTATGATGCTAAATTCACCCTTTCTTTTTTTTTTTTTTTTTGTTTTAGCACCTTTTGCATCTGTTAAACAAACTATCTTATAAGGATGCAGAAATAAAGACTCATCAGTGCCCTCCCCCTTTAGCTGCTGCTTAAAGAATTATATAATATCATGCAGTAAAAGAAACCCTCACTTAAAATAAAAGTTCTTCGTAAAGCCCCCTTACTTTCGTTCAGTGGAAACTCATTTAAACTTGATTTATTGCACCGTGGAATTTAAAGCTTCACATGAGATTAATGGGCTGTTTTCTGGTTACATCATCTTTGTGGATTGTCAAGACAAGCCTACAGTGAATTCACAAAGGAAAGTTTGGTTACAGTACCCTGTTAAAACACTGGAGCAATCGCTGTTTCCAAGTAACTCAATCGGATAACATAACAGATAGGCTTCATGAGAATAAATATGGAATTTCCACTGTATTAGAACAGCGAGCTGTGGCCATGTTTTGCATTACAGGAATAGGTCATATATTTTTAAATATATAAGATGTGACTCATTCTTCAGCCACACTCTGATTGGCTGAGAGAACATATTTTTCCCCTTTTGGACTGTGTTTTTGGGGGATTTTGAGCTCTATACTTACACTTTCTAGTGTGGTTAGGTTGGGAGTTGATAGCAATAGTGGAGAGGCTGGAAAAGGAGGATTTTCAAAGGTAGAAAAGACCATCCTGTACCCTGCTGCCATGATCTAAAGAAAGAATGTAGGGACAGGCAACAGTCATAGAGCAAAGGGTTTATCTATAGAAGAGTAGCACCCACAGACTCCTTGGAATTTGGATCCAACGGGTTCAAAGCCAGCAGCAAACACATTCTCCCACCCTGCAAGTGAAACGTTTTTCATTGCTGCTGGGAGAAAAGAAGGTTTAGTCCACAACCATGTCCAGCAACTACAACTTTGACACGTTTTCCGAGGTTTCCTCAGGGACAGACTGTGATTTCCATCAGATATCCACGTAAAGAAGAGTGAAAACAACTCCAAGTCACAGCTTCAGCCAGCAAAGCCTTAGGACCAGATCACAAGTGGCACGTGAGGGCTCAAGCCGCCACCCAGAACTGCCAGGTGGAATTTTGGAATTCCCCCTGCACCAGCCTGCAAAGAGGAATTCCCAGGGGGCTACAGGACATGTTAAGGTGGGAGCCTCCCCCCAGCCCTCCAACAGGCTCCACGTGTTTTAACAGCTTGACAGGCTTCCAGGAATGCAGCCTGGAGCCAGTAAATAAAGGGCTTAGTAAATAGGAGATGCAAAGAGTGATACTGTTTGCTAACTTACATCCAACCAGTACAGATAGCCAAGCAATTGGATTTGGCTTCGTTTCCACACAATCTCCATCCCTGGGGGTAACTAGTTTAGAAAGCAAATTTCTTTACAATGAAATGGATTTGGCAGCCCTGCTGCAAATGAAGTTCATCTTGAGGGCAAAGAAAAAAACCCACCACCACCACCCTCCCAACACTGCTAAGCAGTGTACTTTACTGTGTAATTTATGTCAAATTATTGGTTGCTAGGAGGAATAGATCCAGATTTGCCTACATTTGCTATAGGAAAGGATTATAGATCTTTCATTCAGCCCATCAGAAGCATTATCAGAGCTGCTACTTAGTCTGCCAAATGTCTGATAAATGACCTTTGGGGGATTTTGTCCTTAGAGGTTTCGTTCTTTAACAGCTTTGTTTAAACCGTGGAGAAGGACATGAGCAGGCTGTAAGGTTGAGCCATACATGGAGCCTTTGCAGGACCAATAAAATCAGAGTATTTGAGCTTATAAATATCTCAGATTCTTAAATCTCCAGAGGGGAAGTTGTGAGAAAGTGCAATAAAACCAGAAAAGTTGACATTTTTCAAAGATGCAAACTAAAGAGGAGGGAAAAAAAGGGAAATTAAACCAGGCTTTAAAATACACAGTTTCATAGGGAAAAAAAAAAAAAGCGTTTAGATTTCTTTTGGGATTTATGGTGAACCAGCTTTACTTCCTACCCTGCTATAAAGAGCTTGTATTCAAAGAGGAGTCGGGATTAATCAAAAATTAGCAGCACTGCAATTTTGTTTACAAATTCACGTCTACAGAAGTGCTCACACTTTGCTTGGTCTCAGATTTGATCTGAAGGAATTATAGGATCCTACCAAATAAATGAAAGCCAGCTATCAACACAAGCCAGACTGTTCAGAATTATTAAATATATATCTTTTCCCAAAAGGATGAATCTTTGTAGCACATGAGCAGCTGTTATATCCAGCTCTGATGTATCTTCTCTGCACATCGGAAGCACCCAGCAAAGCAGCACATGATAATTAAGCTTGAGACTAAAAGCCAGCACATTTATGGGCCTTAGTAGACATTTCTCAGTAGTTCACAGGGCTTACCATAAATTTACATGTTTGTTTAACTGGGACCATTTGCTGGAGGGGGTTTTTCTTCTGCTTTTACAGATAATTTTTCTAATGTAAGAAATTATAATTCATGCAAAACCAGCACGGTGCAGCACAGGATTCTGCAGCTCTGCTCTGGCACAAGTGCTGGGACAGGCAGAGATTAAATTGAGCTCCCCAGTGCTGTTGGCCAAAGACATTTAGATTGTGGCCCATGACTTGACCTGTGGTTTGCAAAGCAGGAGCCCACGATCAGGGCACAGGTGAGCCACAACAGGGTCCTTCCTCATGTCCTTTGTGGCCACCTGCCCCCTCCCACTAACCTGGGGCCAAACTGTGCTCAGCCCAAAGGTGTTTATTGGTCCTTCTAATGGCCAGACTGAAGATTGTGGCTCCATTTCCTGAACAGAGGCCATCAAATCACCAGTGGGAGGGGAGCTGCTCTTGACCCTGGGAATTTACCTTGGGGCCACCTATGATTGAGGATGACACCTGTCATAAAGTCAAGCTAGAACAGTTAGAAGATAGAACAGTTAGAAGATAGAACAGTTTGAAGACAAAAGTTGATATTCTGTTACTTCAGCTCCCATAATCACCTGGCTCACCCTGCACTGGCCAACTCGGCCCCTCTTTAGAGCAAGTTACCCTCACAACTCCATGGTGCAAAGAGCAGTAGCATTGGAGGGCTCACAGCTTTCCTCACCACAAGAGTGGAAAATCAGTTCCATGGCATGGAAATTCCCTTAGCCTTAGAGCCTCCTAGATGATCCAATCAACAGAGTAGGAGCTGAGAAATTCCAAAGGGTTTGCACATGCATTTTTCTGTCCAGCAGCTGAGGCAGCTCACAGATCTAGGCCTCCACGAGCCAGGCAGAAAAGGTCACCTGCCCTCCATCACAAGCAACAGGACAATGTCCCATTGAGCCAGTGTGAGTTTGCTTTCAGGTAACCATTAACAGGAGCTCAATGTACAGACAAACAGCTCCTCTTTCCACCCACTCCTCCAGGTGCCACACGGATGAACCCCAGCAGTGACTGTAATTACAGATGTGTGGGCCTGGGGAGTCCTCTACAATCCTTCCTTTGACCTTCGTTTTGCCCAGGTCCAGCCTTGTTCAGGAATTACCTAATACCCCATAACCTCACCCGTTTTCTCGTGGGGAGACACAGCCCTGGGAAAACAAGTTGCGCTTTGCAAAAATTCCTGAGCAGATTTTCCTCTGACTTGGAAAATCACATGTATTTGACTAAAGGACTATGGAGGCTGTGTAGACTAAAGATGCACTTGGGACCAACAAATCTGGTGAACACATTGAATCGAGACCTTGAGTGCCCTATTCTGGGTGCTGATCATTTCTTTAGGTGACTTGGGATATGTTTTTTAACAATAAACCCTGAAGTTGTTCATAAGTGCTTTGGGCTTCTGGAGCCTTCTGTCACATAACCTACTGATACTGGAGGGTGTGTGAATAGAGTTGGGTGGAACTGGAGAACTTTTGACCAATTAGTTTGGCCAAGAAAAATGCAGCAAAGGCTGTAGATTGTTCAAACCAAAATCACTGTTAAAATGAACAGGATAACACTGATTTGCCAGAATTTCTGGTCTTTGTATGGTTAAAATATACATTGTTAGCAGCAGTATTTGTGAAGAAACCAGATACTTCCATTGTACCTGTTCACAGCACCTGAGTGAAAGGCATTTTAAAAGTCCCACAGAAAAATAATCTCTTTTCTATTCTATATATTCTTCATGCTTCCCTGCTCATTTCATTGCAGGGGGGTTGGACTAGATGGCCTTGGAAGGTCCCTTTGAACCCAAACCATTCTATCATTCCTCAAAGGAACCATGAATCACTGCAAAAAATACACTTTCTGTAACTTGCAAATGTTTATCCTCTTAATTACTGCAAATTAAGTAATGTGAGTGAAAATACAATTAAGAAACCTTCATGGTAGCCCATGACCAACTCTTTGATAATCTTCTCAGTGCACGTACACGTGATTTGGTTATGTCATGTGTCCATGCTGTTTGCAAAGTATTCCATAGAAACCAAGAGAATTTGGGGGCATGAATCACCTCAATACAAGTTCTGTTACAGGTCAGCAAAGGAAGGGGAGGGAAAAGCCAACCTAAACAGCACAGGTAATTGATCTCACATTCTTCTGTTTATACACCCAGTGCCCTGAAGGCACATTGTGAGTCCCTCCAGATTGCTTGAAACGTCATTTCTTCCCTGTGTTTCCTTAGAGACAGAGGTGAATCAGCCTGGAGAAAAGCAGCTGGAGTCAATAAAAATTCCAGAGGGATAACCTGGCCCCTCCACCTCTTTGCCTAAGACTTCCAGAGCAGGACTCTGCTTTCTCCTGTTACTTCAGTCTCAGGGGCTTCTGTTTCGAGGGAGGAATGCAACACCCTCTCATTAAACTGCAAGGATCTCCTGGGGGTTCCTCTACCATTTCAGCTGTTTCCCTGTTTTCCCATGCTTTGTTTACCCTCCAGTATCTGTTGGTAAGTAAATGGCTCAGGCAGTCCTGTCTGCCTGTTCCTGCAGCTCCGTTAATGCGCAGTCTGAACACCAATTAATTCATCTCCTCTGTCCCTCTGACAAAGAGTTATCAACCTCTTGGTGAGGCACCTAGGGACCAATGATTCCAGGTGTCATTTGCAGCCCAGTGGGTCGGAGGGAATCTCTCACTGGGATGGATCAGGACCAGGTGAAGCAGAGCTGAAGCTTTTATTTCACCACCCAGCCTCTTCACCTTCAGCACATGTCCCCTCCAGCTGTAACTTGGAGGTTACTCAGATGATAAAAGATAGTCCTGTTCTAATCCTCTCCCTTCCAAGCTCATCAGCTCTGAAGAGATGCTGTGCTTGGTGAAAAATGCCCCAAATCAGCAATGAAGGACGTGACATGTGGCCACCCTTGAAAGGCTTGACAAAACATTCATCTGGAAGCTGCACAGCTCCTGAACCTGTGGGGCTTTTTGTAAATGCCACTCAAATTACTTCACTTGTTCGTTTTATTCAAAACGCTGAGGAATAATCACAGAAGGGTCAGGGCATGTAAATACAGTTAAAACTAAAAGAAACAGATGCCTCTAAAAGAAATGGCATGTTTGTTATCATTTACTTCTGGGGTTAGAGTTAATAGTCAGAGGCCAGAGAAATACTTTCAAATTGTCTCAGACAATTCTTTTAAATTGATTTCCTCCATGCTTAAATTTACATTTTACCTTTATCTCTTTTATAAACTTAAACACAATCTACAGCCCGATTTTTTTTGTTCTAAATGCTAAGCTTTGAAGCTACTACCACACAGCTCCAGACGTTGTGGGTGTATATTTAGCGTGTTAATGTGTAACAGGTTTCATTCATAAGTCTCAATATATTCTGTAGCATAACACAGCCAGAGTCAGATCTGCTGTGATCAGCAGAGACTCCATTCAGGAAGAAGGAAACTCAGCCTCCTTGCCTCTCTCTTTCTGGGGAAAGCCTTTGAAATTCACACCAGACCGGAAAAAATGAGAAGTTCCCTCCTACTCCTTCCAATTTCAACAAGTTGCCTTTTTTTTTTTTTTCATTCATGAGCATAGAAGCTATTAATAAAATCCCTGAATGAGAGTGGTTAACCCCCAAAAGTGACACATACCTTAGGCTTTGCAAGCCAACATGACAACAGTCAAAACAGAAATCGGCCTCTCAATATCTCAACACATAACGCTGTCTGCGCTTTAAAATATCCATCAGACGGCATCGTATCAGCTGCAGACAGATGAGTCACTAGAAAGCCTGAGACAAGCAGACCTAGAGTCACCTCCAGCCTGGAAAACACTTCCTGTCTTTCATAAAGAAGTGTAGGATTCTGTCAGTGAAGCAAAACTCCTGGCAGACAGATGCCCTGTGCTTCCCGTCCCCTCCTGGGGAAGGGGGAACCAAGGGCAAAGAGGAGTGGTGGGGAAAGGAAGAACGAGGCTCTCTCCAGCAGGCCTGCAGCTGGTACAGCAACCAGCTTTGCCCACGAGCAAAGGAACATGAAAACAGCCCTCAAAGGAAAAACATGGGATGAGGCACAGACGTTTTGGGCTAGGGTAGAAAAAGCTTTGGCTGGTTGGACTTCTCATTCCTGTCTCATCCAGCAAACCTGGCATTTTGCGTTTCCTCTGCTAAAAGTACCTCTCCATGGCAAGGTTTAGTGCCAGCAAGGAATAGCATCTATCCAAGTGACCATGTGTGTCCCAGCAGGCAGTGCTGGAGGGACTGCAGCAGGACAGGACATCTGTGTGAGGGCTCTCTGCCCTTAGCAGGGCCAATCTATGATTGCAAACGTCTTCTCTCTCCCCCAGCTGCTCTGGTAATAAACCAGCAAAAGCCCCAATTACCAGGTCATTCCCCTTTCCTGGTGCTGGAGACCTCCCAGGTGGGATTCATATGACAGCTTTCCTAAAGCCGTGTTGGGCTGCCCTCAATGGCTTGGGTTAAAACCTTCTCTCTTGACTCATCAGCTTTATTTACATGGTTCTCCTGTTGACAAAATCTCCACCAGTCCTCCTCTTCCAGATTTTCAGGAGAAATGCAAACAAAATTTCTTCAGTCAAACTGCTCTTAGTTGTTCTTAAAAGAAATCAGAAAAACAACTCCTGTCACTACCTCTGCTTGCACTTTTCAGACCCCTCTTGCAAGTTTTAAATAGAAAGGGGCTGCACAACCTCAGACCTGTCCTTTGCTGTGGATGCTGTCAGACTCCAGATCCACTCACATTACCCCATCTTCCCCTGGCAGCTCTGCCCTGCAGCACCGAGCCTGCCACGAGAAGCTTTCAGGGTGGAGCAGGTAGGGCACGGCTCCCAGCCCCTGGAAAAACATCTCCGAAAGTTTGGCTTGCTGGATTTCCAATAAACCCACACCCATCACAGAGCAGTGCTCGAGGGCAACAGAGTGCTCAGCCCAGGAGGGAATGGGAAAGGGGCAGCTGGGCTGAACCAGGGCAGTTCGATGGGCACAGAGAGAAATCAAACACCTGCTCTGCAGCCTGCTGAGCCCCTTGGAGAAATATGGGCACGAGGATAGGGCCTGGTTTGATAAACAACAGCCACGGGTGGTTCAGACAGAGCCCTCAATGTGACCCTGTCCAAGTCTTTAGATGCCATCTGAAAAACAAAAAATGAAAGGTTCCTTATCACCCAGAGATGAAGGGACAAGAGGAATAAAGTGGAAATGAATAACAGTGAGGCATGGAGAAGAGAAATACTTGGAAATACTTCATACTTGGAAAGGGTAGTACAGCATCCATTTCTCTCTACGGGATAAATTAAATACCTCAGCTCTGAGCAACCATAATACTTGAAACTCAAATATTTATGAGCTCTACTTTGCTATTTCTTGCCCCTCTTTTTTTCTTCTGACTAATGCCTTACCAAAAGTCTGGTGTGCTGGGCACAGTACGGGTCTACAGCAGGATATTGCTCCTGAATATTGCAGAGCTCAAAACAAGCCGAGAGGAGAGGAACACACACCAATAAACTACAGAGAAGTTTTCCAGCCCCATGAAACTGAAAAGCATTTGTCTGGGAAAATACCTGCCTCAGGTACTTTATGGTCAATGGGGCCTTTTTTCAAACCTGATGGTTTGGACCACAAACTATCCCCTGACAAAACAATTTCTAATAGGAAAACACAGCTTCCTAACCCTGTTTAGCCCCACGGGATAAAGCAGCCCAGATCAATTTTCGTTATGGACATCTGTAAAGTGTTTCACTTTTGAGGACAGGGTAAGTGGCCTGTTGCCATCATTTGAGTGGAGCTGGGGAGGCTCCTCATTCCCAGTGAGGCTTCCCAACCACTGGCTAACCATTTCCCTGCCATATTCCAGCTGCTCAGGCTCTAAGCAGAGCTAGAAACAACATTTCATGTGCATTCAAAGCACTCCACAGATAGCAGTTAAATTTCTCAGCATGTAAAGTGGAGTTATTAGTGTTCTGCTCTTGGCTGAAGGGATTTCCCCGCAAAACTCAGGTCCTGAATGAGGGAGGAGTGGGGTATCCAGTGCTGTTCCCTTGGGGACACCTGGCCATGCAGCAGCACAGGCAAGAGCTCTGGGCTACACTCTGCAGCAGAAGATGGGGCAAAAACTTAATGCACATTATCTCCTGTATGCACCACCAATCCCAAGCATCTCACTCTCCAACTGGTGGGTTCCAAAGAAAACAACATCCTTTTTATCCTGTGAAAAACATTACCTCAAAAAATAGTGTTTAGCCATAATCTCCGAGTTCCTGACAAGGAAGAAAAAGCAAGTGCTGACTTTTTAATCCCTAGGTGAAAAGGAGAAAAGATTACCTGCCTTAACTCTGTTCTTTGCTGCCTTTTGGAATTAAGACAGGGAATTATTTCTGCATAGCAAAGGACCAGCCCATCCAAAACAAGGGCAGACACACACACACACCACCCAACACCTCATTTTACTAACACAAGTGCCTTGAGTGCTATAATGGTCATCTCTCTGTAATTCCAACAGCATCTGAAGAAAAACAACAGACAGGAAAAGAGGCAGGGAATACTAATGGTGTAAAGTTTTAAGTGTGGATACGAGTGCTTTATTAAATATTGTCTGCCAAATGCTCTAATGCTGGAGGAACTTTGCCAAGCGGGAATTTGGCTCTGTGTGCTTCTTTGTCCATTTATTTGGTTTCTTTAAGCTTTATCCCAGCTCTCAATTTAAGGTATTCTGGATGCATAAGTAGGTCTAAGACAATGATGTCCCTCTTAAATATTTATCTAGAAACTCACAGACTGGTCCTTTTTCAGGGAAACCCTTGAGCAGAATTTAACTTTTCAGTAAAAGGGCAGACCCACTGCTCCATGTGATGGTTGCACTTATTCCTGTGCTGAAGATTTTACAGATACTCTGCAAGTCCCAGCTTTGCTTTCTGACAATCATGAATATAAAGAACGTTGCTTCTTCCTTCATCCATTGACTGGTATTTACAGCAGCTGATTCCTTCCTTTCCACAGCCTCAAACCACAAAATCTCTTTGTTTGACTAGATAATGAGCTAGCAGCAAGTGGTGTTTACTCAAAGCATCTTCAAAGAGTCTCAGAGCACGCAGGCCCCAAACAAAGCTACTCCATACAATCCACTTGCCTGTTTACAAAACTGCAAAGCAAACCAGCGTTTTCATGTTTTCTCTGAGATAAACTCATGTGGAAAAAGACTGGTCTGATAGGTGGGGTATTTTGAACAGTGCATATAACAATACCAGATATCTTGGTTAAAACAAAACCACAGTTCAGAGTGGTCAGTATGAGAAAAATGAAGTTTTAGTCCTTCTGCTCATCAGCTGCTCCTATTCGCCACTGGAGCTAAGGATTGATGCTGAATGTATGAAGTCATTAGAATCCTTTACATACCTTCCATACACAAGCCCTTGGATTCCCTTCCCATTTTTCCTCCCAAGCCATAAGCAAGGCCACCACTCTTCGCTACAAGCCAGGCATGATCCTCATAAAGTGGTTTTCAACAGCAAATTTCAAGAAGCTGTAAAAATGCTCCAGGGTCAAAAAGACCTTTCTGGAGCAGGAGTATCAATCACACACAGGTCAACACCACTGAGCATAGCTGAAGGCTGGTATTTCCTATAATTAATCGTAAGTATTTAAGAATATAATTACCCCTCACTAACCAAGAGGGCAGAGTTGCACTTTCACCTACTAAAGCTCAAGCAGCCAAGTTAGATGGACTGCTCCATCCCACCATCAAAATTTGAGCTACTAGCTTGTAAAAAACAAAGCAAAACAAAAAATATCAGGGGATGGATGGGGATGATGTGCTGGGTTTGACTCACCTTGAGAAGACCTGACCAGCACGGCCACCCTCTGGGTGTGCTACAACCATAAATTCTTGGGTAGGGGCAATGCCACTGATGCCCTGTGAGCTGTGCCAGGCATGCCCCTGTGAGGTATGGGAAGGTGCCCTACTTTGAACCCTGGGCTTTAGGCAAACCAGAGCTAATTTATGGACAAAGGATGAAGCGAGTGCTGCAATGTCTGGCTGCCCAGACCATGGGCATGCCTCACTGCGAGCAGGATTTGGGGTGCTTGGTGAAGTCAGCCCAGGCTGGTCTCAGCAGCTACGCCAGCTTAAACAGCTCCCACCTTTGCCTGTCTCCCATCAATCACTCCCTCTGCTCTGACAGCCCACTTGACCCCAGGGCTTGCCAGGACACAGCACCAGTGAACAGATCAGGTTAGACTTCACTTCTAGGATTATTTTATAGCCTGGAGCAGTTCACTGATCCAATTTACCTGCTGGCTTACCAAATGCATGCCAGGCACTGGGTCAGAACAAGCAGGTGAAGGGAGGGGACACAGGGGATGCTTTAGGCTGCTATTGCTGGTGGGGAAAGAAGCAGTGGATCTGCTCCTGGGATTGGGGAGCAGCTGCTGAGGATATGGGAATCCTTTCTGGATTCAGGTGCCTTCAGTCTCCTCAGGGGCAGTCTTGTCACTTTGAACTAAGGAGTCACTAGCAGACAAACACTCTTTAGTGTTGCTCAGTTAAGTTATTCGTAATTAAAATTTAAACCTTCCTGTGACAATGCTGCTGTGCCAGCCTTCTAGATGCTCTTTTCCCTAAAATCCCACTAATTTGGCAGTATCATGCTGTTGATGAGTTGCTCAAAACAGAACACGTGTTGCTAAGGGCCATAAACACAGGGCTGTTACCTCCTTGTCTCAGAACCCAGTGCTTGAGGACACTGAGCCTACCATTTAATTAACAGCTTCGGAGCTGGGAATTGCCTGTGGTACAGGAGCAGCCAGTGTAGAAACACCATCTGGGCAGACGAGTTAGAAAAGGGGATCTCTCATCCCTGCAGCCTGGGGAGCACAGAGGTGTCTGGGTTAGATCTCCATGGCTGGCTTAGCCACCACACTTGTAAATGCAAGGCTCATGCCAGCACACAAATTATTTGTGGTTTAAGGCTGCGAGGCAGCTCTAGGTAAGCCACACATGTTTGTGTCCCAGAGCAAGCATTTCCAGGGCACCTAGACAATCCAGAAGAATGACTGTGATTGAGCTGTCAGGCAGATGCACAGACTGCTGTCTAGACATACAGAGCACACGTCAGGCCAGGGCAGGTGGATGGACACGTATGGGAACGTGGGTGGCGGCAGCAGGCTGAAGTGAGCAGTGTTCCACAGCACAGCAGATGTCCCGGCTTCCCATCTGCCTAACCAGGGCCAGACGGCCTTGCAGGGATTATCTGGCACATGTCCTCCTTGGTCTTCCTTGAGGCCACATCCTGTCACAAGCCCATGTGAGATTTGCTGTTTGTCATCGTGTTTAAGAGGGCAGCATCACAAACATCCATCAGAGCAAATGGATTCGAGAAGAGAAAATGATTTGAGGGTAAATTCAGCTTTTAAACATTTGCTCCCAAATTATAACTCCTTTCTTTGAAGGAAAACCTATGTACACAATTCTCAAAAACTGGAGCCTCAGCCCTTTGTTGGAGATTCACCTCTTTGGCAACTAAAGTGGAATTAGCAATTCGACTGCCATGCACCAGATTTAACTGCCCCAGATTTAAGTGGGACAGATGATCCCAATCAATGCTAAAAGCTCAGGCTGGGCAGATTTCAAACCACTGCTGAGCAGGATTCACCAGTCAAGATATAACGTAGCAACAAAACTTTCCTTCCAGCAAAGTGTCAATACATGCAGCTGGACATGTGCCCAGACCACAGAGCTGTTCAAACAGCCTTGCTGGAGAAGTCAGTGCCCCAGAAGTCAGGCTCCAAGATAGAGTCTCCCAATAACTTTAACAATAAAATCCCTGCACCCAGTCATTAAAAGGAGGCAATGCTGTCAGTGACCGAAGGAAATGGCAGGTCCCTTGCTAGTTCAACAAGTAATTACATTCCCTGTTTGTGAAAATGTTCCCTGCCAATGGAAACATCATTTTTAATAATTTTTAAGAGGCTGTTTTTTTAATAGCCACGCTATAAAGCAAGCTGGGAATAAATACCCATTAAAATCAGATCTAGAACTCAGTATAAAAGAAAAAAGCAAATGCAATGGGTTTAACTTTGTAAACTTTCTCTCCCGTGTTCCCAGGCCCCACAGAGCTACCTCGCTGTGCTGTGCTCTCTGCAATCCTTTCAGCAACTCCCCCACCTCCACTAAAACCCAAACTGGACAGGCTAAGCTCTCCAGTGATATCAAATCATATGGCTTTTTACCAAATTATCTGGATCTTTGGCCTTCAGTCCCCTTTCCTTATTTTTTCCCAGCCCTCTCCTGTCTCATTTCCCTCTGCGAGGAACACAAACCAGTCCTGAGACGCAAACTGGACCAAACAGGTGCCATCCATCTCAGGTCTTTGGGCAGAACAGGCTGGGCCAGAACTGCAAACAGGAAAAATGTCTAAGAAAAAAAAAAAAACCAACATGTTTTTGCACTTATATCAAGCAAATCCCTAAGCATGAGCATTAAAATACAGCCTGCCCTCGAGAATTCTGTTTTTAAACAAGGCTGATCAGGTCCAGACAGAGCAGAAGAAACTCCCACCTTGCCACATGAGCAGTGCTCTCCTGAGGCTGCTACTGCCCACATCCCTTGGGACACTGCCTCAGACTGGAGGCATGAGGAGGCCAAAGGGACAAGCTGGTTAAATTATATAAACTTATTTTGCTAGTATAAAAGTAAACAGAATTCAATTTTTTTTTTTCTGAAAGCACTTAAAGCAGACGTTGTTTTTTCAAGCCTTCCCGAGGTTTTTAGGGATGTTCCTCAAATTTTTAATGCAAATATCAAGAGTACATTTTGACTACAAGAAATGAAAAATGTTTTGAAAAACAATTTTGCTGGAAGTTTTATAGCTCTAAAAAAAAATGTCATAAAAAAAATACTTCACAGAGGTACCTTTCTGTGGAAAATTTTGTTTTTAAAAAGCCCATTGATATTCACACAATTTTTTGGACTGCTGCTAACAGGATGAAAGCTGCTCCTATTTATAAAGAGGAATTTGGAGGCAGAGGTTTGGGGTCTGTGCAGGTAAGTGCAGCCTCACCTTGGCTGTCAGCTCCACACGGCCTCGTCTGGCTGCATTTCCTGACAAAATAGTGTAGCCATACCTGGAGTTCCCTCCTGTAAAATCCAACCTGGTGGTCAGGATGCTGCAGCCATCAACTAAACAGCAGGGCAGCGCTCAGTTCTGCATTTCCATGGATGCAGAGCTCATGAGGGCTGGAATGCCCTCTCCATGCACCTGGGACCCCAGGAAGAGTCAGGTCTCCTTTGAAGTGTCATTACAGCTGTGCAAATAATTACGTTTTGGTTCCCTGGCTGAACTTGAAAACATGCTATTCTGTTTCAGAGCCATCCAAAATGATTTAAAAATTTTGAGTGCACCAAGAAATGGAAATCATTCGGCTCCCACCTGGGGTCGAATGAAACATTGCATTTCCAGAAGGAAAGAGATGAAACATTATTTTAAATGTGAATTTTCAGTCAGCGATGCTTCCCTCTGCACACTACAGCAATGAAACAGCTCTGAGGGGCTCGAAAATCAGCACTGCAAATACACAGCCCCTCCAGAAGGGTTGTCACAGCATGGACAAGACAGGCAGGAGGCACAACAAAGTGGCTGTAGGGCTCATGCCACCCTGGCACCTTCCCTTGCCCCCTGCCCTTTTGTCCCAGAACACGCAGAGCTGGGCTGAGGGTGATGCCTTGAGGTGGCCACCTAAAACAGAGGCTAGACAAAAATAAGAGAATAAATGTAGGTATTTATTGAAGGGGCTTCAAAGGTACACCCTGGGCAGTCAAAAGGCTACACCCAAGATGGACACTGGGTCACGTGTTCTTCACACTTTTATAAGTTTGGTCCATTTGCATATCAGGGTTAATTGTCCAATTATAACCTCAGTTCATTATGTAATTACCCTGCCCCCCGCCGCAAGGCTTTAGTTCACACATTTTGGGGCCTGGGACAATCAAGGTGTCCTTGAAGAGCAAACCTAGAGAGGTTTGTTATGTGTAACCAGCATGAGAGAACAGCAGCTCACAGGCCACACAAAACTTCAGAGTTACGCACTAGGCAGTACAGGATTTGAAAAATATAAAAGTTAAAACCTAAGGCATCAAGGGGTGCAGAGGAGCATGCCTATGGCCCTGCCTCCTCTGGGATTGCTCTTGTGCTGCTAAAACTCCATCCACACACTAACTCCTCACTGCAGGCCCAAGCTGCAAAGTTGGTTCTTGACTGGATTTGCATTTGGTTCCTCCTCTCCTTTGCAGGAAGGGCTTGCAAAGGAGACTTCTGCCAAGTCCCTGAAGTTTGTGGAAAGGGCAAGGCCATGCAAATGCTAAACAGCAAAATATTAGATGCTAGAAGGCCAACTTCAGCAAGCCCAACAGTATTATGCCAAGTTGAGTGCTGATCCCAATCATACAGTATTTCCAAACACATTTGGAAAACAAAATTGGCTATTTATGTCTTTCCTGCCCGTATAGTCTTAAAATTATCTGGAAAGTGATTTTGATTTATTAAAATTAGCTTTCTAAATCTGGCACTTTTCTGCTCCCCAAAGGTTAAGGAAGCCACCAAGAGCATTGCCATCACTTGCTGTGTGACCCCACACGAGACACCAGTTGGGATACACATGGAACAGAGCAGCCAGTGCCCTGTGAGGCCTCAGGGCATGGAGCTCCTTTTAGAGGAGCCCTCCCATGCCAGAAGAGCCCCACAGAAGTCAGCAGGAGTCCATATGACTGAGATTTTGTGGCCTGATCTGGGCTTACATAGGTGGGGTGGATGAAAGATGACAAATGACATTTCCTGACATTCCAATAAATGCCAGTTCTCATCCCTTGGGATTGTTATCCCAGCCTGGCTGTGGCAGCACAGCTCTTCCTGTTATCCTGAATATAAATCCGCACTGAACTCTCCTACAAGTATTTTGCATATAAAGTGAAGCTGGCATACTTTGGCACATGAAACTGGATTTAATGAAGGCCTGGTTTAAAACTGCTTGGTAGTTGCCAAGAACATTTCACCAAATCCGAGCGGGCACTGGGCCAGGCTCCTGCCGTTCCAGATGCACTAGGCTCCTATTCCGAGAGAATGGATGAGTCACCCGGCCAAACTCCAGGCTCAGTGTGCAGGGCGGAGGAAGCAGCCTGCTCCAGCGTGAAGCCACCGAGTCAGTGGGAGCCTGTGCACTGCCTTTAGCAGCCTTGGATCTGCACCTGGGAGTGTTTGTATTCCCTGCATGCATTTCCCTAAAAATATCCCAGCACTGGGATACCTTCCCCAATTCTCCCTCTGTCATCTCCTCAGATTTTAGTTTGATGATTAGATGTCAAACTTCTCCTGTATTTTTCCACGTTCGTTCTCTGTTTCATAGCACAGAATAACCCCCAAAATCCCATCCAATGTTCTTCAGTCCCTGCAGACTCAAGTCCAGCAGTGAGAATGAGATAGTTTAATTATTTGCCTTTTATTTAAATCCAAGCTGTAATATTATATTGGGAAGCACTCTTCCTCTATTAATTGTTAAATCAGATTCCTAACATGACATCAATCATGGTTAATTGATAGTTACCTACCCTGCATATACAACAGAAGGAAAAAGTGACAACATAAAATTCTGTAATAAAAGCCTTCAGGCACCACTGTTTGGAAATTTGTGATTTAAGGTTTAGATGTGCCTTCCAACTCCTGGCTGCAGCAGAGGATTGAACAGAAATGGTCTTGTATTCAACAGCTTTAACGAGATGTGAGAAAAGGGCCTGAGGTGAAGATGTTGGATTGGAGAAGACACAAGGTGGAGGATCAGTCACAGCAGAAAGGGGACCTGAGTGTTTGAAGATTGCTTGCACCCACCCTAATTCAGGGTGGAGCTGAGGACAGAGAACCATGAAGACAACACGCATGGAATGGGTCAGCTCCTCCGTTAATGCACGTAGGTGCATTCCTGGTCTGACACGATCATGTAGCAGTCAATTGATTTAGAAAACAAGTCAGTCCTTCTTTGGGCAGGACCTACCCTGACTTCCAAAGCCAGCAGACCCCAGGCCAGCAGCCCCCGAGCCCGAGTCCTGCACTGCAGAAGGGGTGCAAGGCTCCTTTGCATCCTGTGGGTTTCCAGCCTTACAAACTGAGTGTGCCATAATCACAGCACGCTGCTGCGGTCTTCACTCCTTGTACTGATGCTCCAGGCAAAGTTTCTCTGCAATGCACATACCCCCAAAAATGTGCCTGTGGTTCTTGGAAGCCTAAATTTGAACTTCTTAATAGCATAACAAAAACAACTGAGAAGTTACTCAGTGCATCATCCATGGCATTTATTCATATTAGATCACCCATGCTCACTGGCTGCTTTTCTGGGTAGCCATCAGCAGAGATTTATTTCCTTCCAAACGATTTCTCCTTCTTGAGTCAGAAGGGACCTATGTGAAAAAGTCATCCTTTGGAAAAATACAGTAAAAGAAAAATTCTGCCCTAAATTGCTCCTTTTCAACACAGTCTGCATTACAGTAGCTTGTAGCAGAATAACTCAACAGACAAGGCTGCCTTTCTGTCACAGAAGAGGCTGAGAGAGACAGTTAGCACTTAATGTTTACATCCTTCTCTAGACAGATGGTTGTTTTTCTTGCCCAACCAAATATGTATATCTGGCATGTCTCCAGTGCCCCGGTGGTGCTGCTGTCATACTTTACCCTGTCTTCTGAAAGGAGAAGAAATGCTTGATGCTTTTTCTAACAAACCAAGCTAGACGCTGTTTCCCAAGTCCACCGCTTGAGCAGTCACTGCTCACTCTTTGAAAATCCTGGAAATGCAGTGACAGCAGCTGAGTACTCATTACCATACTGTTGCTTCTCGTGGTTCAAATGTCTTCAGCAGCAAAACTGCTGCAGGTTAATCTTCTGCAGCTCCTTCTCCGAAACATGGTAAAGGTGTCAAGTGCCCATTTACAGCTTTCTCCATAAATCTGTTTTTTCTCAGGGCTGAGAACTTTGCTGATGAAGAACTCCAGCAAAGGCCTTTCCCTTGACACCAGCAAGGGCTGGATCAGGCCTAGAGCAGCTATAAACATGAGCTTTCTCTGCCTCTAGCAAAACTTGTGAGCTCCTGTGCTTGGAATTTTACACTTTTCAATCCAAGCTCGTCAGAATCTATTTCTGGAAGCTTTCAAAAACATCCCAGGGAGCGCCTTTCTTGGACTTGCAATCATACAATATATCTTTACATGCAGCCACGGAAGAAGTGAAGGCAATAAATAAATAAATCCGTGAGTTCTCCTTTTCTTCAGCATGTCATTCATGTCTAAGTGGCTCAGACAGCAGGTTATAACCACAATTAAGCTGTACTTCCCTGAACCGAGGGGTTGCAGCTCTGATTTTTATTATGGGTTGACTGAGCCATTTGTAAGGGATTTCACCTTAAAGCAGAAAACCTGCCAGCACGAGAGCATGGCTGGGTTCATGTTCAGTCAAAGCAGCATGTCCATGAATTGCCTTGGGCCCTGGGAGCATGTCCTAAGCCTGGTCAAGTACAAAAAGGAACATTTCCAAACACTTCATGGACTGAGTTAGACAAAAATACCACCATTAGGATTGCTCTTGGAACATGTCTTTTCCTTCACATTAATCCCAGAGTTACTTGGCCTAAGCCATCTGTACTTCTCCAGCTGAGGTTCATCACTGCCTTCCCAACAGCCTCCTTCCAAACTAGTAGTGATTACATGAACATAATTAAGACACTATAATCCTCTTAAGTTTAATTAGCACCTCTTAAAGTAATGGTTCCCCACCACAAATCCAAAATCAAGGGGAACTTCATTCAAGTACCCAAATGAGTTTGGGCTGGTCTCCAAAAAGCTGATCCATGCACAGCATTATGTATTTCCACAGGAGAAAAATAAACTAAAGTTATGGCTAATGCAACATTTTCCTAGGGAATCCCCTATGTCCTTTCTCCACCACCACAAAGGATGAATCATTTGTAAAATGAGAGGATAAAGTACAGACACAGGAAGATTTTTTGAAGATGAATGGAGGGATCATATAAATACTGCACAGATAAAATGAGTGTGTATTAGTCAGATATATTTACTTTTCACAGGCAGCCAATTTCACCTTACTGTCACATAAAAGCCTGGCAAACTTCATGTGAAGAGTGGGCATGAGTATCAAAGGAAATATTGGCAGAACATGCTCCTAAATTTAGTATTTACATTACGTGGAGCTATTTCAAAGAGTGATTTTTCTCCATTTTAAATTATTAATAAACCTCACCGTAAGATCAAAAATCAGAACTTCAAATACACTGAAATTGGGACTCCCACCTTCATTGAAAGAATAATTATGCAAGTGTTAGCAAGCAGACGCATAAAAGGGGAGATACATAATTGGATGCATTGGTTATATATGGAAGAAAATGGTACATCAGTTCAGCCCTAAGACTGGACACTGAATTCCCAGAAAAATAAAAAATCAGTTCATATTTTAGTGAGGAACAGAGGATACCAAGGAGCATTCTCAGCTTCCTGCTGACAAAAGAACTAAAAGGAAGCCTAAAACCTTTGAATTTGCCTGCGTGGCTTTGCCTCTAGAGCTAAAGAACAGACACTGAGCATTCAAAAGGCAGTGTCAGGCTGGAACTCACACTGAACATCAGGAACAGAAATGCAGAGTGGAAACAAAGATAAGGAAAGACATTCATTTGTACTACCAGCAGAACACCGGAGAGTAACATCCAAACTAGCAGGAGTGTACACCACAGCCAACAAGTGCCGTAACTCCCTTTACAGAGCCTTCATCCCTCCTTTTCCCTTTCTTGACAGCCCAGGAAAGGGTGGAAATGCAGCAAAACCGGGAAGCCATCTGCAAGGATTAAGTCAAACCAACTCTGCATTCACAGGCAAGATGACTACAGGTTTTATGTTAACCACTCTGAGCAGTGCTAGAAAGGAAGGAGACAATTTCAGGTGCCTCCATCAAATCTTAGAGCATGCAAGCTCTGGAGAGTGAGGGGCTCAGATCCTTTCAGCTCTCCCGTGGGAAGGATGCAGCACAGAGTGGCACCAAGCCAAGATAATGAAGTTGTGTTATCATGTGGTGTCTCTGCAGAGGGAAGGTTGGAAGAGTCCCTTGGTTTCTCACTGTGCATCAGCACATCAACTCCTTTCAAGTGTTCACACAACTCTACCTATTTTGTTTGGCAGTTTCATGAAGACATTTTCATACTGTTGGTAAAACAGCAGAAAATTCCAGTCTTTTTGGATCAGTGAGCCATGGTTTCCTGCTGTCTCAGAAACCTCTGGGTACCTTTACGATTAAGCTTTAAACGGAAAGTGATAGGAAGTGGATGTAAATCCTTGGAGGTAAAGCTAAACCATTCCCATGAACTAGATATTGTCTCTTCTCCTCATCAAGACCTCTGGGGCCAAGCCTTTCCCAGTTTTCATAACAGCCAGAGTCTGGATTCATAGTTAATAATTCCCATTTATCTCTGAAACAGATTACAGAACTCAGGATTTAGGATCCTTGTGCACATATTTAAGTTAAAGACTGTTAACTTACAAGCAGCAGCTGAGTCAAATAACTTCAGGCAGCTACTAGATGGGGACAAAGTGTGCACTGATATACACACACCCTCTGTTAATCAGGATATCCTAAGTGACCTGCTGCCTTGATGACTGATAAGGAAATATAAAAGACCTCTTTTTCATCCCTAGATTCACTGACCTGCAGAAACATTGCATTTCTGCTTCCATAAGAGGCATATCGCAGAAGTGTTGCACACCAGGATATCCTGATAGGCACGAGGGAATATTTTTGGGCAAGAATCATAATTCTTCCCTGACTGCTAACATCTGTTTGCTAAAGCCTACAGAACTTCCCTGGAGTTTTGAGGTTTAAAAACATTGCTTGAAGATGACATACTAAATATTATTAAAATGTACCTCATAATCCACACCCAAAACCCCCCAAAGAACATTTCATATTTTCAGTCTTCGGTCAACAAAACTTTTTTGGACTGTTTGTAGTTCCTTAAATGATGGGTATTTAATTAAAAATGAGCCCATGTACCAGTATTGAGAGGGAACTAGACAGCCATAAACCCACAAGACCAACTTTGAACTAGGCTATGATTGGAAAATAGTGGTTACATCCAACATCATCTCCTTATTGGGAACTGGGATAATTTGCAAACACGCTCACTGAGCCACCACGTATAGGTAAACAAATGGTAGACAGATATTTCCCATCTCAGACATCCTTGAAAGGCCTGCAATGGCGCGGCATTACTCCAGGAAACTGGAGTCAACATTCAGAAGGAGCCTCATTCCTCTCTGGGCACAGCTGTGGCTTGCCAGCACACTGCTGACCTTCTGCAGGCACCACTCCTCCTCCCCCTGCGTGATATTCATTGACTGTGATCTCCCCCAGTCTTGGTCTGCATTAAAATCGCTGAGCTTTTTCTCACTCTTCCCTTTCCCCTAAAATCAATTCCATTCACATTTGTGATTTATGAAGCTTCTCCCTCACCATCCCTCATTTGCATTGTGTCACTGAGTGACTTGCTCAGGTAGACGGACGAGGCATTTTTAAAATCCCAGGTAGAAACTCCCATGTCTGGAAACCCAGGAACTGGCAGAATCTGGTGAAGAGAGAGCTTCACCAAGTAGCCAGAGAAAGGCACTCCTTTCTGCTGATAACACATGAAAGAAATAGATGTACAGCACTGTTAAAACATAGGTGATGCTTTTCTGGAATATTTTTTAAAGATTCTAACTAGAAATTTAGCCTTTGATTTTTAAGTCATGAGTGACTAGACACATCCTGCTGATCTCCTCCCTGCAGGTCATGCGCATAAACACAGTTCTCTCTTGTTCCTCTCTTCGAAAACAAATAACACTTTCAGTCACCTCTTGTACAAAAGCCATTCTGCACCCTTGATCTATTTTTGTTGCTCTCTGTATACTTAGTTCTCTTTTTGAGTATCAAATAGCACACGAAGTCCTTAAGGGAATGATGTGCTGAGGATCTATACATTGCCACAAGTTTGGTTGATTCTGTTTTCTGTTTTGGTAGTTCTTAATATCATTTGATCTACTTCTTTCCTCAGCTGAGTGGCTATTTTCAAACAATCACCCATTGCAGCTTTTACTGAAAAAGCTGGGTTTCAAAACATTCCTACTCACTAGGAGTTAGAGTTGCACATGGATGACAAAATCCCAGGCTGGTCACAGAGGGGATATAACCATATTGATGGGTTAGGGTTAGGGTTTGGGTTACAGATTAGGGTTAGGGTTAGGGTCTATGGCAGTCTAAAGTGACAGCTCTCTGAGCTCAGGAACCAACAGAACATCCCAACACTGCTGGGAGGCAAATCTGACCTGTCACCTCAATACCTGGATGTGCACACAGTTCCTACAATCTGACACCACCTCCACCAGCAAAAGACAGGGAAGGACTTCATCCTTTAGGCAGGCAACAGGCAAACATCAGCCTGGCCATAATGTGTGTTTATGTATGTATAAATACATATGCTTATATAGGTACACATATAGGGAGATTTTTAATAAAGTCACTTTGAACTTTATTTTTAGGCCAGCTGAAAGCCACAGATGAAGAGGCCTGCTTTTTGGCAGTGATCCAGCTGTGCACATTTTCAGCATCTGGAATGCTAATGAGGCCAGCTCTATCTAAATGAGCTCCTTAGCACTGCTTGTGCCAGCTTCCCCAAACAGCAGCCAAAGAGCACTTAGCGTAAGGTGCTTCATAAAAGATGAAAGGACGGCTCAATTACCTGCTTAAGGCTTGACTGAACCCCCTTTCTCCAACAAAATTCAGGTTTTTTGACAAGGTCAAAACTATTTCTCATGTTCGTTTCCCTTGGACCTACTGGAGTCTATCAAAACACATTGGGCTGGCTCAAATCAGCTCTGATTCTCCATATGCAACTGACTGGACTGAAAAACAGCTCCTTTTAAAGACTGCCCAGCACACAGCCACCTCTGGGGTTCCTCATCCCCACTCTTCCACATCGGTAAGGAGAAATCACTTTCAACCAGAGCAGCAGAAGGAATTTGCCTTGCCTGGGCATGCACTGAGTATTTGGAAGCTTCATCATCATTGTACAGTGTAAAGCCTGGGGCCTGGCTTACGCAGGTCACCTTCTGCCTTTATAGTTCTAAACAAGCCATGCTATCCCCAAGATATAAAAGTCTTTAAGGTATAAATTAATCTACTTCCCTCCTCCACACATCTGATACCTTTGACAACTTTGCTTTGATTCAGGTTTATGTCAAGACCTGGCATGGTGCAGTATTTCTTATTTATAGATGAATGGACCAAGATTTTCTCAAATATGGCAGCCTAGGATGGGCCAAGTGCATTTGCTGTAAGCGAACTCCAAAACGGAGGCAGGGAAAGGTTCTCTCTTCTAGCCCCACAGAGAAAAACAGGTTTCTTCCAGTAAGACACAGTGAAAGTCAAGGCCATTTTACTGATGCTTTCCCAAACTCCATATCCAGTCAAACTGACAGTAATTCATGGAGCCTCATGCCAGCACCAAGACAGCCATCAAACATGATAAGTATTAACTTTTATATGAAATCTAAAAACTAGCTCTGTCTAGACAGGAAAGGATGAGTAATCAAGCTTGCCAATCAATCCAGCTGCATAGGTTTGTAAGGATATTTGTTTTAGTCAGCATTTCACTTCGAACTGGCAAGTTCCACCTTCTGCTGATACTCCTATTCTGCTTCAGTTTAATTTTCTAACCCCAGGCTCACGAGGCCTCTAATGAGAGGGGTCCCTTTACTTCCAGCTGGCAATGCCTTCCAGCTTTGCACAGCTCCTGTTTCTCCTGGCCTAGAGAACAGAGGAAACCTTTTTGTATATTAAATCCAATCTGGTGAGTTATCCTAATACAGGAGTCACCTCAGTCAAGTCAACAGGGCAGTCAGTGGGAATCCCATGGGAGCATATTCTGCACATGGGACTGCACATCCGAGATCAGCCACTCCACCCAGTGTCATCAGTTGCTCTTCTTTTTGGTGTCACCTGACTTCTCAAAACTCAGCAGAAAGTATTAATATTCTCTGAAGGAGAGGGGAACCTCAGCCTTCAAAATGTTTATGAGAATATCCCGAGTTTGCTTAATCATGAGATTTTGATCTTTGCTTTCCAATAGAAGAGAAGAGTCAAAGGTTTCCAGAGGCTGTTCAAGCCTTGAGATAATTGGTGACTTTAGGAATTTTAGGAGAGCTTAGGACTAACTACTGCTCTCAAGACACACAGTGCGGAAGAGGTTTCAACCTGTGGGGCACTGTTTGTCATCAGCTGCTTACAGATTCACCCATCTATTACCCTGAACTTGGGAGGTGATCCCATTTGTGGCCATTCCTGTTGGCTCCCTGCAGACACGTCCAGAGACATTGCTCTGAAAGGAAGAGGTCATGTTTCCAAGACTGCTAGAAGAGTTCCCCAGATCAAAAGACTCAGCTTCCAAGAGCTTTGGTTCCCAGAAAGGGACTGGCTTGGAGTGAGTGGCCAATTGGTAGAACTGTTCAAATAGACCACTGGGATTTTTTTTTCCATATGTGTACATTGTAGAAGAGTATCTACGTTATGGAAGTGCTTCAGAATTTTTCTTGCGTTATTTGTGGAACAGGAGTATCCAGTATCTTCAGATACTGGACAGCAGCCCAAATTCCCAAAGTTTCACTACAACAGAGCCTTTGTCTGAAATCTCATCCCAAGGTTTATTATTAAGTGCTTGGTGCTCTCACTCAGAGGTGTCAGTCACTCATCCAGAGCTCAGACAAAACTCCTGATGGCAGAGGGAACTCCAGCCCCTTCCCCTCTCACCTCCAACCTGCCTGAGGAGAACCAAGAACAGCCACAAGCAAATTCACATTTTCCAACCCACCTGTGGGTGGGCTTCAGCACAACACATGATATTTTATTTGCCAATGTCAGTAGTGGAAAACTACATGTTTGTGTAGAAAGCAAGCAGCCAATAATCCATACTCTACTTTTAGTTCCTTTGGATGAGTTCAACTTGCTAGGAGAGGGCTTTTGGCTCTGATAAGCAGAGGACATGGAAAACCCCAGCTCAGCCTTTATCTGACATTTGCTTGTCTCTGTCTGTGGTAGGTTTGAAACTTGTGAGTTTTTTGGATAGCACAGCGATTGGCTTCTGCAGCCATACAGGTTTAGGCTCAGCCTGAGAGGGATTCAAGATGAGAAGAGCTGGTAGAAATGAATGGCCAGATAAAAAGCTTTCTCTGGAGAGTTTCCAATACTGCCACCTATGCAAACTGAACTCTGGCACAAAATCTGGAAAAATAATTGGCTTGGATTTGTCGTGTTTCCCTTGTACTGTGGGAAGCCTGTAACCATAGCAAGTATTATTATCATCTCTGCTTTAAATATAATACCTAGCCCAGCTTAGTTTTGTCTACACTGATAAATGCCAGCTCAAAATGTACATTTATACACCAAAGTTCATCGTAGAATCACAAAGATTTGGGTTGGAAGGAACCTTAAAGCTCATTCAGTTCCACCCCCTGCCATGGGCAGGGACACCTTCCACTAGCCCAGCTTGCTCCAAGCCCTGTCCAGCCTGGCCTTGGACACTTCCAGGGATGCAGGGGCACTTCCAGGGATGCTTCTCTGGGCAATCTGTGCCAGTGCAAGGAGACAGCTGGATGTGAAGGATCCTATGCCACTTGTTACTTTAGGACAAGAGCTATATTAATACAAAAGAGAAATTTTCAAGGTAACTTAAAAGGGCTTAAAGGACCCACTTTGGGAATGGGACATGTGGCTCTCTAGGCTGTTGAACGCACCAAGCATCTTCTTTTCCCATGGAAACAGCAACAGAACAGGCAGGCATAGGAATAAGTACATGGATGACTGCTGTCTGCATGACAGCATGGATGAACGTGAAATTTAAAAAAGACAAAGTGTTAAAACACAGAATTGGAGAGCGGAGTCACTGTGCTGCTACTGCTGGCCCACCCCTGTGGCCTGGAGACGAGCCAGGGAGAGAAGAACATAAAACAATCCTCCCCTTAACACTGAATATAAGTACAATCAATACTATTAAGGCCCTAGCATGAGAACTATGGGAAATGAAAGATGCCTAGAAGAGAGGCACAATTTCCAACCCTTAAACAGCACATTTCAAAAGATGTGTTTAAAATAGGCATTTCCTACCCACACAAATCTAGCTCTGGAGTTAGATGAGTTTGGGACACGAGAAGTTGGAGGCTTTCAGTTCAGGCATGTATTTAAGTGGATTTTGAGGCTGTTAAGGAAGCCTATATTTCAGATATGAATAGCCTATATTTCAGATATTAATAGCAATCAGATACTATCTATACAAGTCTTGGTTTGGTTCAAACACCCGCTCCCCAAGTTTAAATGTGAAGAACTGAACTCCAGCTTAGACTGACAGCTCTTTGCATGGCACTGGCAGCATAAAAGGGATCTTTCCAGCAATCTTCCCCCGAATCATGCAGAAAGACTTCATACATCATTAAGCCTCAAAAGGTTCTTGGTTTCAACACATGCATGACAGTAATATATATTGATAAATTTAGATTTTTACCAGGAATTTCAATGCCTCACAAAGAGACACCATAGATGTGATAAAAGATCATAAAATATTCCCATCGCCTTTCCGACAGCACAGTCACAGCCAACATTTTCATCCATACTAGGTCTGAATGTGCAGAACAAGGCTCACTAAATAGGTCCTGGTGACTTGTGCAGAAGTGTTAACATAGCACCTCTTGGTTAGTGGAGAAAGCGGCCAAAACACACCAGTAAATTCCTTGCTAAGATTATATTAAAAAATACCAAGCCTTGCTGAATAATAAAAAATACTAATGATTAATAGGAAAAGAAACCACAAATTAATTATTAGACAGGCAATCAAATCAACTACAAAACTGATCTGGTTCTAGATAAATCAAGTTATTTATCCATGATAGAAAAGATGTAATGGAATAAGCTTCTGGAGGTCAGAAGTTGGACCACTATGATTTCTTTTACACCAGGTGGCTAAAAGGTTATATATGAGAAAGCACCATTTGATTTCAGAGTCTAGGTCTCATTTTCTTTTAGACTGAATTAGGTCAGTGGCAGACATCTAAACACCCTAAAGGTTCTTGGGCATGGGACCATGTTAGGAGCTACTCTAGGCACATTCAGATGCAGACTGATACTGATTAAAAACTTTTTTTTAAAGAACTCTTAGTGAGAGTATGGTCAGATTTTTTAAAGGATCCCAGAGACTTGGAGGATTAATTGATTTGTGTTCCCTTCAATGTATTTTAGTCTCTCTATTAGACGCATAAAGGACAGAACACTTAGTTTAGCTCACTCATTTTCACTTTTCTTCCAAACACGATTATTTTTGGATTCCCTATCTGAGCTAGCTTAAACTTCAGGGAATCCTAGGCATAACTGTAGCTAAAACTTAGAATAAGTATGGTGTTGCATCCTTCCCTAAATCAGGACAAGATAAAAAATAAGCAATTCCTGGCCAGTGAGACCTGGTCACAACCCATACCTCAGAGCATCCCTAGTACATTACAGCAGATACACACAGTGAGTGAAAACAATATTTGCAAAAACAAAAGGAAACCAAAACTATTTCCATTTACTGGCTCCTGTTTCACTCTCCAGTAGGAGCTGGTTATTCATCTGAGTTGCTGGTCATCAGGATTCATAGACATTTTACAGCTCCTTAGTCTGTAAAAAGCTCAATGAGATGTGAAACAGGGCAAGGATTTATCAACTGCTTATAGGTTAACCTTTCATCAGCCTCTCAACTTCACACCTCTTTTATATATATATTATATATATGTTTATATTTGGCTTGCAGCAAAACAGGTCATGTTTAGTAAAAAGCGTATTCTGAGACAGTTTTGCCAAGTCAGTCATTGCACAGATTTCCACCCAAGTAGTTCCCACACTGCCATTCACTTGGAGCAGGATCTCAGTGAGGGGACAATTGTGCTGCTTGCTGTAAATGGTGACCCTTGTATTCACTGCCTGAGGTTTTAGAATGTTCAGCTGCATGGGGCAGGAGAAGCAGCACCACACTGCTGGCACTCCAGGCAGAGACTTGAGAGGTACAAAATGCACACTGAAACTCCTTCAACTCTATTAAAGTTGTTGTTAGACGATACTGGAGGGCAAGACTGACTCCAGCCCTGTGCACCACCAGAAAAGCAATGTGTTGAAACCTCCCAAGGCGCTCTGACATCTTCTGCAGGTTTCAGTGTCCCTTGTCTTTCAAGGCTGAGACTCTGGCTGTGCCCTACAGCCTGGGTCAGGCAGGGAGTGGTGGCAGAGGTTCTCCCCTTGGACCCACACAAACATAGCCACATCACTGCAGCACAGGGAGGAGACGTCTGGAGCCTCCAGGCTGAGATGGGGCATTTCAGCACTGCCACTGCAGACAAGGCATTCACAGCAGTCAACTACTCAGCCTGTGTATTTAGGGACTCAGTAAATAACTACTCAGGGGATGGTTTTTTCAAACATACCAATGGTATTTCCGTCAAAAGACCCTTTTTACAGAAATAGACGAAGGAGAAAAAAATATTTATTCAGAGCGTGTTTCAGGGAAGCGTCGCTGGCTGGTGTTTTATGGTAAATGATTACGGTGTTCTGGGACAAACAGACCTGACAGGCCAGACTTACTCCTGTCCTTGAACTGGGACAGGTGCAGGAGGAATAGCTCGTGCCTTGTCTGCTCAGGCCCTGCTGAAGAAGAAGGGTTTTTTCCATCCAGTCTGCTCGAGAATAGCACTTCAATGCCCAGAGCCATTAGAGCCCAACATTGTCCCCATCATTGTGACTCTCCCTTTGCCATCTCTTACTGAGCCTTCCCAAAGAGATATTGGAAGTGATGGGTTCACCCTCACACCCTCCAACTTCCGAGCTGCTGGGTCACACAAATATTCAGCTCCTCTTTTGAAAGAAAATCTGCAGACACATCTGTGCCTGGTATTCAGTTACATGGTCTAGGCCCCAACAGAAGGACCTCTTAACAACATAGCCCAGAAAACTTTCTGAAAAAGGACAATAAGGTTGATCTAAGCAGGAGTAAGCCGTAACCTTTCTTCTCACTTACAGAAGGTTGTTCTCTAGTTACTATTCCTATCTTCAGGCAGGAATTTTAGGTGGTCTCTCTTT
This sequence comes from Pachycephala philippinensis, assembly GCA_013397055.1. Taxonomy (NCBI): domain Eukaryota; kingdom Metazoa; phylum Chordata; class Aves; order Passeriformes; genus Pachycephala; species Pachycephala philippinensis. Next base: position 1,549,455 of record VWZT01003593.1, on the reverse strand, counting down.
TAGGACCGCTTAGGAAATATTCCTCCAGCTCTGCAGTCAGCTGCTCTTAAGTCCGCCTGCAACATCAGATGCTGGGAAACAGCAGGAAAGGATGGATCCAGTTGGACTGACACTCTGAAAACTGTTCCTACCAGGACCTTTCTCACAGTTGCTCAGAGAGCTTGGAACAGTATTGCTGTGAAGTGACTCATATTATGGCATATAGTCAGTAAGGCTGGGGCCTTTTGTACAGGGATATGAGGCCATGCTGTGCCTCTGCTCAAAGCAGGGAGAGATGCCACAACTGTTCCACATCCAATGAGCAAGCGGAGACTCGCTGCCAGTTGTGCAAAAAGGGCCACTTGAGCCAGCCAGCACTCACTCTGTTCTCAGGAGGGTATGCAGTCAGCCAGCCTGACACTTGCAGCAAGGTCGGGAAGCTGCAGTAATGCAAGGAATCTTCCACATACATATTTTTGGTTGATCCCAATGATGCCTAAAGAGGCCAACCTAGAAACAGACACTAAACAGGAGTAAGGGAATAAAGGTGGTTATTTATTTGAAAGGCCTTCAGAGGCACACCCTGGGCAGGCCAAAGGCTGCACCCAAGATGGACCCCGAGTCACGAGTTCTTCACACTTTTATGGGTTTGGTCCATCTGCATATCAACCCAATTTCACCAATTAAACTTTAGCTAATGATGGAATTTCCCCTCAGCTTGCCCCCCTTCTCAAGATGGTGGTTTATACATTTTGGGCCTAGGACAGGCTGGGTGTCCTTGGAGAGCAGCCTGGAGAGGCTTTTTATGTCTATCTTAGCATGAGAGAGCAGCAGCTCACAGGCTACAGGACACTTGAAAAATATAAAAGCTAAAATGCAAGGCATCACCAACAGCAGAATTTTGAGCTGTGCATTAGGATTGGAGACCAGACTCCTGCATTGTAACCCCCTGTATAAAACAGGGATTCCAAGGAAGTCAGATACCTATAGAAATGGGTATGCTCTGGAGCACAACATGCTGCTTGTGGACCATTCATTTTGAGGTTTAACCTCTTGCAATTCCCTCTGTCACTCCAAGGACAGAGGTGCTCTGTCAGTGTGACTCAGCCCAAGCAGGTCACCTTATTCAGTGACAAGCACCTCATCCTGTAACAAGCCACAGAAGTCCCGCTGGGGACTAATAAAGAACACTGGCCCAAGGAAAATGCAATAACATGGGCCTGGCATCCCAGTTTGGCTCATCTTACATGACAGAGTGTTTGGTGAGTTACACAACTTTACTATGAAAGATCACAAATGTTTATATCCAACAGATTTCCCAGCACTGGCAGTTAAAGCCACAAGCACGGCAAGGCTCCTCTGCTCTGCAAGTGTCCAACAGCAGTAATGCATCATGCAAGCCCCTCCCAGCTGACCTTCTAAGGCAGATTTAGACAAAGATCCCTCCAAATTGTCCATAACAGATTGTTACTTTTCCAAGAAGTGTCCTGAAATCACTTATACCAGTAAGAAAAAAACCCCACAAGGCAGTAGGGGATTAGGTTCCACCCTACTCATTCCATGGTGGGATCTCATAATATATGTGCAAGTGTGTCATAGCTGAGCTGAAGTGAGCCACTGCACAGTGAGCACCTGCTCACAAGCCAGGTTTAAATTTAAACTAAATCTAAGTGTGAAACTGACTACTTGATTTGGTCCTATTTGGGATAGGTAAGAAGTTGGTTTATGTACTCAAGAGTTGCAGGGGGAAAAGAGATGTCCAGGTGGCAAACAAGACTAACAGATCCTTATATACGGATTTTCTGAGGATAGAAGGTTATTACTGACTGTTTCATGCACTATAAAACACAAAGCCTTCACTCCCATATTACACTTTGCCATGTGGTTCTTGCATTTACAAACTCCCCTGAATTAGTGCACTAAATGGAGTTAGGGTTTCTCTGGGAAACAATGCAAATCTGCTCAGAAAAGCATTTCTGGGAAACGTAGACAAACACTGGGCCAAAGTCTCTGCTGGCCCAACTCCACTGAAATCAGAGCAGCAGCAGATAATTCAGCCATACATTCTTAGAGCGTCACTGCTCAAAAATCTCTCCCAGATGGGAACAAAGAAACAAACAAGAGATATTCTCATTAAGAAGAAAATAGAGAAATTTATTTAATCAGAGATAGAAACATTCAACTCCTACCTCTCACTATATCAAGAGTTTCCCAAATGGCCATCAGTTGACACTACAAAACCTCTGAACTTCAGAGGAACTAGGAAAGGGAAACAAACAGAAATGAAAGGGAGGTGCTGTTAAGGGGAAAACAATAAATTGTTTTCCTGAAAGCTAATATTCCTTTTTTAGGAGGCCAAATTGATCATTGTTTCATTCAACTTAGCAAACACACCAGACCTATAAAAAAAGATTTTAAAAGCAAGTAAAAATTGCTTAACATACTCAAATTGACATAACTGCAAGAAACAAAACGCTTTAAAATTAGTGCTGCCAATTAGAACGCTACAATCTTTCAGTCAAAGGGCAACAAATGACCACATCAGTCCTGCTAATCGTTTCTGATAACATCAAAAAGGGGGGCTTCAATTCATCTTCCCTGCTCCAGCAGCTCCCCTCCTTCCAGAGAAGGTGGTGTAATTCCCAGGAAGGGAAGCAGGACGTTCCTGGCCACCACAAGCGTTTGCAAGAGTTGGCTCATGCCTCAAATGAGTGGTACCACAAATTTGTGGCTGATTTACACTTCTGTAATTAAGTCACAATTCACCTCAAGGAGAAAGTGCATCATATTCAAGCAGGTAAAATTTCCCCAAGTCCTGTGAACTATTCACATACCTTCCAAATCCACTGGGGTAATCACAGCATGTAGGGGAAACCAACCTGCCCCATGCCTCATGAAAATGTAGGGATGAGAACAGAAAATATTCCAGCATCTTCTGCCTTCTCTGTCCACACAGGGCTTGTCTACTCCCAAACCAGCATCCACAAAACATCCAGCACTCTGACAACATCCTTCACATTAAGAGAAGCTAATTCCCTGCCACTGGTCCACTGCTAAGACATGCCAGTAGCGACAAGAATTAGGATGCTTTAGCAGGTTGGAAATGGCCAAAAGAGAAATTGAAGTTGTTAATTTTTATGTTTGCTGTCTCACCAACATCCAGAATATTCTCTCCCGTGGAACAATCCACCAGATGTGCTCAAATTGTGCATTGCTCCCACTTAAACAGCATCATCCCTGCACTTTGTGAGACATTTAACAGATCTGAGTGTATCTGAGGCTTTAGGTGTCCCAAGGTAGCTCAGATTCCAAGCTGCACAATGGCTTCTGGCTGCAGCCATCTGCAGTGCTGTAGCCTCAAGGTTTTGCTGGAAGACCCGTGGATTATGACACCTCATTCTTCAAATGAGGGATGTCTTTCAAAGGAAAGGGCTCCAGACACAGATGGAACTGGAAACAGAATGTCATCACAGGGAAGAGATGTAGGCTGAGAAAATCCAGCCAAAAGATTTGAGCTCATTTCAATCTAAGTTATGAATAATCATTCGGCGCCTTTCAAATCTTTTGCAATACCAAAATTTTTGGTACTGATGGGGTTTTGGTTTTACTTTGTTTTTTCAGTGCCTAAATTCAGTTCCAGTTAGAGTATTACAGCTCTAAAAATCCCCCTTCAAGATACCACTAAGCGATTTCTCAAAAAAAGCAGACCTGTAAAAAAAATAGGGGTTTCTTCAGCTATGGTGGTACCTCAGCACTGCAACAGAGGGGGGCATTTGCCTTTCTGTGGTTGTAAACAAGCACCAGAGCAACATTTCCTTCCCCTCTGTATTTGATGTGACAGATTTCCCTTTCCTCCCTTTTGGGCACAGAATTGCTGCCATAGAAATTAATCACAAGTGTCTCACAGTGGTTATCAAGTTTATATATAAAGTGATGATGGAACATGAATAGTTTCAAACACCCACTATTCATTGTGTGTTATTGTCCACCTTCTGATTTAATGAGCATTTGTGACAGCTCAATCAGCTCCTACTGAGACACATGCACTGTCCCTCACTTTATCCAACAGCTCTTGTGAGGCAGCAAAGCAGCTGGACACGGAAAAATATCCACTTGTCAGTCCTTGCATTTCTCAAGTGTTATGTGCAGCTTCATTATAAACCTTGGAGGTAATTAGAATTAGAGATTTGATTGATTTGTCAAATATAAGCTACATAAGCAGTTGGCACACTCTTGAAAATTATTCTTAAACTCTTGTTTTTCTATCAAGAGATTTTTGAAGGATCAATAGGGCAATCTGTTCTGATGGAATTATGAGGCAAAAAAAGTTTTATTTGTATCCAAGACGGAGGAAAGGGGTATTAAAATAACCCAGTTATGCTTATGGGTCAAGATTTTTACTGCTAATTATGTTTGTTCTCATCCCGGTTGCGGAAAACAACAACTTGCCTCTTCTTGCAAGCAGTGAAATTCTAGCAGTAGAAGCCAAAAGAAGTGGATGCATTCAGCTAAGCCCTGACTCCCCAAAGCTGGTTTTGCTCCACATCAGTCTGGATTCCTCAAGGAAGTCTCTGACCCCACAAGTATATACCCCACAGTATATCCAATACAATGCAATAGCTTCCTTTCCCATTTAAAATTGGGAGCACTCATATTTGGACGTAGGTTAAGCAAGGTGAGATTAAATTCCTCGATTCAGAGCTATTTGATGGCACTATCATGTATTTTTTCAGATTCAAAATACTCCCTGCATCCTCTAACACATGAGAAAATCACTTTCACCTGCTACAGCACCTTTTACCCCTGAGGAGCAGCCTTCTATTTAAAATACAGGTAGAACTGAGCACTAAACAAATTTATTCTCTTACTGTTCTCTTGGATACCTGGGCTTGTTTAGAATTTTGTTGGTTTGTTTTGTTGTTACACAAAGTACACCTGCTCTGGAGAGATGTGTCAGGAAGTTTCACCCCGCTGAAGTCCTTTATTCTGACATTTGAACTGGAGACACCAAGATCTCCCAAGTAAAGCTTTATTTCAAATCCATCTTATCTAGCAATCCAAGTCTGGGGGTTTTAGCTGTTCATCTGCTTTTTCCAAAAAAAGTTGAATTCAGCTCAAAACCTGAAAAATAAGGAGAGCTAAAATCCCAAGCTCATCTTTAGGCTGGTAGTGCAGTCTGTGACATTTGACATTACTAAGAACAGTCAAGCTGAACTCCAACCTCTCAGATCTGCTTTATCACAACTGAAATAAAAACTATTGAGAGCTGATGACAGTCTGGAAACGTCTCCCAAAACATTGATGTGGTTTCAGAGACTCTAGCTCTGTCTTTAAAGTATTTTATTTATTTTTTCCTATTGATTGCTTTGTTTGTCACATATGAAGCCAGTTCATATCTTGGGCACCCTGCGACTGGGTTTTTTGAGGTTTTTTTTGATAATCCTTACCCAAGGGCTTTGCAAGCAGATGGGTAGAAAGAAACACGATCCTGAGAGCCAGATGAGATCATCCTATATCATGTGTGAGCTCTCACCCTCCCAGATTCAGACAATACCCTATAGACTTTGAATGTACCCATGTTGTGCAAGTGTGTATCACAACAGTTCTCAGAAATGGGGGAATCTGGAACATTTCCTCTTTTCTTGCACTCAAACTGTTGATATCTTGTTGAAAAAGGACATTATGAGGAGAGACATGCTGCTCTGCAAGACAAGGGGGTATGCAACAGCTGGATGGTATCCCTGCAAATCCAAACATTTAGGAACAGCTTAATCCAAAGAAAGAAAGTCACGGCTGGCTGCATTCAGAGATGCCCAAGGCTGAGCTGCCAGATCGGTGCAGAAGTCTCTGCCATCCTCACCCTGTTTTATCAACACCTGGTACAATTTGCTGTCAAACAGCGAGCTGCCTGTGCCAGGATGGTGTGGGAGGGGCACAACCCAGCACTGCTCCTTTTCCATGCCCCAGGCAGCGGAGCAGAACAGAGCTGTTCAGCCCACCCACCCTCTGCCACAGCTTTCTCTGCATGAGGTACAGCTCAGCAGCCACTCTGACAGCATCTACTGAAAAGGAATGCTAATTTCCTCCTTAATTCAGAGTTAAGCATCACACAGGGATTTATTGGTACAGAAGTGCTGTAAATAAAGACTACAGGCTTTGAATGTGGCATAATTTGTCTACCATGAGTGCTACAGAAAAAGGAGTCTTGCCTGTAATATATTGGTTAAATATATATAAACACCACAAATATTAACAGAGGAAAGTGTAGCACAGAACAGGGCTCGGGGAGCCAGCTCAGCCGAGAGTGCAGGAGCACAGGGAAATAATCCAGTAGATGGCCCAGGGATACAGAGCCATCAAACCATCCCTCTTGAAGTCTGATTATTTAGCTGTTAGTTAGGTGGATGCTAGTTTGGACATACCCATCCCAGTGACCACAGGATGGAACTGACCTTCATATTTAGGAGAAGCCAAGTGTTTTTAAGAGCATTCAAAAAATACTAAAGGCAGATGGGCATTCAGCATGAAACATTTCCACTGTCCTCAGGTATTCACAGAAGCATCTTCATGCCTGGTTAGCCTGGAAATCTAAAAATCTGATCTTCAGCTTCAGCTGTAGCTTTTCCTCAGCTTGGGCCATTTACAAAAAGCTCTCCCTAGTGGGGAACTCCCAAGTATCTTCTGAGCAGGAGGTTACAGTTTACAGCTAAGTTGCTCCACATATGTTGAGTAATATTCAAAACTCACATTTAAAGAGTGATCAGATATCAGCAACTTGATTATTTGATAATTATACAGCATTTTAGAACAGAGCCTTCTTTTATGATTTAAGCACCTGATAAAACAGACAGTGTATAATATCTAAAGAGAAACATTTGGCGACTGGGGAAGAAAAACAAGAAGCTTAGGAATGGGACAAGGATGGCTTTCTACAGAAAATCCAAGTGTTCCAGAGAAACTCTGGCTGGCAGAAAGCAAGGAGAAATGTGTGGAACAGATGAAACTACATGTGAATTTACCAGTCTCCTAAGATCATCCCTACTGGAAATTCACTGCTCATCTGCAAGAACAAGGGATTATTTGACCATAGCTGGATAGAAATCAAAACCCTCAGGAACATGGTCTAAAATGCAAGACAACATCACTCTTGATACTTTTTTATTTTGCTCCTTACTAACAACAGTAGGAAGACTGGACCCACTGTGTCTTTGGACTTCTTATGGAATACACAAATTATTCTGCAAGTGTTTGGAGCTGTAGAAATGCCTGTAACAGCTGAAATCATATTTAATGACATGTTATGGAAGGAACACCCTGATGTATAAAATAAAGATGAGAAACAGCACAAGGTCTCAGACAAGGTCACTCGAAGGCTTGTAAAACACGACAAAAGGGAAGCTCTCAGGAGAGATGCCCAGGTCAAGGTGCAGCAGGAAGCAGCAGGGTGGCAGGAGCTGGCTGTATCTGAAGAGACAGGTCTAGGAGAGGCTGGAAGTGGTGTGGGGTTTGCCTTCCATCAGCAACTTTCTCACAGCTGCACAGGAAAAGAGGAAAAACCCAAAATTTATCTTAAAGTGTCTCTAGCTCTTTATGAGGATCACGCTTTTTTCTAACAAAGACAATCAGAATTTATGTACTTCTCTTCATACCAAAGCAACAGTACAAGGCTTTACATAAGTGTTTAGATAAATGTTTGTTAGTCTTAGAGTCATAAGTGATGACTAAACCCAGATGAGAAGTTTTGGCAGAGAGCAGCAGCCAGGATTGAAGGAATGTTTTACCAAAAAGACAATAATAAGCATTTTTTGTTTGCTTTAGTTCAGTGGAAAAGGCATTCAGGGATAGTTGAAATCTTTATTCAGGTTCCTGCTCTACTTTGCTGTGCCCAACACACTGGGCTCATCTACAGGATTGTCAATTCTGATATAGATCTTGTTATAAGTTTCTAAAGCAGAACCTTAACTGAGGTTGTTTGGGATGAGCTTTTCATCAAAATACATATGTTTATGGTGAAGTTTTGTGTTGGGGAGGCTTTGCTCCAATAATATAGTTTATCCCTCAGAAAAGAAAAAGAGTCTCCACATTGATGATCACCCAGGAGCTAGAAAACAATTCTGTGCAAAGCGTAAATAATCTCATCCAAGAAACCAGATTATCTTCTAGATCATACAAATAGATACCCCCTTTTCTATTTAAATCATGGCTTAGAAGTAGAAAATTATGGATATTTGACACACACAGAAGTAACAGGAATGGCTGAGACCTGCATGGTTATTGTTGCTGTGCCATAGTGAGGCAAGTCAGGACAGTTATTTTGGTTTCCACTTTTCAAAAGTGTTCTTTTCTGGCAGGAAATTGATGATTTTCAGAAGTGAAAAGCTGAAAAAAAGTTCTTCAAATACTTCATTTTAGTTACAAAACTTCATCCTACCTGATCTGAACAAAACCCAGGTGAATCCAAATTCCTGATTTGGAATGCATATTGACATAAATCCATACCGTCCATCATAGCATATTTGGGGGAAGAATTTACTGCTGTTATGCATGATTTTTACAATGATTTTACAGTATTTTCTTGAGGATGCCCTCTCAGACCAAGTTTTCAGGGTTTCATGTTTTTAAGGCTTTTGTTTGTTAGAAGTATAGGAATTTCAAAGCAGCAGGTATTTCCACATGAAAAGCCCTCACTGTTGACTACCAAGATCTTTGTTGTGAAGCACACAAACCCCAGATAAAACCATGGATACCACAACATTCCCTCCAAGCCTTTCCCACTGTCTAGTTGAAACACCACAGCTTGCAGAGTAACTGAAGCCAGTGGGGTGGGTGTCTTATTTTAAGTCTGAAATGCACAATAAAAAAACCCCAGCTTTTACTTATGTTTATTTATAATGACATTGATCAGCCCAGTGCTGGGGATATGTATAAATTCCACACTGTCATAGCTAAAATAGCATCCAAGATCAAATAATAAAACTTGGGATATGGTTTTGAACACAGAGAGTTGATTTAAAGCTGCACAACTCTGCAGCCATACCATTTTCTGAGGCACATATTAAACTCTACAAATGCAATTTGTCATTGTCTTAAAGCGCATGCTGTTAATTATGCTCCTGTTCAAAAAATCTTATCGTTGCTTTGTAAAATGTGTGTATTGCAAATGGAAAAATTAAGAGAAAGAGATATTAAATGTAAGACCAAATAAAACCTTTCCTCATGAATAGTTAAACTGACTGTATTTAGTTTACTTTTCTGTTTGTGTGTTTTTCTCTTAGCAACAAGGGGAAAAACAGCCTTTTAACCATAAGAAACCATAACTGAAAGAGCATAAAAACTGACATAGAAAATAGGATATCTGAAACTATCTATAACAAATCACTTACACTGTTTAGGCTACAAATTGAAGGTATTCCTCTAACTTTGAAGGAAGGCAGTTTTGTGTAACTACAATCAAACATTTAGAATTGTATTTTATACAAAGCCATTCTTCCCAAAGAGCTTTACATGTGGAACCCATTCAAATCCTAGGAAACCCCTGAGGACTTTTATTCAGACTATTTCCAACTCAGTGAGATTATTCATTTATTTAAAATTAGTCACCAGTTTATGTATTTGCAAAAGTGAGTGTGCATGAAAGATTTCTTATATCCCACTGAAATGCAGACACCTCTGCAGCAAGACAAAGTTGTTCAGCAGCTCTACACCACAGAAGGCACCAGGAAATAAAGCCATCAGGTTCAAGGAAGGCAGAACACAACAGCCTAAGTTAAAACTTCACCAGGACTAGACTTTACATCATTTCCCCAGGCAAAAAGCACAACTCAAGGTATTCAGCAATATGTTCACAAGTCAAAACTTTGCCTCTTCATCTCAGAGGTGGTTTATCTTAATTTAGCAAACCCCAGAGGAGAGTGCCACTGATTTGAGTGCCGTTAGCATCACCTGCACGAGATGAGATATTGCACAGCAAAGCTTGGAGGGGAACATGCTCAAACATTTCCCAACCTGGAGGCTGCAGAATTTCTGAGTAACTAGAGGAGGTAAGTTTTACTAAAGTATTAGCATACAGCTGACAGAAAAAAATAACACTCTGAACCTGTTATCATCCTGTAAATCTCAGGCTGGGAATGACTGCCATGGCCTGTTAGGCAGGTCTCACACAGCCTTAAAGCCTCCCTAACACCTCCCCACAGACTGGTGTGATGAGCAGCTCCAAGCCAGTCCTGGGCTCTGCTTTTCACAAACATATTCCAAACAAATATTAGTTGTCAGTAAACGACCAAGGAAAACACGCACACCTTTGCACCTTCCAGCATGGCTTGGAAATTAATGACCCATGAGTTGGCAGCGCACCTTCTCCTTCCTTGAGGTTGGAATAACTCAAGTAAACCACGATAGCAAAGTGCAAAACAGGGTTTTAACAAGAGACTTCCCAGAGCATGGAGGTCTCCAGCAAATTCCTTTTCCTTAATCTCCATTACTGTATAACCAGCTGCTGTTTGGGAGCTTTCTGAGGAAGCTCTTATCAGGTGGGGGAAATCAAGGGTCAGAAAAAGAGCTGGGCACTGCTTAAGCCTCTCCCAGGTTTTCTTTCCTCCATCACCATGCTAATCTCAACCTGAATATTGCCCACAGGTAAGAGCCAAGCCCCCCTGCAGTTAGGAGAACAAAAAGGCAAAGAAGATTATGATCTTGAAACAAGATGGGGAAAGCAGGTGGAATTGGCTGCAGTGGCTTGAGGGGTCAGTATGGCTTTATCAGGACCAGTCACATGCTCAGTGATTTAGCTGACAGCAGGGATGGTGCCATCCCTCCCCCTCTCGCTGTACCAACTTCCACAGGCTCTGGGAACCTTGCAGCATCCCCAGGACTTGGGTTGCTCTTAAAAACCTTGACTGACCAACACTTAATGCTGCAAGTTGTGTGCACCCAGCACTAAACTGCCCAAGGCAAGTCCTCCAGCACTTAGGACACACCTGCAGGAGCCAGAAGAGACCAGCAGGTGCACCTGCACTGTCCCTGCTCCTAGGTAGCATCTGATCAACAAAGCACCTTTTTTGCAGGATTTGTGGAACAATAACTTCCTCCCACAGCCTATGGCAGCTTTGTCTAAGCAGTTCTGCACATTGAGCTACACTATCAGTCTTGGAGGAGAGACATTACCATAGAAATGTGTTTCCTTTTAGCAAACTTATTGTCTCCTGTCCATTTTCAGAGTGAAAATAGCTGCTTTCATTCTGGATTTTCATTTTGACTCCAGCACATAATTAAACTGTAGATTTAGATGTAGATTTGAGCTGTACATGCTTATTGGAAGTGGCAGGCTCTGAATGACTGGTGTGCCTCCAAGTCTGGGAAATAACCACGCTCACTGCATCCTGCCACATCCAGGGGACCTTGGAACCGAGTCTCACCAGCCCCTCTAACCTAAACCACCCTCACACTGCATTTGGGCAAGCCCAAAACGATCAGTGGTACCTGTGAAGATCAAGGGGACCTCAGCAGACAGGATCAGCTGATCCAGAATGCTGCAGTTTACATTTCCTGGAGAGTTTTTGATCAATAAACTGTCTGCATCTTTTGTTTATGTAAAACAACAGCCCGATCCCTGCTGATGTCCTGCTGCCTGTGGTACACACACAGAGCAGCTGGTTTAATCCTTTTGGAAACCAGATCCACCTCATCCCCTCTAATGCATCCTGGAAATGATCCCATCAAGGAAGAATTCAAGACAGGGAGGCAAAGAGATAACTGCATGAGGACAGGGTCTGTAGGCTTCAGCCACAATCTCTTTGGGGTTAATTTGTGACCTACAGAATAGAGGGAATGGGATGTAAATCCTGGATGCCCTATGAAGGCATCATCACTTGATGCAACAGAAAATGATACAAGGCTGCTTCATGAGTGCTGGGGTTTCCACCGTTCAAATCTTTGCCAGCAGCAGGACTGTGTGGACCGTCCTTCAACAGAAATATACTCAATTCATCCTTAAATTAACTATAGTCTGAGGTCCTCATGAAGCAAAGCCAAAAGCAGTTTAAGAAAGTCCTGAGCAGAAAGTATTGTGTTTGGACAGACTGACAGAGCACCAATATAACCCTACTGCTGCTGACTAAACCTTTTCATTACAAAACACAAGCTCCAAGTACGTGCAGGAGCAGGTTTTTAGCATGAAACATGGAACTCAAAAAATCAACTGTTTACATCTATAGTAGATATCTGAGAGAGAACTGGCAGGATGAATCAGAGGTGGTTTGAAAAACACTCCCAGGACTTGCCTTTAACAAGGCTGACAACCTTTTGGTTTCTTAAAAGATTGCATAGAGAGCTTTGAAGGAACAAAGAACATTGTAAAAACACATCACAGAGCAAAGTAAACACTCCACCCTAATAGGAAGTCTCTCCCCCCGCTTCTGATCAGACATTTTTGTGTGTTTTCAAGCCTGAATTTCAGATCCAACCTCAGAAGTTCCAGTCTAATGGCTGTTGGACAAATCCCCAGTACCATGCAGTGAGGAACCTTATTCCAAACAGTGTCCTCACAACAAAAATAAATTCAGTACTCTGGGTTTATGTTGGATTTCCTGAGTGACATATCTTGGTGTAAGGTACACAGGAAAATTCAGACTCAAGCTAGTTACAAACAGCAACTTAAAAGCCATTAAAAACTCCAAACCGAAAACAAAACTTCAAAAGTCAGCATCAGACTTACACTGACTTTAATCCTGTGGGGTTTGTGACAAACTCACACCAATACCATACATGATCAGCTGCTTCTAAAGTCTGGTGCAAAATAAATCAGTTTTAGAACAACTAAATCATCCAGCCCCTTTGGATTACTCTTTATTTTGTATCAAAAGAAATTTATGCACAATGTGCCATATTTCTCTTCCGAGATCCTCCTGGAATGCCAGTGAAGCTTTTTACCTTCATACCATTGAACATTTCTTAGTGCTGTTTAAGCCCTTCTGCACATTTCTGCCTAGGATTGTGTCTACCACCTATTTCCACTGCCACGCTTGCACCAGGTCTTGTGGCTCACTGCATGTCCAGACCCAGAGTTAGCTGCTCTAAAGTGAGAGGAGAGGATCCACGTACAATAGCCAGAGAGATTTATTCCCCAAAAAATGGTTAAGAGAAGACACTTTGGTACAATTACTGCAGGGACAAGGAGCCACACCCCCGCAGCAGTCCTCAGATAACTTCCTCACCTCAAATATTAGCCATGTCCAGAGCAGGACATGAGCCAAAACATTCAGGCATCAAAAGAGTACTGAATTGGAATGTTTTCTGCATTTGTGCATTTGGAATAGGCAAAATTACTTTTGGCTTGTAAAGTGTGAGAAAGTTCCTACTCAAAGATTTTCCAAGAGAGAATAGAAGTAAAAAGCACCTTCAATCAAGAAAGATTTGATTCCAGAACATTACAGCAACTGTCGGTAGAGGCTGTGAAAAACTGGATGAGCATTAGTTCTCCTAAAAGCAAGATCAAACTCCAAAGTTTCTGAAAGGTCCACCCTCAATAATTAGTGCAACTTTTTTTGTTCAATTGTTTTTCAGTTATGGTATGCTCCCAGTAACCAGCTCCACACATGCTTGAAAGTACAACCCTGAAGGTTTCAAAGACCTGAAAAATCAGGAAGTGACTTTCCACTGGTTTAGCCAGTGGACCAGTATGAGCTGTCTGAACATTACCATAACAAACCACCATTACACCACTTGAAAATAATATTTATCTACTGAAGTTGTCTGTTACAAAGTCATCAACTTTGAGCAGTTTAAAAAAAGGCATCAAATTATAGGGTGGAAGTGCTTAAACACAGTTTTATTTGCAGGGAATTTGCAGGACAATTTTGCTCTTTTATCAGGAGCTAGCAGATGAGGATTTCACATGTTTTTATGATCCTGGCATGGAGGGGATTGCGGCTGATGTGACCATTTATGGCCCAATCCAAACACCACCAAACTTGGCCATTTACTGACATTGGGTACACTCAGACATTTACCTCTAATCTTGCAAGAGTGGTCCCATCAGCCCTGGTCCCAATAGGACTGGTTTGTTTTGGTGACCTAAACACCCAGAGCCAGCCAAGTACCATTAGTCTGGATGCAGGGAAACATTTTATTGCAGGACTGGCATCAGCACCTACTCCACCCTCCCCACAGCACCCAGAGCCAGGGCAGAATGAGGTAGAAAATGCTGTTCCTAGGCAAGTATCACTAGCAATGCACCCAGATCTTTTTTTGTCAGCCCAAACCCAAAGTTCTATGGCTGGTAGGAGGGACACTGACTTATAAAGCAAGATTTCTCCAGTCTGTTCCTGGTCCATCACCTACCTTGTGATCTAGGACAAATTATCTTTGCTCCCTCTGCCTCAGAAGATTTCTTATCTACTTCAGGCTCCTTTGGAGAAGCCAAGGACAGGGAGGGAAGGATACAGCTCATGGTTTATTCATATGACCCAGAGGTACAGGATTCCTCCCACGTTGTGACTAACATCAGTAAGATATATCAGTATTTCTTTCCCATTATGTCTGCAAAGCCCAACATCATCAAGAAAGCAACACTCATCTTCTGCATTAAAGTGATAAACTTCCCAGGTAACAGCCACCTCTCAGCATGTGCCATTCCCTGTGCATCACAGAGCTCCCACATTAACTCATCCAAAGAGGAAGAAGTCTTTCAGGGAAGAGAAGCAGAGACCAGAGCAGACAGCTGGCCAAGGAGACAGATACATGCTACAGAACATTCTAAGTCGGAATTAACTCCTTAGTGCTGACTTGCAATATTTAGAGGGCAGCAGGAGGCTGGTTTGCAAGGCCAGGCTCCCACCTCCCTTCCATGCCCTGGTGATGAGCCAGCAGGCTGATTTTTAGTCAACACAGCTGAAATGTTTCTTCTTTGCTGTCCCCACTCATGATACTCTGGAGCAGAGTCACAGTCAGCTGCTCTGGGATGAGGCAATACCCAGTTCATCCTACAGCTCGAGCAGGGAGCAGTCACAGCTTCAGCTGTGGCATTCCCAACAGGCCTCATGTTTGAGAGCACAGCTCCTGGGAGAACAGGCTGTGGACACAAGTGGCAGATGGGGAGAGGGCCACAGGGAGCTCTGCTCAGCAATCATGGACAGCAACAGCTTTTCGGCCGGGAGATTCCTCTTCAAGAGCCTCCCCTTTCTGTTCACCTTTGTGGCTTCCCTCACAGCTCCCACATAGGCAGACTTGGCTAAAAAAGTCCCCATGGGACCTCCTCCCTCCATAACCCCACTGGAGCAACAACTTAAAGATATTCCTTTTGTAGATGTTTTCTTCACAGTCTTCACTCAACACTTAAACACAACCCCCAGCTTCAGACACACAGGAGCTCAACTGCAAGGGTGATTCCTGTCCATAGCACTGACACTTGGAATTGGCACACAGTCGCTGATCACAGGAGTTAATTCATGGAAGTCACATTCTTGCAAGCAGATGTTTAAAACAGGGTTTGACATTTCCCCTACCCTGCCATTCAAACTTTCCTTCCATATGTTGAACATGGTCAAAACTCCCAATTGGAAATTTCAAATTTACTGGAAACCTCCAAGTTAGTTTTCATCCCAGATTAGAGAAGTTTTCTGTTTCAACAATTAAATTACCATCTCAGGAAAACATGTGCTGAAGTCAAAAAAAATCATTCTATTTCAATAAAATTGAGAAGGTTTGTTCAAACAATGGTGTTTTGAAGCTTGATAATACTGTAACTCAACGTATTTCCAGTGCAAGCATTATTGTGAAAGGAAATCCTTCATCTTTGTTTGCTTACATGACAGAGCTCCACCGATGCCAGCATTTTACAATCACAGTTTTGGATCTGTTAAAATAAGTTTGTTTTGTGTGGAAGCTTTCTGTCAGAAGGCTTCCTACCACATGTGCTGCCCAGAGCTGCTCCCCGAGCTGTCAGCACAGGGCTCTGTGGGGCAGAGGGCCCTGGGGAGAGGAGTCAGGAGGTTGCAGACAGGACTCCCAGAGATCAGCACCTCCCCACTGCTGAGAGACCATTGTTTATGTGTCAATAAACATTCAGCAGCACAAGCTTTATATTCCTTACACTGACTCCAGCTTCCCTCATTACTTCAGCTCCATTTTTGCATGGTTTCCCCCACCTCAATGAGTTTTGATCAATAAACCAAGAGGGGGAAAAAACCAACTCAAAGCTGTAAATACATCATTTATAAAGCTCCTAATCTCAGTTTCTCCTAGCTATCCCTCAGGGTGGTAATTATCCAGGCAACATCTGCATTGAAGACACCAATTTGCTGCCCTGCAGGTTTCAGCCAGGTTAAAAGAATATTCTCTGTATCCATAAATTACATTCTTATCCAGGCTTTTGAGGGAGATACATAACATTTAATAAATGGTTGTCTTTCTGTAACTTGGGACTAGAACCTTAAAATACTTATGTTCAAAGAAGTGATGGCAGATACCACTCTTCTACTCTTGTATTTATCATTAAATGCTCCTAAGAGGTAGATCTCAGACATATGCAAAGGAATTAATTGCACTGATAACTTTCCAATGAGTGGAATTTGTGTTTGTTCAAAAGTAGCCTTGATATTCTACTTGCAGAATCAGCAAATAAGCCAGAAAAGAATGCCAAAGCAGAAAACTAAAGGGATGGCCAAGAAAGAAGAAATAAACAGATTTAGGAGCAGTAATATTAAAATTGGGATGATTCAAATAGTGGAAGGAAAATGAGGAATCTTGGGCCACAGACTGCAGCCTTGTCTGCCTCTGCTGTTGGTGTGGTGCAAGGACAATGCATTTCAGCCACAGTTTGGAAAAGGAGAAATCTTCTGCCTGGGTGTAAAGCCGCAGGCAGCAGTAGGGAGCAGGGATAATGTGTGGATGACCATGGTCCAATCTCCCAATCATCTCCTGACAGGGAGATTTCAGTTTGCCATCACTGCAGAAATAGCACAAGCTCCAATTCTGTTGTTCCAGCCAGCTGCCTGCACTCACAATACTCCAAAATGACTCTCAGCACAGACTGGGCTCTCAACTAGTTGAAAAAGGAATAATACTTAGTTCTATCAAGCTTGTAACCTCCCCAAGCTGTGAGCTGAACACTGCTTGCAAAACCTTGAAGCTGATAGCCCACCCCATCACCTGGCAGCAGGTCAAAGGATTTATTTCAGCACGGGAGAGAGCTGCAGGGTAAAGCCCAAAGACACTGATGGCTGCAGCTGAGTGCAGCACAAGCATTTGGAATTGCCTGGGCTGGAATAAAAGTACCAATATGGCATTTCAGCTTAAATGGATGAAACTCAATATGATAACAGTTCACACTTCACTTCTTGTTGAGCCCCTAGCAGCTAGCCTTGCCAGAGCTGCAGAAGCCAGGAGCAAGGCAGGGTGAGGCCATACATCTTCAGGAGGGATCCTAGAACTTTATGATACATAGGAGGTATGAGAATTGGTGATTTAGTTTAGCATTTGCCCAAAATCTATTAATTCTGGGATAAATTTCCCACCAGCTTGTATGACCACAACCACAGGCAAATACAACACCAGCAAACAGTCATGAACTTGGACAAGACTTTGCAGCACAGCTCCTTGTTCACAGATAACCCAGACAGGAATTACTCATTTCATCTTTCAGAGATTATTTACAAGTACTGCCCATCACCTATTTAATTTCACCATATATAGATCCCCAAACAGGCAGTGAACAACAGGAATGAGAAGAAATAGTGGTTTATATTTGGACTTCACTCTGCCGGTTCCCCAGGGACCATAAGCACACAAGATAGGTCTGTGAGTGGAAGACAGAAGAAATAGAAAGATTCCTCTAACCCTTAACTGCTGCAGCTGCTCTCTGTGCCACCCTCCATAAACAAGCCAGCCTTTGTCTCACTGTGCTTTGCTCAAAAAGGGAAGTATCACTCTGTCTAGACTTCCTTACGAAAGCACTTTCAGTGGTTTCTGCAGAAATATTAACACTTCCCCATATAAGAAAACAAGACTTTCACCATTTGCCTATGAGAACAAAGGAGTGAGTTAATTTTTTTTTTTTAAACCACTAGGATTGGGATAATTGACAAAATATTGTAAGCTCCTATTTATATTCCACACTTGTTTTTCAAAGAAATTTGTTTCATTGTCATAAAGACCACAAACTGAAGAATTTTTTTCATGACAAAGAAATAAACTTTTTTTTTTTTTCTGTTTGAGAATAGGAAATTTTCAAGCACTCCCTGAAGTGTGCAGAGAAAACACCTCCATTGGCCAGGGAAAAAGCAAGGAAACAAACCCCAATAATTGTAAAGCTCTTTCTCAAGAACATCATGGGCAATGTTTCTGGTGAATCAGTATCTCCATGGTCAACCATTAAGCATCCATTTGCTCAATTCCCACAAACAAGGACATGCTGTCTTCAGGCTTCTGGACCATGAATGGTCTCAACTTCTCCACATGAAAACATGGAGAGCTGCTTCTGAACACCTGTATTTATACAGGTTTTTTTGCTCTTTTGCACACCAGCACCAAGAATAACTGTCTTACCTGTAAAACTCTCTGAACTACACTGAAAAAATCCCATAAAGACCACCCAAGACTTGATGAAAACTTTGAAGCTGCTCTCTTTGCTCAGTCACAGAGCTGTAGCCAAGCACTTGCTGATATCAAATGTAAGTTTATGCACAGAAAAGCACTGAAAGAGAGCACACAAAAAATTACCTTTAAATCGCTTTCATAGTTGGTCTTTCAGGGGGGTTTTTAGCCAGTCTCACACTTCAGAGGTACAGAAAGCAAGCAGGGCCAAAGGACTCCAAGGGTTTATTCCAGTCATCCCTGATTAGTAAGAAATAAACTCACAGGCAGCACTAAAAGCAGCAAGAGGTTGAGTATTCCCCATTTTAAACATCCTCCTGGGCATAAAGGAGATTTAAACAGTCAGCACAGCTCTCTGTAATACTTTTCAGTTTTGAAGGACAGTGGTGCATAATTAGAACGAAGCAAAATAGTCAGCGTCTAAAAACCCCCTTTCACACACAGGCACAGCAGATTCTGCAACACAAGTCATTCTTCAGAAAAAAATAGCCCACTATAACAAGTTCTTACACTTTTGAGCTTGGAAGAAGCTTCATGCAGTTAGGTCATGCAAGCAAGAGAAAGCCAAGGAAAAGGGATAACAGCCCATCCCAGGAATACCTTTTCCAAGCCAGGACCCACAAATGATTTTGCACCTACAGGAACAACACCTAGAGAAGACTCTCCCTTATGAAGTGCCAGCACCAGCGCTTCTCCTCCATTTAAAGGGTGCGAACAGCAGCCACGTGGTGCTTACCATGGAATCCACCTGGAGCCTTCCGCTCCTCCCGTCCAGTTGCAGCAGCAATAATGAGCTCGCTAACGAGCTCGCTAATGAGCTAACGAGTGTCAGCTTTCTGCTGCAGCTGGGCACACACGCCGGGCTCCAGGCTGACAGGAGGTGAGGTTATTTTATTTCTCTCTTCCTTTTCAAACAACTGAGAAGACCCAGTAAATTCAAAGCTTAATTTGGTTCAAATTTTGTTCAGCACACGCTACAATTCTGTATTTCAGAGGCAAAGATTCAGTCGCTCTTGCACTGCTCTCCCTTTGGCTCGGCTGTCTAAGCCCCCTGCCATGCACAGGGATTTGTACTCCTAAGTCATGCCACATGGGCTTGAGGAAGATCAACATTTTCCGTAAAAACTCTGCTTTTACCAGATATTTCCAATCAGTTTTCCTTTACCCCGAATATATTGGAAGCAACAGTAAAGGACTTTCAGTTTCAAATCACACTCCTCACCCAATTTATTTTCCATCCCATTAATCCATTTATTACTAATCACACCCTTTAGAACCGTCAGTGTTCCTCTTATTAATATTATAACCCATTTGATTTTAATTATCACTCATTTACAGGAAGGGCGTGGCCAAATTAAATTGTAATTTGTGAACTGACAACTCTCATTTGCAGAAGAAAACAGCTGTACAGCCAGATTTTTCACCACCCCCCCACTAAGAAAAGCTGGGAAAGAGAAATCCAGCAAGGAAAATGTATGACAAGGAGCTTTATTAGTTCTCCTGGCCACTTCTAACCATTGCCCTTTAAGCAGCGTCTCCAGCTCCCAGGGGGATGAACAGCAAAACTCTCCCTGTTTCAGTGGCACCAAGGTTGATTACGTGGCTGGAAGGGAACCACAGATGGTATTTCCAGGTTACTGGTCCAGGAGCATCCCACATCATCTGCTACACAGATGTGTCCAGATGTGGGGGTGGCAGCCTCCTGGTCCGAGGCAGGCACATTTTAGAGGAAGGCAGCTCCCAGGCAGGGAAGCGTATGCAGGGTATGGCAGCAGATTCTGAGCTTGGGCATTTCCAGGACCACCCTCGCCTCCATCAGCAGCTTTATCATGAACTTTTTACATGGAGAGCATAAGTAGCTGTACATTTTCTAGGGTCAATAGATCTTGGAAGATATAGAAAGGGATTTTTCTTACCAATCTGCAGACAAAAATAATGGTCTACCAAAATGTGCTCTAAGAAGGGCCAGAGGAAGGCTGCACAAGGGGCCCATCCCATGGCTGCACAGACAAAAGGGCTTTGAGAGCAAAATGTGTCCACAGAGCTGCAGGAATGATTGCTTCCAGAAGAACGTAGGAGATCCTCACCAGAGGGAGGACTGAGGCCACTGACTCATCTGGTGCGAGGCAAAATTACTAATTCACAGTCATAGACCATTTAGGTTGGAAGAGACCCTGAAGATCATCAAGCCCAACCACTAACCCAGCACCACTTCATGTCAGTGAAATTACGCTGATTTGCAGAAGCAGATGCTCTGTGCCTAATGAAGTTGCACAGACAAGTTTTCTCAGCCAGCATTTTCCCTCACAGTCTCCAAGAACTTCTGTGTCCCCCTCAGGCTGGTTGGTGGGTTTATTATTTTAGTATGTTCCCCACCACCCCATGGAGGAGAGTTGAAAATGATCTTGGAAATATGCATTTACTCTCAGTTAGAATCAAAACATCAGAGGCTCTGCATCAGACAAAGAGACACTCTGGAACCAAATTTGTCACGTTTCTCACAGACAACCCTTGCCAGTAATGCTACCAAAAAATGTTACCATTTCTTGCTATTTTAATGGTTCTTTCAACATCTGGTTATTTTCCTAAACACCCCAACTTCTGCATAACATGGTAAAACACTGGTCCTGTTGTTAAGTTCTTGTTTCTTTTGTTAAGATGCATAATAAAGCTCCAATCTAATCTAACATCTTTAGATGTCACCTGGTAGGGAGGAAGAACAGGATTTTCTGAGCCAGCAATGTCCCAAGAGTAGGAGCATCAGACTCAGGCCGATACGGATCGGAGGGGATTTCTGGAAATCATCTGGTGCAACCGGCCTCCTCTTCTGAGGAGGGACAGCTCTGATCAGGTTCTTAGAGGTCTTTTCTAGGCAAGGTTTAACATCTCTAAAGCCACTTCAGCTATTGCAGGAGGAGCAAAGACACCTCAGAGTTAATCCAGGGAGGCAGCAGAATAAATCCATTGATGGGTAGTTATAGGAAAATGGATGGAATTGTATATAAAAAGCATTATTTTTTTCTACCAATCCTACCCAGAATAATGACCATGAAATTGTTTTCTGAGAGTTTATAGATTCATGGAGCTCCTGTGGCACATCACCTCTGGATCTCCATACTGTTATAATCCAGGATTCTCCAAAGACCTCTTCTGTGCCATTAATCTCAATTGATTTGGCATTTTTCTTAACAGCTCAGCTTCTAAAGACACAGAGCGCTAGAACAATGTCGACTTTCATGGTGAAAAACCCCTGCTAGATTGTGAAGGAAAGCAGAACAGAGAACCTTACAGATTCCAAGGCCACAAGTCAAAAGCAACCCCAATTAATTTTATTAGTTCAACATGCAGTGAAAGCTGGTTTGCTACCGAGCCACGTCGGATATGGGGATTGTCAATCATTTCCCCATTAGCAGAGCTTTCATAACATCTCTCCTGGGCACATTCAGACCTACTCACACCTGAGCTCACACTTCAATCTTTCCTTTCAGTCACAAGATCTCTCTCTCTCTCCTGCTCAACAATTTATTGCTGACTCTTACAGTGACAAAATTATCCTTGACATTTCTGCCCTTCTGGTGCAATTGGTTGGCTTTAGTCAGCGGGTTCAGAAGTTGAGGGGAGAGGAGGATGATCGCCTAAGGAAACAAAGTGTAGGCGACACAGCTAAAAAGATCTCACAATCTGTAATCCAACCTCATCTTTTCTAGGGATATGACTCCCTCTCTAAATGACTCTGCTTGCAAGTAGCAAGACTCAAAGCAAGGCTGAAGCTGAGAGCAGAATTTATCACAAGGAGGCTCAAATGGGAAATGTGTTCTGTTTTAGCATTATTGTATGGGTGCATAGACAGATAATATAATGTTTTATCCTGGGAAGTGGGAGGCATGGAAAACATCTGCTGAGAGCATGACAACTTCTTTAATATATTAAATACAGGCATGCTATAAAGGCAGATCAGCCTATGTATTATTGAATTTAAAAATAAATATTGCAATGATTTATATCCTGGCTTCCTCTTGCTCAAGAGACATTTGTGACGAGGTTTCCAAGCAAGCAGTGTTTCACAAGCAGCTATCTAATTCTAGTTGCTGTGTCATGCTATAGAACAAGACTTTCTTCAGAGTGTTGGACTCACCACCCATTTGTCTCAACAAAATTTCCTACAAATCTTTCTCCTTTTTTTTTCTCTGCTACCAGTTCTGCCCTTTGTGTCTGAGTGATGTTTCTCTACACAGAATGAGAAACCCTGTCTTTTCTATGATCACTTCACTCTTTTTCTAATCAATACCTACTGCTATTAATTGCTAGCTACCTAATTAAGCACTCTGCTTAATGTCCTGTTGTTGGAAAGCAAAGTGTTGTTGCCTGGGGATTTTTCCCTTCCCCTATGGAAAGTGTTTAGCTTTCATCCTTATCTTGACCCTGCCTTTTGCAATTATTTTTGCCATGTAAAAGGCAAATTCCCAAATCCATGTTCTCAGAAACTTCTAAGGGTCCCAAAGCCATGAACAGAACAATCTCTTGCTGCAGGAAATGGAGTAAATCTCCCCCATTTTCAGACATATTGACTTGTTTTATACTTCTACCCATTCACCCAGCATTTAATCCAATTAAGAGTCAATCCCTGGATTTTAAAGATCTCCAGTGTACTCATCTCATCCTACCTCTCTGATCTCACGTTATCTTAGTCCACCAGAGACTCATTGTATCACTTTCACTTGTAATTCTGCTCTGCCTAATTCACCCCAGTGGAGGATCGTTATTTCATTTGTGTGGGTCCATCTCTTCAGGATCCTTTCTCCCGTTGCTGAATCACTTCCTCTGCAAGACACTTTTTTTTTTTTTAAATCAGGCTGTGTAAGAACTGATGGTAAAGCATTTTACAACATGCTCTCAGAAAGACCCACAGGGGCAAAACTATTGTATGACAGTATTTCTGAGTGCAAGTTGCTTGTCCTTGCAAGGACTCCACTTAAAAATCGTGTTAATGGAACCACCCAACTTCATAAAGCCAGTTTTGGAGGCATTAAGTAGACCTTTGGTGGTCCTAACCAGCTGAATGTATTCCAGCCCCAGAACACTGAGTAGGCTGTGTAAATGGCCTCTGAACTGCTAAATTACATGGCATTGTTTTTACTGAATGATTAAAACACTCCAACACCCACAAAGAACTCCCAAAACAGCTGAGCAAATGCTTTCAGAGGGTGTCACACTTTTTCCTTTCCATTTTTGAGACATGCTCTTTTCCACTTTTATACTGTTGTAAATAAAAGCGGTCGGACAGATGTTTGGAGAAAACAAAGAAAAGGGGTCACAAAGCAAATTAAAGCAAAATCAGCCTGTTTAGAGCTGAAGACACACCTCACAGTTTCTCTTGAAAAATAAATACAGATTCATGTGTCTTTATTTCAGTGAGCACCACCCATGGTCATTTTACAATGTCTTGTGAGCAGAGTGAAGAGCAACGAGCCATCACCCAGAGAAGGAAGAGCACAGAGGAAAGAATAACAGTAGAGTAGAAAGGCCAGAAGTCCTTCTAAAAACAAAGCACATCATTAAAGGTGCAAAAAGCTCCATTAAACATAATATCTGAGACAGCAATGGTTTTTTTATATCTTACGCTAGTGCCACGAGGCCTAAAGTGACGATCAAGAACTCTAAAGCATGATGTCTTGTAAAACAAACTACAGGACAGTCTTTGCCTTGAAGAATTTACTGCTTCAGCATGGAAGGCAAGAGGCAGAGGAAAAGAAAAATCCAGGCCCTGAAGAGTTGTAGGAGAGGGAATGGGAACAGCACACTTATTCCCCTGACACCCATTAAATGTTCAGTGCAGCAACTCCCTAGTCTGTTATTCTCCTGCAGGAAGAATAGATCTCTGCCACTTAAGAAGTAGTTTTAATTAGAAACTATTTTTACTCCAAAGTCTGAAGTGCTGTTTTATAAACCCATCAGTCCAGTCGCTCACCAGTGATGTTTTCTTATTGATACGGAAAATAAGAAAGGCAGCAGGAAGGAATTGAGGAGAGGCTATCGCAGGACACAGGAGTGGCCCAAGAAAGCTGCACTCCTGTGGTCACAGAGACCAAGGTTTTCCAAAATCAGTGGGCCCACAGACAGGATTGCCAGCTGGGCCATCCTGAGATGGGAGTCGGTGTCACGGTGACATGACCTTGGTCGTGCCACAACACAGTCACAGTTCTCAGCTGTCTTTGATCACCATTTACAACCAGCCATCAGGGCTGGGTTTTCCATACTGGTGTGTTCCTGGAAACACTCAGCATTCCCGCAGCACTGAAAACAGGGCTACAGGGGAGAGAGAGGACATTTTGGAGGAAACCTTCTGGTCTCCATCAATGCCAACTGGTGCCCACCAGGACAGACCTTGTGAAAGTGAACTGGCACCAGTTGAACATCTTGACACTGAATTGGCAACTTCGAAGAAATTAGAAGTGAAGGGAATTTTGGTATCCATGCGGCAAGCATGAAAATAACCCCTCTTTGTACCTATGTGCAGCAACAATGCCCCGCTCTAACAACTGAGACAACACTGACTTGTGTCAACATATGACTCAGAAGAGGAGGAGGAGGAGAAGATGGAAAAACAGGCCAAAGAAAGGCAAGGCTGCTGGAAGAAAAGCAAACAAAAAGCAGCAGTGAAAGCAGCTGTGTTCTGAAGGGAGTGTGCGCAACTCGGAAATCGGTTAAATTACGGGGAAATTCACCTTTCATACTTCCTAATGCTCACAACAAGCCTGCCTCACATTCTCAGAGGGGGCAGGGGAATGAAAAACATACTTGGGGATAATTAAGCAAACACGGGATGATTAAGAAGGTAAAGCTGCTCTCCCTTCGATCCAAACCACCATTCCCACTACCCTATCAGAGCACATTCCATCCTTATTTTTCAAATCAGCCCACTCCTGAACTGCCAGCTGCTTCCCTAAGCAGGCAATACAGCAGGTTGTGCAAGCGAGTGGGACAGAAGTCCAACCATGCAGGAAATACATCAGGAGCTGATAAAGCCCATACAGGTATGGGATTTCAAGGGAAGCAGCCCTATCCTACATGTTACAACTCCTATTTCATAGAGCAGGGCAAAAAATGCCAGAGATCTCATGTTTCCACCACTTGAAAGATCCTGAAAAAATAGAGACAGTTGCTTTTTTTTGGTAACCTCCCCGAGACTGTAACACAGAAGCAGCATTTAACAGATTCAGGGGCATACCTGTGCAGAAAGTTAGCCCTAACTCATTGGAATTTCTTATGTGTCACTGAGGCTCAGTACAGACCTGTGTTTGAGGTAATAAACCAGCAATCTGACTTTCCAATCAGAGCAGACTCACATCCAAGGCATTTCAAAAGCCCTGCAATTTCAGCATTTATTTTCATTCCAAATCAAACAGGAATATTTCTTTTCAAGATTCTGATCAAAACAGAAGCAATCTGACTTTCATACCAGGTTTTAAAAAAAAATTTTCTTTAAAATTTTAAAATTAGCATAAATTTTAAAAATCAGGTTTTCTGCCTTTTTGGGGGTATTTGATATTATCAAAATGCTGGATCTGATTGCCTCCGAATTTTGTGGACAATTTGCTTACGTTTCCAAAGTTCTGACTTTGAGAATACAGTATCTTCCAACAGCAAAATATTCCATCATGGCATTTGAGTCCCACAGATTCCCACCCAGGAGTGCATTCAACACCTTGGGTCATGAAAGAATTAGAAGTAATAGCTATTAAGTTAAGCAAAAAGAAATAATACAGATTCCTAAGAGACACACAAGGCATTGCCCAGCACTTTTGATGTCACCTAATGACAAGGGCATAGGATAAAATCCACTAAGGAGATAGGAAAAGTCAATTTAAGGGGATCGTCCTGCTTCTCCCAGGAGGCACCACTCTACATCAACTGTATCTCATCATTAAAAACCCCATCCCATTTGCCACAAGCGTAGGAGTGAAAGCCCACAGCCCTGGCTTAGTTTCAAATGGGATTTCGCCTGCTTATAATTTCACTTGTGGTTTCAACCAGAAAAAGTTGCTGTTCCCCTCTTGTTCCTGTAAATGCTGCTATGCAGGGATGGTGCGTGGATATGCTGCTTCATTCCTCCTGATCCTACTTTCTCCTGAGTAATTATTTCCCTTGAATAAGTGTTTCCACTAAATAATTATTCCACTGAATAATTATACTTGTGAATAAATAAAAGCATTTCAGGACCTTACAGGGTGGGGCTGTGGAGCACATATCCCATCCCAACTATGGAACAGCTGGAATAGCTGTACCCTTGGCCTCTCTGCTGACCCCTTCATTTCAAGGCTCTTTCGGAGTTGCCTATGGTAAGAACAAAGCTCTCTGAGAGACAGCGAGGTCCTCGGTGCAAGCCTTTGTGAGGATTTCCACCCACTCTGTTTCAGGGAGAGTGGCTCCTCTGGAATCAATTAAATGACTCCCAACTGCATCAGCTGAAGATCTGGTCAGGTTATTCTCATTCCTGCCTCTTGCCCCCGCTCTGCAGCAGAGGAGTTCATGCCTCCACAAACACCCTTGATCATTCTCTCTGTGAAAGCTGTCTCTGACTGGTTTGCTCTGCTTTGTCTACACAACGTGCTGGCTGCTGTAATGTCAAGGTATTTGCATTACCAGGAAAGTCTTGGGTGTGAAAGGAAATTTTAATTTCCTCCTTAGCTGAGCACTTTACAATATGTGTTTTAATAAAACAGAGAGGGTCAAATTATTGCTTGTAAATGCCAATGCGCATGAGAATTAATTAGGGCAGCAGCAGTCTGGCTGTAGAGCCTCTCTTGAGGGGTTCACATGCTCAGGACAGCCAGAGTGTGGATTCCCTGAATAAATATCTCCTAAAATTGCAAGCTTATGCATTTAATTTCTATGCAAAAAATCGCTGCTTTTGAAATCACTCATGATACACCAAAGGCCAAGTTTATCTCTGTTCCTACAGTGTCATCCATCAGCCCTGAAGGAAATGATGATCCTGATATGAGCGAGGTGTGCCTGCCGATGTGTCTGTAACCTGGAGGAGATTACAAAATATTTTTTTTATAGCTTCCAGTGAGAATAAATCTTGAGAGGTATTAGGCAAGATGGCATAATAGTCCTGCTAATCTGCTCCTCCAGAGATTGGGTTTAGGCCAGCACATAATGGTTTAGTCAAAATAGCCCCCAAAAATGTAGAGGACAATCATCTGCTATGAGCTTAGATCCAATAAATACCCTGGGTGTTTAATTGTGCATCGTTTTACATGCTGTAATCCTCCACCAACACCTCAGTGCAGCTCAAAATGCTGTCAGTCATCTTAAGCTTTTGCAAATCCTTCAGCTGACTGTAGCAGTGAGACACATTTTTCCTGTCTCTCAGAGGTCAGTATAAATTCTGGCCCACCTACCAGAGTTAAAAGTCGGGATACAAATTGAGGTGGAAATGCAGGATGGTGTGATAGGCAGGATGAGTGTGGCGCCAGAGAAGGGAACAGGAGTGAGCAGGATCTCATGCCCGAAGGTGGCTGGGGCGGGTCTGAGGAGGGAGGATGTATCTCTGGAGCTGATTTGGGTGCATGAGAAGAGGCTGAGCGTGCCCAACAGGAGAAGCACCACCATATGGGGCTATAAAGTGAAGGGAAAACCCCCTCCTGATTCACACAAGTGAGAAAACAATTGCTATCCCTACCTGCCTGCAGGCAAGGGGTTTTGGTGTGAGTCTGCTGTTCCAGGCCCTGCCAACGACACAGCCTGTGAAGCTCTTCCAGTGTGATTCAGCCCAGTTTGTTTTGAAAAGCCCCACAAATACACAAACACATGCACAGGAGGCATGTAAACTGCAGCTTGTGTTGGGTTTATACACTTCAGCCAGAAAGAAAGGAATTCTTGTTGAAACTTGTTCTGTCTGTTGTTCTGTATGTAAACGTCACATATTTCTTGGGATGCTATGTCCACAGCGAGTAATCAGAATGCATGGGAAAAAAAGAAACATTTGCACATAATCCAGTTTCCAGTTCTGCTTTGCTGCTGCACATTATTAGCACGTGGAACATAACTGCTAGTGCTCATTTACAAAGACTATGAATAAATCACTCCTTTGATCTATTTCAAAAATCAAGAGAAAGAAGAGATAAGGTAGGATAAGAATTGCTTTAAATCTGATAATGTTCAGAATTTCTTCAGTCTTGAATGCTCTTTTTTCGTGGACTGATATTAAGCTTAAAATTCAAATTATTCCCATTAAAACATGGTTCCCTGGTACAGCTGGCAGGAATAAATAGCACATAACTAGGACATTTGTGTCTGGCCAAAAGTCACGAAAATTTCCAAGAATTCTCAAGGAGAGCTCTCAAGGAGAGTGTCAGAATCCCAAATGACCTTGACATCACCTCTGAATCAACAACTTGACATCTGATAGAGACAAGTGGAGAATGCTCAGTGATAAAGGGAGCTTATGTGGTTCAGCAGCAGAACTCAGGCAAAGAATTAAGGGATAAGGATAACTTCAGACCATAAAAATCAATGAGATGCTGTTGCCAAAAATTAGAATTCTCATTTTGGGCTGTAGGAAGGGAGAAAAGCAGTAGAACAGTGTAGGCAAGACTCAGAGGCTGATTCCCATCCTCTGCCTGATCAGCTGCATCAGTGATGTCACTCCTGTTATTCTGAAGCCTTTCAACAAGCTGTCTAGGGACAAATTGTAAAGAGTCTAGAAGGGAGCAGTAGGAAAGGAATAAAAGATGATCAGATATGAAAGTGAGTTTTGTCTGGGGAAAGAAGGAAGGAAAGAAGGAAAGAAAGGGAAGGGAAGAAAGAAAGAGAAAGAGAAAGAGAAAGAGAGAAAGAGAAAGAGAAAGAGAGAAAGAGAAAGAGAAAGAGAGAAAGAGAAAGAGAAAGAGAGAAAGAGAAAGAGAAAGAGAGAAAGAGAGAGAAAGAGAGAGAAAAAGAAGGGAAGGAAGGAGGGAAGGAGGGAAAGAGGGAAGGACGGAGNTAAAAAGCACTGGGGTTTTAGGTTACAGAGTCATAGATAGTATTTGATCAAGGAAAGTGTTAGTCCAGAACAACAGTGTTAGCCGTTCTGAAGGAAGTGCACCACCAACAATTTAGTAAACAATTACAGATTCACTGATACTGATCTAGGAAAGTACTGAATTCATTTTTAAAAAAGGACGGAAGAAGGAAGGAAGGAAGGAAGGAAGGAAGGAAGGAAGGAAAAGAGAAAATCAAGAAAATCAAGATCTGTCACTCTCTGAGGCTGCTGGGGAACATCCACAAGGAGAATAATTTTGCACAGTTTTTATCTTTAGTGGTTTAGGAAAAACTTTCTGCAGTACCAAAGTGCAGCCCTGATTACAGAAGCAATCTCCTCCACAGGAGGTGCTCAAGCCAAGGTCAAGCCAACATCTTCTGCACCACTTTACACCTTTGTACGTTCAAACCCCGGATTGGAGCATGTGATTTTTTGGATCCTGTAACCTTACTTTCCAACGAGCACCTGCAGTAACCAGGTCTACATGCAATTCCTCTGTGCAGTCAAGATTAATAGCTGAAGTCTTGAATTTCTAAGAACTGATGGAGTTCTGCACCAGACTTTAAAGTAGCCCAGATCTCAAACTTTGAATCCCAACATGTTCACTGTGAAAGTGAAGGTCAAAAACCAGTGAAATTCGTGGGTTCAAGTTTTCTCTTATGCAAAGGACTCACATCAATCCTTTCACCAGTAAAGCTGAACATACATAAAACTGGACACAGAAATGACAGTTCTTGAAAATTAATATGTTGTTTTTTGAAATGCAGAGGTGTTATTTTGAAGACTCAATTTGTCTTGTGTATTTGTTCTCAAGGGTGAGTTTTTTATAAATCTAAATACATTTGAGACTCTGAATGTTCTTTCTACCTTGAAAACAAACCAATGTGTATTTGCATACACACAGACCCATTAGCAGAGTAAGTGGTTGACATCAGGATCTACAGAGCAGAGATCTCCATCTTTTCTTTCACATGTTGTGCAATGTGTAATTTCCACTTCAACATCCAAAATAGCTGAGTTTATAGTCCTTTGCAGGAAACAATCCCTGCATTGACATCTTTCCTCCCTGAGTTCCCTCAGTATTGTTTTCCAAGTGAGTATCAGAATACCTAGAAATTTTAATGGATATCAATATGGTTTATTTTTTTCATTTATTTGCCATGACATTGAAGTTGAAACATTTCTCTAACTTTTTTCTTTACATAAAAGATACATTTAGTTTGTTCAACATTAAGACTTTTTTTCCCTGCAAAGATGAACCTGAAAACTGATTTTCTCCCTGTTAACTTTCAGTTTTTCGAAGTGGAGAGGTGCCAAATTTTGCTGACTTGAAAAGGATTTAAAATTGAATTTGAAAAGCATTTCAGAGCTTGAAAAGAGCACAGTTAGCATCCTGTTATTCCATGTAGCACCTGACCCTAGAGGAAAGTGATCTGTGATTCTCTGAGATGCATTTGCTTCAGAAAGGGCAGCAGGCTTTCAGAAGCAAATGGCCACAAGTGAATTCCTGTGGAACACAGGGGGAACAGGGATTTTTCTTGCTGAAATCCAAGTATTTCAGTTCTTTAAAAAAAGGAAACATATTTCTTATGATTCTTATATTCTTATCTTGCAAGTTGGATAAGGGAAAATCTGCACAATAACAGAGGTGTGGTCAAGGGAGGATTCCTGGAAGGATGGGACAGGGATGGCTGAAAATACAAAATACACAAGAAGTCAAGGTATTTCACCGTAGTGGTAGGAGAGATGATTAAGACAGAGATGTGCAAGCCAAGGTTTGCCCATAAAAGCCTTTGGTCTTCTAAACAAAATGAAAACAGGCTCTCACACCAGCATAAAGGATGGTTATTACTGTAGACATAATAGACCCACTATAAATTCACGTTTTGTCTGGCTTGGCCCTCTGCCATAAATGTGTTGCAAACCATCACAATGATGCCTCATAGCCTTCCTTGACACAGCATCCTAAATTTCTTCCTTAGAAAGTGTGCCTCCAAACTTCCATGTGCATACTGTTGGCTTAACTCCTTAGGTCATCAAGACAGAAAAAAGTATTTTTCAGATGTCATGTAGGTGCAGAGATATAAGTATACACTAGATTAGGAGAAATCCGACTTATTCTCAGGAAAGTTTTTCCAAGATCTTGGATATTACATCCAAGCCATATTAGAACCTGTCCACCAGAGCACCACAGAGCAATAACACCACTGTTAGCAGATAAAATTAACACCTTCTGCCTGTGCTTCTACTGCCTCCTGCTCTGAGCCCACTGCAGCAAAAGGGAACATTTACTAAAAATGTCACAACCTTAATTTTAATAGAAGTTTTGTGGTCCAATGTAGCAACAATTTTATTTCAAGAAGCATCTGGATTTTATTAGATGCAAACACAGTTGGTAGAAGTTGAGGGGAGGGGAGATAAAAAGTGTTCTCCCTGGAATATTTTAAACCAGAAGCATTCATCATGCACAGCATACCCTTATAATCTAACACAGGGGTTTAGGGTGACGGTGCAGTTCACTGCGAAGCCATTGCTACTGCGGTGAGTTATTGTATTTATACTTCCATTGCGTCTGGCAACTTGCAAATGGTGACAGGTGAAAAGTTTCCTTTCTTCTTTGCAGGTTTCAGCAGTTGCTTGCAGCCTCATTCAGATTCCTTTGCAGCAGAAAAGACTGAAGACTGATTTCTGGTCATTTCCAGACAGTTATGGACACTTGCTGAGCCTCTTCCCTACAAAAAACCCCTTTTTTTTGGGGAAGTCATCACTCACAGGTGATGTTTGTGATGCTCTCCTTGGTCTTGGCTCTTCTGGCACCAGTTTAACAAGGCCATGTCTCCTAGCTCCCACTCAATACACATTATATAATTTGTTCATTTAGACTGAATTAATATTTAGTAGACACACGAATACAAATTGGAATATGAATCTAAATTTAAAATTCCCAGGTCACAACACCCTGAAGTTATGCTTGGACTTAAAATCAATATCAAAAATCAGTTTTGTAAAGGTCGTTTCTTCTTTCAATAAGGGAAAACAAACCAGTGACTGATATCCAGTGTGGCATTTGAACACCAGAAAGCATTACCTTCCATGGAGGTGAATGTAATTCAGTTTATTTATATTCTACCATTTAGGAGAGAATTTCACCTAAAAGGACTTAAAGATGTAAGCAGTCACCCTTAGCTGAGGCATGTCTGCAGTGTCCCTATGCACTCATAAAAATAAATGGTGTGCATAGCACGCAACACACTATGGTGCATAGTTTTAAAATTAATTTTATCTCTATATGACCCCTGATTTAAAGTGCTGTGATTTGCAAATTTTTCCAAGTGTGTGCCCCACCAGCAAGGCGTAAGCATGCTTGGGATGCTCTGGCATATTCTTCCATCCCTAAAAAAAGGCAACAGTTGTATGTAGCACCAATAAATAAACAGATTTCTGGAACAACTCGGTAGCACTGAAACCTGCTGTGTGGCACTCGAGGACAACCGCAAATTAATCATTTTAAGATTGTCCTGAGGATGGATTAAGCTCAGGCCATTTCCTCTTCCCTCCTGCAGCTTGGCTGGAACCAGCAGTGTTGGAAGGCACATTTTGTGTATCTGAGAGCCGGATCTAAAAAGCCATTTAGCACCACTCATTAAAGCCAACTAAGAGCATAAGCACACAAATATTAACTCATGAGGTCTCACTGATTCATGGTATGAACCTACACCGCTCTCCAGGGAGGGGGCTTTGGCCAACATGCTTAAATCATGGGAGGGATTTTTCTAGATGCCAAAAGGATTAGGACGCTCCATTTTCATTAATAATCAGGCACTGTGCAAGGACCCACAATGTCTTTGAAAATTCTTCTCCACATGTTCGTTTCAGTATGAAATCATCTGGTGGGCTGCATCCTCCAGTGGGTGCATATCTGTTTGTTTCTTTTAAAAAGCTTGACTGCTTCCAAGAGCAGGAATAAACTCTTAGAAATACTTAATCAGTGTATTCAGATCACAACCAATACAGCATTACGGGTTTTTATTTCCTGTTCTGTGTTGATTTTTAATTAACGTTGACATTTATATATAAAATACTTGGTTTTCAAAAGGCCAACTGGAAACCCTCTTGTGGATTACCTCATCCAAGCACAGATTTTTTGGTGTGCATATTTGTAATTGTTTGAAGGTTTTCCAAGCATATCTTAAAGTCACACCACAGTTTTCAAACACACTTATAAGAATGTTATAAGGGTATGAAACTTCAAAGAAAAAGAATTAATTTTACACAGTAACGGTGCTTAGAGTTTGTGATGGACACTGGATGTGGAAAGAATATTTAGGCCCACATCCTGTGAAGGCTGACACACAAATTTAGGGATATAGCTGCAGTCCATGGATTTGGAGGTGGGCATGGACAGTATGTATGCTTTTGTGAGATTACTCTGGCCTGCTTCAAAATCAGTGGCACTTTATGGTTTTGATTTTGGCTTTTGTATAAAGAAAGAAGAATTTCTAATGGTCTTAAAGCACCAATCCTTCCCTGAGAGTTGAGACAAAAAGAAAAACATCAAACAGAAATTAGGAGACTGAGCCTGCTCCCAAAGAAACCAATGTCAGAAATGGTCTCATTTCAATGGAACAAAGTCTAGTAGTAAAATTTCTGCCTTCCTCTTAAATATTAGTCTTCCTTTGCTTCTCTCCTCATGTGTCTGCCACAGCTCTCATCTCTCCAGCAGCTGTGATCTGCTGCCAAGATGTACTCTACTCTCCCTGTAATTTATGACCCTGTCATGCAGTTTATTCACACACACTTTCCCAGTGGCAAGGCTGAGGATACCAAGGTATCTAAATGCTGCTCACAGAGGTGCAGGGAAGCGAGCTCTGGAGAGACAAAGCACACGCCTGCCTTTATTCAGGTGACAGCTGGGGTAAATCAAATAGTGGAATAACTGCAACAGGTAAAGCTCCACACTTTAATTAGTCTTTGCAGGGTCAGAATGTGAGCCTTTGAGCTGCAAACCCTCGCAGATCTCCAAGCTGAGAGCCAACAACAGCAAGGAATTCAGTGACTTGAGCTGCCTCTGGCCTAACAATGCTTCCCCCAGCTGATCTGCTTCCCCTTGGCAAGGTTTCTACGAGACACTGTTTCTGCAGGAGCCAGGGGCATAAATGACATGGCTGTGTGGACTCAGGCACTAGGACACCAAAATTTACTGTCTTTCAATGGGATTCAGGTTCACAAGTCTCTGGGACCTGGCCTGTCAAACAAGCTTAGGTCATAAACACATGGGAGGTAGATGTCCTTAGGTCGACCTGAGCCCCAGGCATTTCAGAGGGGCTTAAACACCAGTACTCCAGAGCCCAAAGCTCTACCAGAGTCATCCTACAGCAACTTTGGTAAAACACTACTGACTTTTCTGTGATCGTTAGGATTCTCTTGTCTTAAAGATTTCTTTCCCATGCACGGATGCTCCGTCTTCTATAAAAAATTCCTATCAAAGGTATGTCTCTCTCTTCCCCACTTTGTTTTCCCTATAAGAAATGTCTCAAGGTGTTTTATTTGATAGAGGAAAAAGAGTAATTTCTTGAATTTATATTTCAGGAAAATTTTCTCTAAAGAAATGAGACTTATACGGGCCTTTTGCAGCCTTCCATTTCTATGTCCCTGTGCGCCACTGAAACGATATTTGCAAAAAGGGAGTAGGAAGAGTCCGTCAGGAGATAAATTCTTTGTGTAGCACTCATTTTCAATACTACACATGACATTTTTGACTGTATATTCATTGAAGAGACCTTCTGTCAAAAACTTTCCCTTCACGTTATGAGCATGTACTCTTCATTTTATACTAATGCACTCTATGGAAAATGTGAATGTTGTTCCTGGAAAGTGAGCTACGACCTCTTTCCACATTGTATATAAATCTGGAGGTATAATCAGATGCAGAAGCAATGTGTATCTCCAGACTCTGAAGCTCTACCTTGCCCTATAAATCTTTCAGATGTGGAATGGACAGCAAGTGGGTTTATACTAATCCTGCCAGATTAATACCCCAATCTGATGATACGTATTTAGGTAATGTTTACTTCAATTTCTGCATGACCTGGCT
Source organism: Pachycephala philippinensis (assembly GCA_013397055.1). Taxonomy (NCBI): domain Eukaryota; kingdom Metazoa; phylum Chordata; class Aves; order Passeriformes; genus Pachycephala; species Pachycephala philippinensis. Next base: position 1,513,765 of record VWZT01003593.1, on the reverse strand, counting down.
AAGCAAAAATGTGCTTCCAAAAAATATAGCTGGCTTGGGACATATTCAATCAGTACAAACACCAGATGCATCATCAAGAGCTTTGGGATGTTTGTTTTTAGCATATGACCACAAGATATGATGCATCTTTGAAAAACTTCCTACTTCACTTAATAATGATGTTCAGCTTTTTTAGTGTTGCCAGAAGCTATCCTGGACAACACAATGAGAAAATTTCCTCTTCAGACTGTGTCAGGCTTTTTTTTTTCCCTTTGAAACAGCTTTTTTTTCCCCTCTGTTTCCATGTCTATGAAAATGCTAATCATTACCCTAAATTATCCAGCTAACAGGCTGAAATTCTGCTCCTCTTAAGAAAAATGTGAATTTTCTTGCTCAGTTCAAGGGGCTGGACTGCAACCACCTTATTGTAAGGTAAGAGATTCAGTTTTCCATCCATTACATGCCTAAGTGCCTGCCTGGCCACTACTCTCATGCCATTACAGGGAAAGTGTAACCAAGAAAGTGTAGGCCGAACTATGAAGCCATCCCTCTGCCCCACAGTCAAAGGTGCTGGCTGGTCTTGAGAGGAGAATTCTGCAAGAGAAGAGATGTGTCTGAATCACCAGCTTTGCTGCAAAACACTTTGAAGCTTTAAATCAGTGTGTGTTTGGAAGTAGTGAACCAGATTCCTGGAATATGGGCATGGCTCCTTGTTCTGGGCAAACTGACTTGTTTTCACTTGTGATGTCCCAGTGGAAAACCTCTTGCAGCATCTCTAGCTAAGCCAATCCCACACACGTCATGGCTGAATCCCATCAGTGATAAAACTTCCATTCCCACATGAACTCCTTTGGTGTGGTTGTATCAGGGTAGATGGCAGAAAGAATCATGTAAAATGGCCCATGAAAACCATGTATATTTATTGTTACTACAGTAAGTCATCGTCTCAGGAGTGAGGACACTGCAAACTCTATAAATACTGTCAGAAAGGTAAATGAAGTGAGTGACAGCTGTTGGAAAGCTCCAAATCTGAAAGATTTCATGCATTTCACTACAGACTGAAAATACAAGCTCCAAGCCAGTCCAAGATGCAAAGAAACCCCCAAACCAGAACAAGGACCAGAATCAAAAAACATATGCAGACTATTAGCAGTTTTGAGTGCCAGAAAAGAACAGTCTAACCCGCTATAATCAACAGTTGAAAGTAAAGAAGGAATTCAAAGGATTAATGACTGAGCAGAAATTTTCTGAGTCAGTATAGAAAGTCCTTTGCCATGAGGCCCCAGCTTTCAATCAAAATGAATCCTAGCACAACTAGAAGGTAACATGAAGTCACCCCAGAAACAGTTAAACAATGAGACATAGGACTAAGGTAGCTCCATATGCCAGCTTGACTACCGTTAGAGGTTTCCAATGGAAGTGATGGGAGGAAAAAATCCTTTCAATACTGATGCCTATAAAGAACCAAAACTGTCCCTCGGCAAAGCTCCCCAGAGAAGAATCATACCTGTAAGAAGCCCTGACTTCAGACTAATTATGAGTTGACAGATTGACACAGAATGAAACTCCAGCCTGTTTTATTACAATTTCTTGCTAGAAGATCAGCCTCCACACAGGGTTTGAATAAGTCAGAAACAGCCCTTCTGCCTTATTCTGGGCCTCTCTCTGGGCTGGATTCCCATCCAAGAGAAAGAGTTGTGAAAGTCCCACAGGAGAAGTGACACTATTGCTGGGCCATAGGAACAGCCAAGTTAAAATAAATACATCAGAAACCAAGGAACATCTTGCTGGCCTGGACTACCGGAAGGCTTAGGGTGGAAAAGCAAGAAGAAGAAAGTGAGAATGAAGAGAGGGTGAAGACTCAAGTTCTACCCCAGAAGCTGGAAAGTATAGAGCAGGAGGCCAATGAGAACTTCTGGGCAGGGCTGAAAAACAAGTGAAAGTGAGAGCTTCTCTCATCTCTGAGAATGCAGCCAAAAAATCAGATTACTTACAGTAAAAGAAGAAGAAGGAAACGAGAAAAAAGAAAAGCCCCTCAAAACTGGCAGCAAAGAACTATCCACACTCCTTGGCTCCATGTAACGCTGGGTGGAAGCGGTTAGAAGGAAACGGGGGACAAACTGCAGCTTGGAGCCAAAACATTTCCCTTCGGGATGCTCCTGGCTCAGTTCAGCCCTTTGTGACTCTCAATTTCAACCCCTTATGCACTCCCCTATAATCATCATAATATGTGGCTGTTTGCTTGCTCGGTGTATTCAACTTCCTCACAGCAAGCCAAGCTCAACCCAGCACTAGCATTTATTTCTGGATTTTAACCCGGCCTGCCTAAAACCAAACAAGACTCAGTGTGGTTTGCCGTATTCACTGGGAGAGAATAAAAGGAATTGCACTCAAACACCAGGGTTTGTGGCCAAGTTCACCTCATGCTGCTGGGGGTGATATCACTGTTATTTCACTTTGCTTTAGTACTTTTAAAAGTGCTGTGGAAAAAGGGAGGGTTTCAGCTCTGTTTCTGGGCTTTGAGGGAGATGCAAGTGAGCCTAACAACATGGACATAACTAACTGTTGTCCTTTCGTTAAAAGAAAAAACCTTTTATTAGTCAAAAGTCAGATTATCGTTAGAAACCCATAATGACTAAATAAAAACAGCCACCAGAATGTGAGTAGGGCAGGCATCAACTTGGGAGATGGAACAGCCCTCAAGACAAAATAGTTCCAACTCTGCCTAAAATAACATCTTTCAAGAGCTGGCCCCACCGTGCTTGGTGTTGGATACCAAGCCAGGTCCCACAGTCCCAATCAGTGATGCTCATGACACATCCTGAAACACCAACTCAGACTTCCAGAGCTGTCCTGAGAGTTCCCAAAAGTGCTGCAGAACTCCCTGTCGGGGCATCAGGATGGGGTTTCCAAAGGATTTAGGGTAACATAAGCAGGACTCGGGCATCTGTGAAAGTCTCTGCCAAACATCTCAAAATGTGATGAAGAACAGGTTTTCAGCTCTTTGAAGCTGGTGCTGCCCATCCAGAAGCTTCACCTGGGAACGAGGGACTGTCCCACGCCACTTGTCTGCCAATTCCCATTGCCATGGGTCTAATGAGAGTTCTCATTTTTGCTGATGTTTTAGCATCAGGAAGCATGTCAGGATCTCTGTTTCTGCTCTTAAACCACTTGTATGTGATGTAAACACCTCCTTAAAAGTCAGGAAAACAAACAAACAACCCAAAAGCCCCAGGAGAACTCCTCTACCTGGGAAAGAATGGAAATCTCTTCCCCCTTGCCCTCCAAAGCCACTCCCATGATTTTGCAGGGAGTGGCTCACGAGGGTTAAACGCCTGGGGCTGACAGTACTGCAGACTCTAATGCAAAACAAGAGCTGTGGCTGCAAACTTCTCATCACTGGCAAACTACAACAGTTTGGGTAGACCAAACTAAATACCCTAATCCACAGACAGCTAGAGAAAGGAAATGCGTTTTTCTGTGTTGATGACACTAAACAATTCGTGGGGAAGGACTAGGGAGGAGGGAGAAGAGAAGGAATTTCCACTGAGAGTGCCAAAGATGCAATTAATGTCCTGTCATGGAGCATTTATACCCGATGAAATTCATTCCTGTGCTGAGAGCCGGCATAAAGTTACGTCTCCCTGAAGTTGCAGTTAACGGGCAGAAGGAATGGATTTCATTTCAAGAGCGATGTTCCGGATTCCTGAACGAGACACTCAGCAGTGAATGAAGCACCGTGCAGTAGAGCCTCAGCAGCCTTGAAGTGAATTTTGCTGTGACCTAACAAAAACCACAGACTTGAAATTGTGATGATTCAGAAATTTTCGGCTCGCAACAGGGGTTCTTGCAAAATATTTGGGAACTGCAGGAAGCGTTTAATGGTCTCCCTATGTCAAGGAGAGGAATCCTGACCTTTCTCTTTATGATTCTTGTTCCTCATAAGCAACAATTTTAGAAGATGATTAAGCCCAAGTGGCCTTTTCTTTTTCTAAGGTTGCTTATAGAATAACAAGTGGCTTGGATTGGTCCTCTCTGTACTGATTCACCTTCTCTTTGCTATTGGAATTTGCAGAAGAATGGCTACAGGGACAGACCATGCTCCCAGTGACACGTGTGGCTCCTCACAACTGTGTGCAGTAAAGAGAACCAGGTAGAGAGGTTTATCTGCAGGGCAATGCAATGGAGCAACAAAAGTCAGGAGAACCTTATAAGGGCATGTGACTTTCCTAGCCACAAGTCAAAAAGGTAGGATTTCAGTAGGAAAAAAAAATTGAACAGACCAAGAACATGAATCAGAATACCAATGGCTAAAGCAGAGGTTTGGGACATTCCTAACCCTTATTTGGATGCAGAAACCATGAATGGGTGGTTTATAAATTCAAACTGATGTCATCTGAAGGAAGACTTCAGGTGAATCTTCCTTTCATTTCCTGTTAGCTTGAGGGACAAGCTGACAGCAGGACAGACAAAGGAGCTACATCCATTTCCTGAAATAAATAAGAGACTTCTCACAAAGTTTAACAGCATGCAATATAATAATTACTACGTGCTTGTGTTGTAATTACTGTCAGAGATTCCTTTAAAAAGGAAACCAGGCTGTTCCAAATCATCTTGAAATACTACTCGTAAGACTATTTCTGCCTGCTTGTAAATGATGGCTATGCAAGAAACTAACTTGAGCATCACTGCAAATTATAATTTTGTTTTGTGTGCTTCCAGTAATGTTTTCTTAAACAAAGATCTTACATTTTTCCCTGTATTTGTGTAACTAATTCTGCGGAAAGCATTAGACACAGTCACACGCTTGCTGACACTGTCTTTTCTCATTCAAGTTTCAGACAATACAATTTTCAGTTTGTATAAATACTTATACTGCCCTTGAAGACCTAAGAGCAGTGCAAAATGCCGTGAACTGGGCTTAAAACAGACAGAAATTAGGTCAATGTCAATAATTTAACCTTCATGGGAACTATACCTGATACATGAACCTCTTATATGCCACTTGCAAATAATTGCTAAAAGCAAATATTTCGTCCTCACGTTTCCACCACACCCTGTTCCTTAGGTACTTAGCTCTTACACTTAAGCAAGTTTCCCTTAGCAAATTTTATCTATCATAACCCTCCTGTCCTTGAAGACTTCTCATCATCCTTTCCTTTTCCGTGTCAATTGAGCTTAATTAGCAGCTTGTATCAGCAGCAGGATCTGTTCATACATTCATTGGATCTATACCCAGTAACTGAAAAAATGACCTCAAATTGCCTCCTCATTGCATGTATGTGCTTCCTAGGATGGAAACTCCTCTTTTCCACTGATTTCCACTCAGTAATTCTTCCTTTGGAGCAGCCTAGGTAAAGTACATCCAACGCTCATACAGCAACATTTTCTGACAATGCTTTTCACCTGGCTTTTATCAGAGAATTCCAGACATAAGCTGGAATGTGGGGTGGAATTTGAGGATGACACATCATATCTTAAGTCTCAGAAAAGCAGGAACAGTTTCTGAAAGCAGGTTCTCATTTCAAGAAACTGGGTATTTGCTGGTTTATGATGCTGAGTCCCGCTTCAAAAGCTAATACTTTCCCTTGGTGTGGCCACCTTAGTTCTGTGAATATTCTGAGGGATAATGTGTGTCTGGTGACTCAAAGAAATAGATAAATAAAAAAAAAAGGCAGTGCAGTGGATCTAAAAATAAAAATTAGGAAAGGTGGGAATTAACTCACCACAGCTCACCTCGAGTACCAGGTCAGGTTTCAAGTTCCAGTAAGTTTTCAGCAGAGTAGCTTGTGTAAATGTAACTGTGGGCACTCCTCATACAGGGGAAAAGAAATTTCCTTGAAAACAGATACCTGACATCAGAACTACGTGTTTTCCGGGAACAGAGCACGCACTGGATCCGTACTCTGCCTACTGACATACTCTCCATCCCAAGAGCGATGCTACTGCTTGCACGTCAGTAAAGAGAACACAGTGGGTTTGCAGGAAGTGGAACCAGAGCGTGGTGCTCAACATGCTGAACAACTCTTATGGAAAACTGTGATGTTCACCTTAAAGATGTCTGCAAACACTGTAGACTACTTCACACTCCGGTTTGCCCGAAGAGTTGCTTTTATACATCAGGAAGCACAGCAGACTTTTTAGATTAACAATCTCTTTGCCAAGACAGAGTATGTGTGAGAAGCACGAAAATGGTTAGCAACACAACCTTCCTGTATGATCTGAACTTGGGTGCTGGTCCAGGCACTGTACCAGAATGAGGCATGCATTGTGCTTTGTTCACTGGCAGCCTGAGAGCAACACTTACTGTGCTCATGCTCTGCTTTGCAGTATTCCTTCAAACTAGGGAAGAGAAACCCCCCCAGAGCAGCAGAGATGCCCATGGGAAGAAGACAGCAGAAAGAGGTTGACAAAATTTGTGTACAGCAGGGCTACATTAGGGCATCACACTGAAGAACCCTTCTACTTCATAAAGGTTCAACACCTACTATTTGTTTTTCACTTTTCTTTTGTTCTCAGAGTTGATTTTGGACAGCAAGAAATAAAGTCAGAGAAAGAGGGTGTTAAATTTATTTTGAATGGAATGCAATGACACCGATTTTTCCAAGTGAGGTGTGAAAGCTTTTAACCTTGAGTTCCCAGCAGTAGATAAAACATCACTCAGGGTTTCTATTTCCAACCCGTATGTTACACCTCACCTTCTTCCCTGTGCAGAACATTACTCCTTCTGAACGGAGCACTATCCGCTTACAGGCAGCGCTGCTCCAAGGAAAAAAAGAAAAGTTTGCCTCTCCCCCCAAAAATAGCCATTTTGTTCAGCCAGATGTTCTACAAAATGGCACGGCCGCTGTGCTTGAGGGGGGCCGGGCCTCCCACCCCGGCGGGGCTCGGCGGGGCGGTGGCGGCCCCCGCCCGGCCCCCGGCGGCGCCGAGGCCAATGGGCGCTGGGGCGGCGGCGGCCGNCCGCGGAGCCGGCGGCAAGAGCCGCAGGCAAGCGCAGACCCAAACCACCTCTCTCCCGCAGGGCACCGCCGCGCAGGGAAAGCGTGAGTACCGCCCGCGGGCAGGGCAGGGCAGGGCACGGCGCGGGGCTTGGCACGGCAGCGCCGGTGGCCCCGGGGGGCTTTGTCTGTTCCCTCCGTTCGCCCTTAGCCGCCCCTCGGCTCCGCGGGGCCCGCCA